>JAVIAB010000088.1:24562882-25162882 GCA_032433765.1 Megaustenia siamemsis
GTGTTGTAGAAGAGTGTGTTCTCAATGTTTAGATGTGTTGTAGAAGAGTGTGTTCTCAATGTTTAGATGTGTTGTAGAAGAGTGTGTTCTCAATGTTCAGATGTTTTGTAGAAGAGTGTACTCTCAAAGTTTAGATGTGTTGGAAGATACTGACATTGATGATCCATTATGCGGAAACAGTGCAATAATCATCATGTGCCATACCGATTGATGTAGAGTTTAGGGGATGGCGTCCTTTCACAATTATTTACCCACAATGCATCGTATCGATTCTGTTGACTGTTTACCGGGTCGCGACACAAAGCTATCTAGTATCTCCTTTCATGTCGTCCGTAATTACTCTTTCACTATAGTATGCCAGTTGTCACCAAGTATTCCAACTTTTCTCTCCTCATGATGTGCCCGAAAAAATGTCAATTCTTTCTTTCTGATGTTTTAGTACTCTTTCTATTTTTGTGTACAATTTGAATAACAAAAATTGCTGCAAAAGTCGACACTTTTCAAAATTGTGTTTGAAACGTAATCTATTAATAAATACTGAAGAAATCAAGCTAACATGGAAGGGCAACTGTAGTTAATATACAACTAATATAAAATTCGATAACAATTTTTATAATCGCGAGATAACGTCATCTAGATGAATTATCTTTTGGGTTGTTGGTAGCTATGCGAGGTTAAAACATTGTCACGTGGGGACATCCTTTGCTAGGGAGGTAGGCCGCGATGTCAGAGAAGATAAATGAGCATTTTTGAAACTCAAACATTGAGATTTGTAGACGGGGACAAGCGCTGATAGAGCCAAATGGGCGTTCGTCACGATCCTACCACCCCTGATAGAAGAAGGCCCTACATATTAGTGAGGTGCTGTATTCTTCGTCGGTAGAATTCGATTTGTTTGACTGCTTTAACCTCAAGTAGGTTTTTATGTTAAATTGTTTGGACATCTCAACAGACTAAAAACCTTAACTTGCTGTTCCTGTATATTACTTGGAAATACTAGGCTACAAGGCGATATAACAATCCAGGAAAAAGTAGAATCACAGTCAATAGTAGATAGACAAAATCACAATCAATAGTAGATAGACGGAATCACAATCAATAGTAGATAGACAGAATCACAATCAATAGTAGATAGACAGTGTCACAGTCAATAGTAGATAGACAGAATCACAATCAATAGTAGATAGACAGAATCACAATCAATAGTAGATAGACAGAATCACAGTCAATAGTAGATAGACAGAATCACAATCAATAGTAGATAGACAGAATCACAGTCAATAGTAGATAGACAGAATAACAATCAATAGTAGATAGACCGAATCACAATCAATAGTAGATAGAATCACAATCAATAGTAGATAGACAGAATCACAGTCAATAGTAGATAGACAGAATCACAGTCAATAGTAGATAGACAGAATCACAATCAATAGTAGATAGACAGAATCACAATCAATAGTAGATAGACAGAATCACAGTCAATAGTAGATAGACAGAATCACAATCAATAGTAGATAGACAGAATCACAGTCAATAGTAGATAGACAGAATCACAATCAATAGTAGATAGACAGAATCACAATCAATAGTAGATAGACAGAATCACAATCAATAGTAGATAGACAGAATCACAATCAATAGTAGATAGACAGAATCACAGTCAACAGTAGATAGACAGAATCACAATCAATAGTAGATAGACAGAATCACAGTCAATAGTAGATAGACAGAATCACAGTCAATAATAGATAGACAGAATCACAGTCAATAGTAGATAGACAGAATCACAGTCAATAGTAGATGGACAGAATTAGAGTCAATATTCATCATCATCATCATCGAGTGCCTTCTTCGCAACGAAGGTTGGCTACCATGGATCGCCATTCTACTCTGTTTCTTGCTTTGATGGTACAGGCTGTCATAGATTGACTTGTCCATCTTTTGATGTTACTCGTCCATGTTAGTCTTGGTCTGGCTCTTTTACCTTGTATTTTCCCTTCCAATATTACTTTTAGTAGGCTGTTGTGTCTTTTAACATGCCCCAAAAATTTCATTTGTTTTGTCTTAATTGTATTTAGTGGTTCTCTTTTTATTTTCAGTTGTTTTAAAACTTCATCGTTTGTTTTCTTTTCTTTCCATACAATTCTACATATTCTTCTATAAATCCACATTTCAAATGCTTTTCTTATCTAATGTCCATGTTTCTGCACCATACAGGAATACTGAGAAGATGTAACATTTTGCCATTCTTAGTTTCAGCCCTGCTGATATTTGTTTTGTTGTTAGTATATTTTTCATGGCATTAAAATTACTTTTTGCCACTCCTATTTTTTTGTTTATTTCAATTTTACATTTTCCATCGTTGGTTATAGTATGTCCCAGGTAGTTGTAGCTCTGGACTGTCTCCAGATGTATTCCCTCAACTGTGATATTTAATTGTAGGTCATGAGAATTTTCTTTGTTTATGATCATAGTTTTAGTCTTTTTGATATTCATCTCTAGTCCATATATTTTGCTTGCTTGTTATGTATATCACATTAAGCAATTGTTGTAGATCTTTAGGATTTTCTGCTAGTAGAACAGTATCATCAGCATATCTTAAGTTATTGATTTTCTTTCCATTAATGTTTAGGCCTGGCATCTCTGAGATGTTTTTAAAGATTTGTTCAGTGTATAGATTGAACAAGCTTGGTGATAGGATGCATCCCTGTCTTACTCCTCTTTTTATGTCCATGGGTGTAGAGTTCTCCTTGTTATATGTTATCATTGCTGTTTGCTCCCAGTATAAATTACATATTAGTCGTATGTCTGTGTCGTCTAGATTTATATCCTTTTGGCAATCTATAAGTTGGTTATGGTGTATTCTATCGAAAGCTTTGGTGTAGTCTATGAAGCCGGTATATATTGGTTTGTTTACTTCTATGTATTTTTCAATCAATTTTCTCAGGCTAAATATGGCTTTTTTTGTGCCACTGTTTTTCCTGAATCCAAATTGTTGCTCATCTAATTCAGTATTGATTTTATTCTGAATCCTTCCCTGTATAACTTTTAGTAAAATTTTTGTTACCTGGCTCATCAGAGTCAATATTAGATAGACAGAATTAGAGTCAATATGAGGTAGGCAGAATCACAGTCATTAGTGGGTAGGCAGAATCACAGTCATTAGTTGGTAGGCAGAATCATAGTCATTAGTGGGTAGGCAGATTCACAGTCATTAGTGGGTAGGCAGAATCACAGTCATTAGTGGGGAGGCAGAATCACAGTCAATAGTGGGTAGGCAGAATCACAGTCATTAGTGGGTAGGCAGAATCACAGTCATTAGTGGGTAGGCAGAATCACAGTCATTAGTGGTTAGGTAGAATCAGAGCCACTAGTGAGTAGGCAGAATCACAGTCAACAGTGGGTAGGCAGAATCACAGTCAATAGTGGGTAGGCAGAATCAGAGCCACTAGTGGGTAGGTAGAATCACAGTCAACAGTGGGTAGGCAGAATCATAGTCAATAGTTGGTAGGCAGAATCACAGTCAATAGTGGGTAGGCAGAATCAGAACCACTAGTGGGTAGGCAGAATCACAGTCAACAGTGGGTAGGCAGAATCACAGTCAATAGTGGGTAGACAGAATCACAGTCAATATTGGTAGACGGAATCACAGTCAATAGTGGGTAGGCAGAATCACAGTCAATAGTGGGTAGACAGAATCACAGTCAATAGTGGGTAGACAGAATCACAGTCAATAGTGGGTAGACAGAATCACAGTCAATAGTGGGTAGACAGAATCACAGTCAATAGTGGGTAGACAGAATCACAGTCAATAGTGGGTAGACAGAATGACAGTTAATAGTGGGTAGACAGAATCACAGTTAATAGTGGGTAGACAGAATCACAGTTAATAGTGGGTTGAAAGAATCACAGTCATTAGTGGGTAGACAAAATCACAGTTAATAGTGGGTAGACAGAATCACAAGTAATTGTGGGTAGGCAGAATCACAGTTAATAGTGCGTACACAGAATCACAGTTAATAGTGCGTACACAGAATCACAGTTGACAGTGGGTAGACAGATTCACAGTTAATAGTGCGTACACAGAATCACAGTTGACAGTGGGTAGACAGAATCACAGTTAATAGTGGGTAGACAGAATCACAGTCAATAGTGGGTAGACAGAATCACAGACAATAGTGGGTAGACAGAATCACAGTCAATACTGGGTAGACAGAATCACAGTTAACAGTGGGTAGATAGAATCGCAGTAATAGTTGGTAGACAGAATCACAGTTAATAGTGCGTACACAGAATCACAGTTGACAGTGGGTAGACACAATCACAGTCAATAGTGGGTAGACAGAATCACAGTTAATAGTGGGTAGACAGAATCACAGTCAATAGTGGGTAGACAGAATCACAGTTAATAGTGGGTAGATAGATTCATAGTCAATAGAAGGTAGACAGAATCAGTCAATAGGAGGTAGACAGAATCATAATCAATAGGAGGTAGACAAAATCAGTCAATAGTAGGTAGACAGAATCATAGTCATTAGGAGGTAGACAGAATCATAATCAATAGGAGGTAGACAGAATCAGTCAATAGTAGGTAGACAGAATCACAGTCAATAGGAGGTAGACAGAATCAGTCAATAGTAGGTAGACAGAATCACAGTCAATAGGAGGTAAACAGAATCATAGTCAATAGTAGGTAGACATAATCAGTCAATAGGAGGTAGACAAAATCAAAGTCTTTAGGAGGTAGATAGAATCAGTCAATAGGAGGTAGACAGAATCACAGTCAACAGGAGGTAGACATAATTACAGTCGATAAGAGGTAGACAGAATCACAGTCAATATGCGGTAGACAGAATAACAGTCAATAGGAGGTAGACAGAAACACAGTCAATAGGAGGTAGACAGAATGAAAGTAGTTAGGAGGTAGGCAAAATCATAGTCAATAGGAGGTAGACAGAATCAGTAAATGGGAGGTAGACAGAATCACAGTCAGTAGGAGGTAGACAGAATCATAGTCAATAATAGGTAGACAGGATCAGTCAATAGAAGGTAGACAGAATAATAGTCATTAGAAGGTAGACAGAATCAGTCAATAGGAGGTAGAGAGAATCACAGTCATTAGGAGGTAGACACAATCACAGTCTATTGGAGGTCTAAATTATCACAGTCAATAGGAGGTTGACAGAATCACAGTCATTAGGAGGTAGACAGAATAACAGTCAATAGGAGGTAGACAAAGTCACAGTCAATAGGAGGTAGACAGTATCACAGTCAATAGGAGGTAGATAGAATCACAGTGAATAGGAGGTAGACAGAATCATAGTCAATAGGAGGTAGGCAGAATCATAGTCAATAGGAGGTAGGCAGAATCACAGTCAATAGGAGGTAGACAGAATCATAGTCAATAGGAGGTAGACAGAATCACAGTCAATAGGAGGTAAACAGAATCACAGTCAATAGGAGGTAGACAGAATCATAGTCAATAGGAGGTAGACAGAATCACAGTCAATAGGAGGTAGACAGAATCACAGTCAATAGGAGGTAGACAGAATCACGGTCAATATTAGGTAGACAGAATCAGAGTCAATAGGAGGTAGACAGAATCACAGTCAATAGTGGGTAGATAGAATCACAGTCAATAGTGGGTAGGCAGTATCACAGTCAATAGTGGGAGGACAGAATCACAGTCAATAGTGGGTAGACAGAATCACAGTTAATATTGGGTAGACAGAATCACAGTTAATAGTGGGTAGACAGAATCACAGTTAATAGTGGGTAGACAGAATCACAGTCATTAGTGTGTAGACAGAATCACAGTTAATAGTGGGTAGACAGAATCACAAGTAATGGTGGGTAGACAGAATCACAGTTAATAGTGCGTACACAGAATCACAGTTGACAGTGGGTAGATAGAATCGCAGTTAATAGTTCGTAGACAGAATCACAGTTAATAGTGCGTACACAGAATCACAGTTGACAGTGGGTAGACAGAATCACAGTCATTAGTGTGTAGACAGAATCACAGTTAATAGTGGGTAGACAGAATCACAAGTAATGGTGGGTAGACAGAATCACAGTTAATAGTTCGTACACAGAATCACAGTTGACAGTGGGTAGACAGAATCACAGTCAATAGTGGGTACGCAGAATCACAGGTAATGGTGGGTAGACAGAATCACAGTCAATAGTGGGTAGACAGAATCACAGTCAATAGTGGGTAGACAGAATCACAGTCAATAGTGGGTAGACAGAATCACAGTTAATAGTGGGTTGACAGAATCACAGTCATTAGTGGGTTGACAGAATCACAGTTAATCGTGGGTAGACAGAATCACAGTCAATAGTGGGTAGACAGAATGACAGTTAATAGTGGGTAGACAGAATCACAGTTAATAGTGGGTAGACAGAATCACAGTTAATAGTGGGTTGAAAGAATCACAGTCATTAGTGGTTAGTTAAAATCACAGTTAATAGTGGGTAGGCAGAATCACAGTTAATAGTGTGTACACAGAATCACAGTTAATAGTGCGTACACAGAATCACAGTTGACAGTGGGTAGACAGAATCACAGTTAATAGTACGTACACCGAATCACAGTTGACAGTGGGTAGACAGAATCACAGTTAATAGTGGGTAGACAGAATCACAGTCAATAGTGGCTAGACAGAATCACAGACAATAGTGGGTAGACAGAATCGCAGTCAATACTGGGTAGACAGAATCACAGTTAACAGTTGGTAGATAGAATCGCAGTTAATAGTTGGTAGACAGAATCACAGTTAATAGTGCGTACACAGAATCACAGTTGACAGTGGGTAGACACAATCACAGTCAATAGTGGGTAGACAGAATCACAGTTAATAATGCGTATACAGAATCACAGTCAATAGTGGGTAGACAGAATCACAGTTAATAGTGGGTAGATAGATTCATAGTCAATAGAAGGTAGACAGAATCAGTCAATAGGAGGTAGACAGAATCATAATCAATAGGAGGTAGACAGAATCAGTCAATAGTAGGTAGACAGAATCATAGTCATTAGGAGGTAGACAGAATCATAATCAATAGGAGGTAGACAGAATCAGTCAATAGTAGGTATACAGAATCACAGTCAATAGGAGGTAAACAGAATCATAGTCAATAGTAGGTAGACATAATCAGTCAATAGGAGGTAGACAAAATCACAGTCAACAGGAGGTAGACATAATTACAGTCGATAAGAGGTAGACAGAATCACAGTCAATATGAGGTAGACAGAATCACAGTAAATAGGAGGTGGACAGAAACACAGTCAATAGGAGGTAGACAGAATGAAAGTAGTTAGGAGGTAGGCAAAATCATAGTCAATAGGAGGTAGACAGAATCACAATCAGTAGGAGGTAGACAGAATCATAGTCAATAATAGGTAGACAGGATCAGTCAATAGGAGGTAGATAGAATCACAGTGAATAGGAGGTAGACAGAATCATAGTCAATAGGAGGTAGGCAGAATCACAGTCAATAGGAGGTAGACAGAATCACAGTGAATAGGAGGTAGACAGAATAATAGTCAATAGGAGGTAGACAAAGTCACAGTCAATAGGAGGTAGACAGTATCACAGTCAATAGGAGGTAGATAGAATCACAGTGAATAGGAGGTAGACAGAATCATAGTCAATAGGAGGTAGGCAGAATCACGGTCAATAGGAGGTAGACAAAGTCACAGTCAATAGGAGGTTGACTGTATCACAGTCAATAGGAGGTAGATAGAATCATAGTGAATAGTAGGTAGACAGAATCATAGTCAATAGGATTTAGACAGAATCACAGTCAATAGGAGGTAAACAGAATCACAGTCAATAGGAGGTAGATAGAATCATAGTCAATAGGATGTAGACAGAATCACAGTCAATAGGAGGTCGACAGAATCACAGTCAATAGGAGGTAGACAGAATCACGGTCAGTATTAGGTAGACAGAATCACAGTCAATAGGAGGTAGATAGAATCACAGTCAATTGGAGGTAGAGAGAATCACAGTCAATAGGAGGTAGACAGAATCACAGTCAATGAGAAGTAGACAGAATCACGGTCAATAGGAGATAGATAGAATCACAGTCAATAGGAGGTAGACAGAATCATAGTCAATAGGAGGTAGACAGAATCACAGTCAATAGGAGGTAGACAGAATCACGGTCAATATTAGGTAGACAGAATCACAGTCAATAGGAGGTAGATAGAATCACAGTCAATTGGAGGTAGAGAGAATCACAGTGAATAGGAGGTAGAGTGAATCATAGTCAATAGGAGGTAGACAGAATCACAGTCAATAGGAGGTAGACAGAATCACAGTTAATAGTGGGTACATAGAATCACAGCTAATAGGAGGTAGACAGTATCATAGTCAATAGGAGGTAGACAGAATCACAGTCAATAGGAGATAGACAGAATCACAGTCAATAGGAGGTAGACAGAATCACAGTTAATAGTGGGTAGACAGAATCATAGTCAATAGGAGATAGACAGAATCACAGTTAATAGTGGGTAGACAGAATCATAGTCAATAGGACGTAGACAGAATTACAGTGAATAGTGGGTAGACAAAATCACAGTCAGTAGGAGGTAGACAGAATCATAGTTTTTAGTGGGTAGACAGAGCCAGTCTTGAAAGCAGAAAAGGCATCCGGAGCGGAAGAAAACGAAAGACGGTCAATGAATACAGGCCAGGAGTATCAGTAGACGAACAATTCCATGGTTGTTGAGCAGTGGCGTGGATATGGATATACCCTGCCTGCGGTGACGGCAGTTGAAACTAACAACTGAAGGCTGAAGGCATCAGAGTCAAATAGTTAATTGATATAATCAGAATCATATAAAAGATATAATTAAAATAACGTATACTAATTCGCAAGTGGCGATGTTAAAAAGCTGGGCATACTTTACCACTGTAATATTTCAGCACAAGCAGGGAGACAAAAACTATGAAAAACTGAAAGTAGAAGAAATGGTTTCAGTGTTTAGTACAAGATAAAATGTGCAAGGTCTTGTTTCCTACCAGTTCTACTTCACAGCAGATTGGAATGTTCATGCTCAGTTCTATTTCTTTAATATCTTGGCCATATGATCGAAAGTAAGTTTTCATGTGGACACTGTAGTAAAGTATAAAATAGAGTAAACTGCACGCTTTGCTTGGTGTATGGGAATAGGTGTTAGAGACCATATGTTTCCATGACCACAGCACATTTTCTGGGGATAAGGTCAGTATAACGCCAGGCCGCCTTTATTTTCCAGAAACACTCTGGTGTTCATTTTAGAGGCTGGGTGAACCCGGAGTCTTGTCCGAAAAAAAATGGGAATCGAACCCGCGCCCTTGTGATTAGGGAGCGAGCACACTAACCACTCAGCCACCCCGGCTCCTGGAATAGACAAAGTGGGCTGACACTTTATTTGTCGATCTCTTACCGCTATGGTATTGTTTGTCCAGCACTGGTGATAAAGACCATTTATTTCATCCAGTTGTTAGATCAGTCTCTGTGTGTGAATACCGTTGTTAACCTCGATAGGGGCCAGGGATAATATAGGATAGTGTGGACATGATATAGTTGTTGTTGTTGCGAGCCTATCCAGC
This sequence comes from Megaustenia siamemsis, assembly GCA_032433765.1. Classification (NCBI taxonomy): domain Eukaryota; kingdom Metazoa; phylum Mollusca; class Gastropoda; order Stylommatophora; family Ariophantidae; genus Megaustenia; species Megaustenia siamemsis. The sequence goes on from JAVIAB010000088.1 coordinate 24,572,491, forward strand.
TGGTCTCCGTTGTTCACACTTGATAGACTGTGCAAATTGCCTTTATATTCCTGTTGCTCTACTGTTTGTCTCACAGAATGTAAGCCCACGTCGACGAGATGTGCACCAGATAGTTCTTTCTTTGTGCAACATTTCCCCCCACGTCGAGACTGATATTGATGGCATTCTACAAGGGTGTCCGGTTAGCGCAATCGATAGGCGGTTGGCTTACCACGGCAACAGCCGGGGTTCGTACCCTGGCGAGGACACCTGGGTTTTACTAATTAGTACCTCTGAAGTCGAAGTAAATCTGCCTGCATGGCGAGGGGCATCCTGTAATGGGATAAAACAGACTTTACACGCAAAATTCAGTCCCACAAAATCGAGTGGGTGGGACTTCGTCAGAGGTCAAAGCTGACGAAAGCGAACGAACGAACGAAACGATGGCATTCTACGAGATCTTGAACTTATTTTTCAACATCCAGGGTGTGAGGCAAGAATGGGTGCTGTCACCAGATTTATTTAGTATAGATAGTGAGATTATTTTAAGATCCATAAGGGGCATCCCTGGAATAACATTGGCGGTCATGCAATAAATAATCTAAGGTGTGCTGACGATACAGTCTTAATCGCTAAGAGTGAAAATGAGTTACAAGAAATGTTAGACATTATAATGAAGGAAAGCAAAAGTAAAGTACTCAGTCTTAATAGCAAGGAAAAATAAAACAGAAGTAATGGTAGCAACAAAGTAGGTGACTTCCTCGCAATACACAATAAACACAAGTAGAACAATATTAAAACAAGTAAATGAATTTAAATATCTGGAAGAGTGTTAACCTCAGATGGTAGATGTACAACAGAGGTGAGATGGTAGATGTACAACAGAGGTGAGATGGTAGATGTACAACAGAGGTGAGGTGATAGATGTACAACAGAGGTGAGGTGATAGATGTACAACAGAAGTGAGATGGTAGATGTACAACAGAGGTGAGATGGTAGATGTACAACAGAGGTGAGATGGTAGATGTACAACAGAGGTGAGGTGGTAGATGTACAACAGAAGTGAGATGGTAGATGTACAACAGAGGTGAGATGGTAGATGTACAACAGAGGTGAGATGGTAGATGTACAACAGAGGTGAGATGGTAGATGTACAACAGAGGTGAGATGGTAGATGTACAACAGAGGTGAGGTGGTAGATGTACAACAGAAGTGAGATGGTAGATGTACAACAGAGGTGAGATGGTAGATGTACAACAGAGGTGAGATGGTAGATGTACAACAGAGGTGAGGTGATAGATGTACAACAGAAGTGAGATGGTAGATGTACAACAGAGGTGAGATGGTAGATATACAATAGAGGTGAGATGGTAGATATACAACAGAGGTGAGATGGTAGATGTACAACAGAGGTGAGGTGGTAGATGTACAACAGAGGTGAGATGGTAGATGTACAACAGAGGTGAGATGGTAGATGTACAACAGAGGTGAGATGGTAGATGTACAACAGAGGTGAGATGGTAGATGTACAACAGAGGTGAGATGGTAGATATACAACAGAGGTGAGATGGTAGATATACAACAGAGGTGAGATGGTAGATGTACAACAGAGGTGAGATGCAGAATGGTTCAGGCAAAAGCAGCTTTCCAAAAAATGAGAAAGATACTGTGCAATCCATTTTTGACAACAGAAACACGAAAAAGTTCTTAAATGTTATGTAGAGCCAGTCTTAACATATGGATGTGAATCATGGACAATAGGACAACAGACAAGAAAATCACTGGAGGCTGCAAAATGTGGGTTTGCAAAAGAATGTTGAGAATACCATGGACAGCTTAGAAGAGTAATGAAAACGTTCTTAAAGAGGCCAAAGAAAAAGAGAGCTAATATCCAATATTAGGAAGAAACAATCATTATTTTTTGGCCATGTAATGAGAAGGGAACAGCTGGAATATATTGTAACAACTGAGAAAATCGAGGGACGAAGAAATATAGGGAAAGAAATAGAAAAAATACCAGACAGGTTAAGAGAATAGCTTGACAGAAGGTCAAAAACTGAAATGATAAATAACTGTCGATGTCGAATTTTGTGGAGATACATGATCACCTACGCCTGCAGGCATGATACTTGATGATGATAATGATCCATTTTATCATCGTCTACCTTTCTGCGGCTCGCCATATATTTTGTTTAGACAGTCAATAGTTTTACATTGCAACTAAATGATCAATGTGTATCAGAATAGCGTCAACGCCGGGGATATCACCTCTATACAAAATATCAGTATCTGGAATGTTCATTTACTATTTGATGTTCATGAACTATTTTAGTCAGTCTGTATAGAAGTGATTCTTTCTGCGTGTCTATACACAGTCCAGGTTTTACACTCATACGACACTACAGCAGTTCTGTAAGCCTTTAGCTTTAACAGTAACGATAATAGGAAACTCTTTATACAGAGCTTCGCAGCTGGAGGCAATCTGATCATTAGAAACAGATTCCGTCGGGCCCATCTGGGTCATGAATTTTGGAGATCTGTGGTATTTCATTCATTATAAGCAGCAGCGACACTGTAAAAGGGAGCTACCGAGATCTGTGAATCTGTTCACGTATATCAGCTGCTCTCAGTTTCCCATGATCCGCTGCTCAATGACTGTTTTGTCAGGGACTGACCGACAGTGATTTCTATTTTCACTGTGTTTATGATAAGTTGAAAGTCTGAAAAGCGCTTTAGAGAATCTTCCATTTGGTTTTGCAGATCAAGCCCTGAACCAACTTTGAGAGCACAGTAGTCAGGAAAACAAAAATGCGTACGATGGTGTACGATTTTACCGTTTAAGCCTTCTGAATTTAAGCATTTTCCCATCAGTACAACATCTATTGTCGATGTCCTTATCTTTATAGTTATCACTCACCATTACTGGAAACATAACGCTAATTATAGTCGGTGCGAGTAGACATCCCTGCTTGACTCCCATTTACAACAATGACTAAAGGGAGGTTAACGAATGCTTCTTAAAAGTGGTCTCGTAGGTTGGGCTATATATCTCCCTCCCCCCTGTTTGTCCGATTTCTTCCTCTTCTATTCTATATACGTATTCAGTCGATATAATTAAGATTGGATATCTGAATATAGACTTCTAAGATGATCTTCGTGGTCAGCATGGGATGGTTCAGTGTCAAGTTAGATTTAGTGATGCCCATTCGGTATTCATTTTCTACGCAACGAAAAGATGTTCTAATATGTGGCCAAAGTAAGGGAAAAGACTAATGTTAACGTAGGTCAGTCATTTTTGTGGATTTATACATTAGACATAGATTAATATAACTTGCTCGTATCTTATACCAACAATTTTACTAGATTTTATGTATGATACAGCAAGTCTTGTAGCAAGTTACTAGATGTAACATGCGATACACGAAGTTCAAGTCTTGTAACAAGTTACTAGATGTAACATGCGATAAACGAAGTTTAAGTCTTGTAACAAGTCACTAGATGTAACATGCTATAAACGAAGTTCAAGTCTTGTAACAAGTAACTGGATGTAACATGCGATAGTCTGAAGCGTGTGCCATTGTTGCTAATTGTAACATGTGGTGGAGTAACACTTTTATCATAGTAACCAGTTGTATGTAACATGTGGTGGAGTAACACTTTTACCATAGTAACCAGATGTAACATGTGGTGGAGTAACACTTTTACCATAGTAACCAGTTGTAACATGTGGTGGAGTAACACTTTTACCATAGTAACCAGTTGTAACATGTGGGGGAGTAACACTTTTACCATAGTAACCAGTTGTAACATGTGGTGGAGTAACACTTTTACCATAGTAACCAGTTGTAACATGTGGTGGAGTAACACTTTTACCATAGTAACCAGTTGTAACTTGTGATAGACAACTTTGTGGACCATAGTAATTAACTAGCTGTACAGGTTTGAAACCTTTGTACTGTAGTTGCTGGTTGTAACGTGTGATACACAAACGTCTGTACGATGTAACTAGTTGTATCACGTGACAGACCACGCCAATACCTTAGTACCCTTGTGTTTGTGTGTTGTGACATGCGTGTAAGCAAACACCCTTCCGCATTTATAACTGTGTTAAACGTAATCTTAAACTCTACCGTAATACTCATATACATGATTGACTAAATATCTGAAACCAAAACTGGAGAACAGTAAAATAACATAGTGTACACCCGCTAATGTATGTCAGTCATAGAAGACGTGTTTTCGTTGTCATATATTAAGTGAGAAGCTACATGGCTTGACTTAAAAACATTTATACGAAACTAAGAGTACACGAATGTGTCTATGAATGACATTAAGTGAATAATAAAACTATTGCTACTTAAAGAATATATATAATACGTTGCCATTATAGTGATTATTATGTTGCACTATCAGCTTTCCATGAAAGCAGGCAAAGCTCCTGGACCAGATAATATAACTAAAGAAGAGATTGAAGCCATGGGTGATTTTGGAATAGAAATAAGAACACAAATATTGAATGATATCTACAACAGCGGATATATACCAGACGACATGCTCAAATCAATATTCATAGCCCTACCAAAGAAATCGGGTGCGATTGAATGCGATGATCATCGCACAATAAGCCTTATGAGTCATATGACTAAGATATTACTAAGAATCATCATGCGAAGAGTGCGAAACAAAATCATCCAGAAATTAACGATGAACAGTGTAGTTTTGTTAGAGATAAAGGAATAAGCAATGCCATTTATATCATAAGATCTTTAGTAGAAAGAGCCATAGAGGTGAAAACAGATCTATACCTATGTTTCATAGATTACACCAAGGCATTTGACAAAGTAAAGCACCAAGAAATAATCAACATTTTAGAAAGCATAAACATAGACAGCAAAGATCTAAGAATAATAAAGAACATGTACTGGCAACAAACAGCGGCCATAAGAACTGGAAACCAATTGGGAATGTTTCAACAAATAAAACAGGGTGTTAGTCAAGGTTGTGTGCTGTCACCAGATTTGTTTAATATTTATAGTGAGATTATTTTAAGATCCATAAGGGGCATGCCTGGAATAACAATTGGAGGTCATAATATAAATAATCTAAGGTATGCTGATGCTACATTCTTAATCGCTAAGAGTGAAAATGAGTTACAAGAAATGTTGGACATTATAGTGAAAGAAAGCAAAAATAAAGGACTCAGCCTTAATAGCAAAAAGACAGAGGTAATGGTAACAACAAAGAAAAAGACATCACCTCAGTGCAAAATAAAGCTAAGTGGAACAATATTAAAACAGGTAAATGAATTTCAATATTTGGGAACTTTGATAACCTCAGACGGAAGATGCACAAAAGAGGTGAGATGCAGAAAGGCAAAAGCAGCTTTCCAAAAAATGAGGAAAATACTATGCAATCCATTTTTGACAATAGAAACAAGAAAAAGAGTTCTTAAATGTTACGTAGAGCCAGTCTTAACATATGGATGCGAGTCATGGACAATAGGACAACCGGCAAGAAAATCACTGGAGTCTGTAGAAATGTGGTTTTACAGAAGAATGTTGAGAATACCATAGACAGATAAGAAGAGTAATGAAGAGGTTCTGAGAGAGGTCAAAGCAAAAAGAGAGCTAATTTCCAATGTTAGGAAGAGACAATCATCATTTTTTGGGCCAGGTAATGAGAAGAGAACAACTTGAATATATTGTAACAACTGGAAAAATTGAGGGACGAAGAGATAGAGGGAAGCAAAGAGAAAAAATAACAGACAACTTAAGAGAATGGCTTGGCAGAAGGTCAACAACAGAAATGATAAATAACTGCCAAGATCGAAAGTTGTGGAGAGACATGATCACCTACGCCACTAGGCCCGGTACTTGATGATGATGATGATTCAGCTTTCCAAGAAATGAGGGAGATACTATGCAATCCATTTTCGACAATAGAAACAAGAAAAAGAGTTCTTAAATGTTATGTAGAGCCAGTCTTATCATATGGATGTTAATCATGGACAATAGGACAACAGACAAGAAAATCACTGGAGGCTGTAAAAATGTGGTTTTACTTAAGAATATTGAGAATACCATGTACAGCTAAGAAGAGTAATGAAAACAATCTGAAAGAGGCCAAAGCAAAAAGAGAGCTAATTTCCAATATTAGGAAGAAACGATCATCATTTTTTTTTGCCAAGTAATGAGAAGGAAACAGCTGGAATATATTGTAACAACTGGGAAAATCGAGGGACGAAGAGATAGAGGGAAGCAAAGAGAAAACAGACAGCTTAAGAGAATGGCTTGGCAGAAGGTCAACAACAGAAATGATAAACAACTATCGAGATCGAAATTTGTGAAGAGACATGATCACCTACGCCACCAGGCACGGTACTTGATGATGATGATGATTGTGTTGCACTGTTTTATTTAGCCCTTCTGGCAACCAAGCTCCCATCGGAATAACATGAGAAGCCACTCAAACATACTACCCTTATACCATTGCAAAGTGGAACAAGATAGAGGAGAAAGCATGAACGGAGGAATGTACAACACCAACTTTCAATATGAGCAGGACAACTTTCTGCCAAACGCAAGTTATAAAAAAAAATATTATCCAACTCTTCTTGTGGCGCGAAAACGCGTTAAAGTACTTCAGCTGAAATCGGATTGCGACTCACAGCTAAGGGAATCAGAACTCTTCGGTGGTAACCTTTGAAAGCGCTACCTAACTCGACCAAGTGAGCTGGGATCGAAGGTAGATAGTTATCCTGTCTGGTACCAACAACTGCAGAGCTGAAGTCAAATGAGATGGAATGGATTTCGCAGTTTGGTGTAAATAACGACACAACCAATTTGCGCTATTTAACGCTCTTTTCAAAGTCGTTCAAGAAAGAGAAGCATTTCGTTTGTATAGACCTGTACAGCAATATTGTACTGTGGGGGGAAAGACGCTGCTCAGTACTTGATCATTCTTTTTTTCTCTCCCACATTAACTTTCAATTCTGGGTTTTTTTTTCCATATTCTTCTTATATTCCCCCCCTTTCTTATTTTATTATGGTTTCCAGAATAAAACATTTGTATAATGGCTCTACAAGGATTTTCCTACCTTGTGTCATGTTCCACGCCATTTCCTCCCTAACGTACACACCGATAACTTTAAAAATAATTCAGCCTTACCCTCCTACCCGTGGAGGTGAATATAAACTGGATACATTAATAGCACTTTGATAGTCGGAATGAATGAAACTGCATATTTGTTGACTCGGGCTTTCACCTTATTTAGCTAACACGATCCGTTCAAGACTATGACTTGTATGCTACATTAGATCACAATTCTTATTTGAATGTTGCAGTAAAAATTACGTTTGAGGGGAGTCGTTTCTTTGAAAACCATTGGGCTGGCTAAAATAGCTACAGTGGGACCCCTAGCCTTTAGGAGAGTTGCCCATACAACTGGTTAGATCTAGTTCTTATTTTAACAGACAGATCATAAATAATAATACTTTTTTTTTAAAAAGTCGTACTGGAGGGAAAATACAAGATAAACAAGGCAGACTTCTTCAGCGATAAGCTACTGCTATACATGTAGGCATTTATACCAGCTTGGGACACGAGCAAGGCGCTGCCTTTGAGGTCATCACCGGTTCTCCATAGCTTGTCGTGTAGGGTTGTTTCTGTTCACCGTATTTGTGTTCTATAGGTTTTGAGAGTGCTGCAGTCCTGTAGTGTACGCTCTGGAGTTTGTTTGGATGTCCCGCAGTCACATGTTGCAAAGTCACTGAGTCCTATCTTGTGTAGATGCCCTCTGAGGAAACTTTCGATAAAGTATAGACACGATTGAGTCCAAGACAAATAATATGTCAGGATATCTGTTCACAAGATACGACCTTTTGTAAAAAAACATATCCACCAAGGGATGAAGGTTTAAAGACATAGGGCATCGATGCTGCATGTTGAAAACAATTCTTAAAAGATTGGTCTCATCAGTTAATAAAGTAGCATAGTTATAGAAAGAGAGAATGTTAGTTGTGCTCTTGAGATGAAATATTATCATTCGGTGATGAGAGAGAAGATTAACTTGATTGACATTTGAGATGAACTATCATGAAGTAGTTTTTGGAAACGAAGATTAACTTGACACTTTAGATGAATTATTAGGAAGTAGTTATTGGAAAGGAAGATTAACTTGACACTTGAAATGAATTTCAGTAAGTGGTTATTGGAAGGGAAGATTAACTGGCTGCTCGATACAAAAAAAAAATATATATATATATCAGAAAGCGGTGACTAGAAAGGAAGATTAATTGGGCACTTTAGATGAACTATCAGGAAGTATTGACTGCGCTAGATATATCACCTTTATTTTCCAGTTCGCATTCTATCAGCTCAGTAGAATTAAGTAAGTCTTCATCATACATCGAACAACTGTCCGTAAGTGCTCAGATCTCCTCCTCAGCAAATCCCGCAATGTTAAACCTCTGACACATAAAACTATAAATAGATGTAACCACAAGGCTTGATTCATTGGAAAAACCGCAGCCATATGCACGAATACCATAGCACTGGCGTAAAATCCTTAAAATGGAACCTTCAGTTGACTTGGCCTGGCGATCCTCTTTCAAGAGTTGAACAGTAAATAATCGGAGAAAAGACAATTATAAACAACCGTTCAAAACCGTAACGTTGGAAGCACAAAGACATGACAATACAAGACGTATCCCTACCGCCTGATGTACTGAAAATGTCACAGTCTGATGAACGAACTCCGTAGCACCGTCGCAGTATCCTCAAGGTTAAACCTTTGTTTGACTACGGCGCAGAAATATACAATAGAAAGATGACATTGATCAGCCTCCAATGCAAATCCTGCATCGATCGAAGAAACACAAAGTCTGTTCCACCATCTTGGAACCTGAACTATCCAGCTGAACAGAAAGAAACAAATATTAAGACTTCCAACAGGTCATACAAGTGTAATGTATCATCCTTTCTATACAAAAAGGATAGGAGTCTCTGATGAACGTGAAAGTGGAACAGACAAAGCATCTGCTACAGTCATGCTCTCTATGTGATGGTTAGAGAAGCCTCGTGTGGACCGCGAAGAGTACACTACCAGGACAGTGGTGTCATCAACCTTGAGGTGACTAACGCTTTCTTCGAACCCTTTAATTTTGACGTCTAGAAGCGCACGCAGAAATAGAAGAGGAAGAAGATGGAGATGAATGCAAAGAAGATGGAGACGAAGAAGAAGACAGTCCAGTTCTATAGAAACCCCACCCGGTTAGACCCCAGTAATATTATATATATATCGACGATTATCATAACTTTTGAGGGGAGTGCAAAGAAAGCGATGTAGCGATAGATAACATTTTTGTTTTAAATATCGAGCAGCAGACAACGTGATGGAAACATTGGCGTGATGATTTATCCTGACAGGAGACCGTTCACATCAGGATGGAGGTTTTGGCTGGAATGATCATCGTTATCTCGTATTGATCACAGAGTCCATAACAATGTAATGAGTTGACAAGTGTTTTTGAAATATGTCTGTGCTGGGTAGTATCTTTAGAGTTTCTTGAAAGGTGTCTGTGGTGGGTAGTATCTTCAGAGTTTCTTGAAAGGTGTCTGTGGTGGGTAGTATCTTCAGAGTTTCTTGAAAGGTGTCTGTGGTGGGTAGTATCTTCAGAGTTTCTTGAAAGGTGTCTGTGGTGGGTAGTATCTTCAGAGTTTCTTGAAAGGTGTTTGTGGAGGGTAGTATCTTTAGAGTTTCTTGAAAAATTTCTGTGGTAGGAAGTATCTTTAGAGGTTCTTGAAAAGTGTCTGTGGTGGGAAGTATCTTCAGAGTTTCTTGAAAGGTGTCTGTGGTGGGTAGTATCTTCAGAGTTTCTTGAAAGGTGTCTGTGGTGGGTAGTATCTTCAGAGTTTCTTGAAAGGTGTCTGTGGAGGGTAGTATCTTTAGAGTTTCTTGAAAAATGTCTGTGGTAGGAAGTATCTTTAGAGGTTCTTGAAAAATGTCTGTGGTGGGAAGTATCTTTAGAGTTTCTTGAAAGGTATCTGTAGTAGTATCTTTAGAGTTTCATGAAAGGTGTATGTGGTGGTAAGTATCTTTAGAGTTTCATGAAAGGTATCTGTGGTAGTAAGTATCTTTAGAGTTTCATAAAAGGTGTCTGTGGTGGTAAGTATCTTTATAGTTTCATGGAAGGTGTCTCTCGTGAGAAATGTATTTAAAGTTTCATGTAAGGTAACAAGAGCTGGGTAACATCTTGAGAGTTTCTTATACGGCATTTGTGATGGGAAGTAACTTTCACGTTGAACAAACTTTAAAATAACTAGAATAAACATGACTACTTAGGACACGACTGTCGAGGAAACAACCGAGACTAAAAACTGGGGAAACAAATAGGCTGAAATCACAAATCAGAAGCGTGTACTCCTGGCGAGCTACAACGATCGTCGAAATATTGAAAACAATATGCAGATAAAAAGATTGTAGATGATTGAAAAGAAACATTTTTAAAAATGCGATAGAACATTTTATATATTTGCTATACAATTTATTTAAACTTAGAAATTATTGTGCTAAACGTTTGTAGGGGTCTGAACCACATAAGATGCAACCATAACCGTAAGTTATCTTTAGGCTAAGATATGTGGCAGAGTGTTTTAGATATGTCCGTGTAGATAATGAGAGACTGAGGTTATAACAGTTTGTCGATGGATTTCCTTATTACGATGTCGGTTAACTCCATAGGCCCGGTATATTGTTGTTATGGATCCAGAAGCCTGTGATCTGACATCCTTTGGCACAATGCCATGTAGTGATATATGCAGGTATTTCTGAGTTCCGAGTAGTTCCATATAACGTGTTCCATCTATCAGGTCATTCAGGAGTAGAGTTGCTCTGATGTCAGTCAGCTCAGGACAGTCAAAAAGATGATGTTCTACTGTTTTATGTAGTTCACAGAGTGGACATGCTGTAGTTTGGTTTCGTTGTATTCTATTGATGTGGTTGTTCAGTGATACGTGACCTGCTCTCAATTTGAAGATTGTGGTTTGGTTTCTTCTAGTTAGCTTGTTAATGTTGTCAAGGGGGTTTGGTTTCTTCTATTTAGCTTGTTAATGTTGTCAAGGGGGTTTGGTTTCTTCTAGTTAGCTTGTTAATGTTGTCAAGGGGGTTTGGTTTCTTCTATTTAGCTTGTTAATGTTGTCAAGGGGGTTTGGTTTCTTCTAGTTAGCTTGTTAATGTTGTCAAGGGGTTTGGTTTCTTCTAGTTAGCTTGTTAATGTTGTCAAGGGGGTTTGGTTTCTTCTAGTTAGCTTGTTAATGTTGTCAAGGGGGTTTGGTTTCTTCTAGTTAGCTTGTTAATGTTGTCAAGGGGGTTTGGTTTCTTCTAGTTAGCTTGTTAATGTTGTCAAGGGGGTTTGGTTTCTTCTATTTAGCTTGTTAATGTTGTCAAGGGGGTTTGGTTTCTTCTATTTAGCTTGTTAATGTTGTCAAGGAGGTTTGGTCTCTTCGTACATTAAAAAAAAGTTCTCTCCCTGTTTTTCCCCTATGTCCCATCCATTCAGCTAATTGTCTCTACTGTTAGAGTTTATGATTTGTTTGGCTGTGTTTAATGAGATGTCGGTTGTAAATTGTGTGTGGGTTCTCTCAGCTAAAGTCGTATCATGTCCTGATGTGTTGGAGTGTCCGGAGATCCATTGCATCACTAGCTTTATGTCATGTATGTTCATGAGGCTATCGCACTCCCTGTATCGGCATTCTCTGCCGAGCTGAATGATTACTGTGGCTAGCGTCCTTTTTTCCCCGCTGTTACTTCAAAGCAATCCTTGCCAGCCTTAATGTCATTTAGATCGTCACATACCACCATTATAGACTCTCCCGCCTTGACCATCCAGCATTTTCAGGGTCTGCCCTTGATCGTCGTACTCGATTCTGAATGCTTTGTTTTTTTTTACCGCGTTCAAATAGGCCCGGACCTGAGCAAACTTGTGCCACGCTTCAATGCCCGTTAAGTCAGGTACCTCAAACCAGGCGATCTTCTGATCCACATTTCCATGCAGTCACCCTGCCGTTTTTGCTTTTTCACAACCGTAGACTTAAATTCTAATGCCATGCTCGAATGCCCTACACTATTAACGAGCGTTATCCTAGAAGTGTGTATATAATAAATAAAGCAGGTGATATCTCCTTTGCCAATCAGATAGAAGAGGTTGGGAAATACCAACCCTGGCCTGTAAATAACATGGTGACTGCGCGCTAGCATGTATTCTATATTATATATGTATTATTTTACTAATCTATGTCGTAAAGACACTTTATATATATATATATATATGTATTACAAGATTGAAACCACAGTTGGATATTTTGAGAGTTTGATAAATAAGATTTCAAGAGGGTAAATCCTGTATTGATGGGCAATACGTGCTCTCTCCCTATCTCTGTCTCTCTTACTGTTCCTTTTTCAGACACACACCACTCTTTTAGACACACATACACATAAACATACACAGGCTATCCCTAAAGGGAAGGTGTGTGAGTTGTGAGCTGCTAATCAATAATGAGAAAACTATCTCGAACTGGCGAGGTGGGGGAAATTATAATTAATTGGAAAGAAAGGAAAGAGAAGAGAGAGAGAGAGAGAGAGAGAGAGAGAGAGAAAGGACAGAAAAAAATATATAAAAGGGGAGAAGGCCGTGAGATAGGTTTTTGTAAAATGGGAGAGAAATGGTCGATAGAAAAAGAAAGGATGAATAAATGAGATAAAACAAAAAGACCGGGGCGGGGGGGGGGGGGGGGGGGAAGGGGAATTGCAATATTGGAAATATAAAAGAGAGGATGGACATTGCTAGAGAAACAAGGATAAGATGAGAGAGAGAGCATAAGTGGTGAATTAATCCTGCAAACTCTACTTCGGAAGGAGCAGCCATACTGGGCCGTGTGCAGCAATGGGCGGGGCTAGTGTCTCTCACAATAATCCATAGTTTGTTTGTATTGGACACAAGGGTTGGCTTAGCTTGTCATCGCGCATCATCCTAGCACGAGATAAGGTGAGCTGCAGGTGACCTGGGATGCCAGGCCCATTCTTTTTTTCTAGAATTATCTCACGTAAAGCTTCTCTCAGACCTTTCTGACAAATGAAGAATTCTGCCAGCAAATACCTCGCTGGGCGGTCGGAATGGGTCGTGCCATGTCTTCGATCCAGTCTCACTGTAGCTCTTGCTTGCTGGTCCAGTATTTTCCTTCTACTTTGAGACCTGTTATATTTGCACATCGATTTCCTACTCTGGGTCGCCGGTTTGACTCAGGCTTCCATTGTCGTCAAACAGTTTCTTCTTCCTTCTCCTTGACATGACACTAGTTAAGCCTTCTAACTTCGTTCATCAATCCACTCCACAATCATGCCCTTTAAAATGGCAGGAATCTCTAGTCTGTTGCGTTTCCTCTCACGATCACCTGTCATTATCAGACTCCAGTTACGTAATGTTTATCACATCTCAATAACTCAGTCATTATCAAATCTCAACCGCTGTCACATTTCAATCACTCCGTCATTATGAGATCCTAATCACCAAATCACTGTCAAATGTCAACCACTTCATCTTTATCAGATCCGAACCTCTGTCAAATGTCAATCACTTCATCTTTATCAGATCCGAACCTCTGTCAAATGTCAATCACTTTATCTTTATCAGACCCGAACCTCTGTCAAATGTCAATCACTTCATCTTTATCAGATCCGAACCTCTGTCAAATGTCAATCACTTCATCTTTATCAGACCCGAACCTCTGTCAAATGTCAACCACTTCATCTTTATCAGATCCGAACCTCTGTCAAATGTCAATCACTTCATCTTTATCAGACCCGAACCTCTGTCAAATGTCAATCACTTCATCTTTATCAGACACGAACCTCTGTCAAATGTCAATCACTTCATCTTTATCAGACCCGAACCTCTGTCAAATATCAATCACTTCATCTTTATCAGATCCGAACCTCTGTCAAATGTCAATCACTTCATCTTTATTAGATCCGAACCTCTGTCAAATGTCAATCACTTCATCTTTATTAGATCCGAACCTCTGTCAAATGTCAATCACTTCATCATTATCAGATCCCAACCTCTGTCAAATGTCAGTCATTATCAGATCCCAATCACTAAAATCACTGTCAAATTTCAATTATTGTCAGATCCCAACCCCTGTCAAATGTCAGTCATTATCAGATCCCAATCACCAAAATCACTGTCAAATTTCAATTATTGTCAGATCCCACTCACCCAAATCACTGTCAAATTTCAATTATTGTCATATACCAATCACTAAAATCACGTGTCAAATTTCAATGATTATCAAATCCCAATTACCAAAATCACTGTCAAATGTCAGTCATTATCAGATCCCAATCACTAAAATCACATGTCAAATTTCAATGATTATCAAATCCCAATTACCAAAATCACTGTCAAATTTCAATCATTATCAGATCCCAATCACCAAAATCACGTGTCAAATTTCAATCATTATCAGATCCCAATCACTAAAATCACTGTAAAAAAATTGCAATTATTGTCAGATCCCAATCACTAAAATCACTGTCAAATTTCAATTATTGTCAGATCCCAATCACTGAAATCACTGTCAAATTTCAATCATTATCAAATCCCAATCACTAAAATCACTGTCAAATTTCAATCATTATCAAATCCCAATCACCAAAATCACTTGTCCAATCTCAGTACTAAATCAGACCCAATCATTACTTTGTTATCGACCCGGTCACTGTGACATCCAAATCATTATCAGACTCAACTCATCCAGCCTGCCGAAGACTGAGTGTGTCAGCCACGGCGCAAGCTGACGCGATAAATTAGGACACACGCTCCGCCACGGCCATATGACTGTCTTGTCTCACGTCATGGTGTCGTTCCTATGACAACATATAACGCTGGGCGATGATCACAAGACGCGAGCGCAGCAGAAGGTCAAAACTCCAACCACTTTATCATTACCTAATACAATAAATATGTTTGTGTCAAATCCCAACCACTTTATCATTACCTAATACAATAAATATGTTTGTGTCAAATCCCAACCACTTTATCATTACCTAATACAATAAATATGTTTGTGTCAAATCCCAACCACTTTATCATTGCCTAATACAATAAATATGTTTGTGTCAAATCCCAACCACTTTATCATTACCTAATACAATAAATATGTTTGTGTCAAATCCCAACCACTTTATCATTACCTAATACAATAAATATGTTTGTGTCAAATCCCAACCACTTTATCATTACCTAATACAATAAATATGTTTGTGTCAAATCCCAACCACTTTATCATTAACTAATACAATAAATATGTTTGTGTCAAATCCCAACCACTTTATCATTAACTAATACAATAAATATGTTTGTGTCAAATCCCAACCACTTTATCATTAACTAATACAATAAATATGTGTGTCAAATCCCAACCACTTTATCATTAACTAATACAATAAATATGTTTGTGTCAAATCCCAACCACTTTATCATTAACTAATACAATAAATATGTTTGTGTCAAATCCCAACCACTTTATCATTAACTAATACAATAAATATGTTTGTGTCAAATCCCAACCACTTTATCATTAACTAATACAATAAATATGTTTGTGTCAAATCCCAACCACTTTATCATTACCTAATACAATAAATACGTTTGTGTCAAATCCCAACCACTTTATCATTACCTAATGCAATAAATATGTTTGTGTCAAATCCCAACCACTTTATCATTACCTAATACAATAAATATGTTTGTGTCAAATCCCAACCACTTTATCATTACCCCTAACAAAGAATATATTTGAGTCAAATCTAAGGCGCATTATCATTTACAGCTCCAACAAATATATTTGTGCCAGATTCCAACCACTTTATCATCAGCCATCCCAACCACTTTATCATCAGCCATCCAAACCACTTTATCATCAACCATCCCAACCACTTTATCATCAGCTATATCAACCACGTTATCATCAGCCACCCCAACCACTTTATCATCAGCCATCCAAACCACTTTATCATCAACCATCCCAACCACTTTATCATCAGCTATATCAACCACTTTAACATCAGCCACCCCAACCACTTTATCATCAGCCATTCCAACCACTTTTTTAACAGCCATCCTAACCAATTTATCAATAACGTTGCAACCACTTTATCTGTGCTATATCTAAGCTATTGCATAATTACCCGCCCCAACCACTCTATTTGTACTAGATCTCAGCTATTGCATAATTACCCACCCCAAACACTTTATCCGTGCTAGATCTCAGCTATTGCATAATTACCCACCCCAAATACCTTATCTGTGCTAGATCTCAGCTATTGCATAATTACCCGCCCCATAACTTTATCTGTGGTAGATCTCATCTATTGCATAATTACCCGCCCCATAACTTTATCTGTGGTAGATCTCATCTATTGCATAATTACCCGCCCCAAACACCTTATCTGTGCTAGATCTCAGCTATTGCATAATTACGCACCCCAAACACCGTATCTGTGCTAGATATCAGCTATTGCATAATTATCCGCCCCATAACTTTATCTGTGCTAGATCTCAGCTATTGCATAATTATCCGCCCCATAACTTTATCTGTTATAGATCTCAGCTATTGCATAATTACACGCCCCATAACTTTATCTGTGCTAGATATCAGCTATTGCATAATTACACGCCCCATAACTTTATCTGTGCTAAATCTCAGCTATTGCATAATTACCCGCCCCATAACTTTATCTGTGCTAGATATCAGCTATTGCATAATTACACGCCCCATAACTTTATCTGTGCTAAATCTCAGCTATTGCATAATTACACGCCCCATAACTTTATCTGTGCTAAATCTCAGCTATTGCATAATTACACGCCCCATAACTTTATCTGTGCTAAATCTCAGCTATTACATAATTACCAGTCCTAACCACTCTATTTGTGCTAGATCTCAGCTATTGCATAATTACCTCGCCCCAAACACATCTGTGCTAGATCTCAGCTATTGCATAATTACCCGCCACAACCACTCGATCTTCGCTAGATCTCAGCTATTGCAAAATCACCCGCCCAACCACCCGATCTGCGCTAGATCACGGCTGTTGCATAATTACCCCCCTATCACTCTATCTGTGCTAGATCTCAGCTATTACATAATTATCCACCCAACTACTCTGTCAATGACAGATCTCAACCACTATGGCATTGCTCAATCTTGATCGCACTGTCACTGCAGTTTCTCATTCTTTCTGTGATTGAAACATCTCAATCGCTCTATCTTTACTTGATTCCATTCACTATGTTATTTGTAGATCCCATTTACTCTATCATTGGTCGATCACATTCACTCTATCATTGCTAGATCCCAATCACTCTATCATTGCTAGATCACAATCACTCTATCATTGCTAGATCCCAATCACTCTATCATTGCTAGATCCCAATCACTCTATCATTGCTAGATCCCAATCACTCTATCATTACTAGATCTCAATCACTCTATCGTCGCTAGATCTCAATGACTCTACCATTGCTAGATCTCAATCACTCTACCATTGCTAGATCCCAATGACTCTACCATTGCTAGATCCCAAACACTCTATCATAGCTAGATCTCAATCACTCTATCATTGCTAGTTCTCAATCACTCTATCATTGCTAGTTCTCAATCACTCTATCATTGCTAGTTCTCAATCACTCTATCATATCTAGATCCCAATCACTCTATCATTGCTAGTTCTCAATCACTCTATCATTGCTTGTTCTCAATCACTCTATCATTGCTTGTTCTCAATCACTCTATAATAGCTAGATCCCAATCACTCTATCATTGCTAGGCCCCAATCACTCTATCATTGCTAGATCCCAATCACTCTATCATTACTAGATCTCAATCATACTATCATTGCTAGTTCTCAATCACTCTATCATTGCTAGTTCTCAATCACTCTATTATTACTAGATCTCAATCATTCTATCATTGCTAGATCTCAATCATTCTATCATTGCTAGTTCTCAATCACTCTATCATTACTAGATCTCAATCACTCTATCATTGCTAGATCTCAATCACCCTATCATTGCTAGATCTCAATCACCCTATCATTGCTAGTTCTCAATCACTCTATCATTACTAGATCTCAATCACTCTATCGTCGCTAGATCTGAATCACTCTATCATTGCTAGATCGCAATCACTCTATCGTCGCTAGATCTCAATCACTCTATCGTCGCTAGATCTCAATCACTCTATCATTGCTAGATCTCAATCACTCTATCGTCGCTAGATCTCAATCACTCTATCGTCGCTAGATCTCAATCACTCAATCGTCGCTAGATCTCAATCACTCTATCGTCGCTAGATCTCAATCACTCTATCGTCGCTAGATCTCAATCACTCTATCGTCGCTAGATCTCAATCACTCTATCATTGCTAGATCTCAATCACTCTATCGTCGCTAGATCTCAATCACTCTATCGTCGCTAGATCTCAATCACTCTATCGTCGCTAGATCTCAATCACTCTATCGTCGCTAGATCTCAATCACTCTATCATTGCTAGATCTCAATCACTCTATCGTCGCTTGATCTCAATCACTCTATCGTTGCTAGATCTCAATCACTCTATCATTGCTAGATCTCAATCACTCTATCGTCGCTAGATCTCAATCACTCTATCGTTGCTAGATCTCAATCACTCTATCGTCGCTAGATCTCAATCACTCTATCATTGCTAGATCTCAATCACTCTATCATTGCTAGATCTCAATCACTCTATCATTACTAGATCCCATATCAATTTTCCATGTTCCAATTCCGATGACTTTTTCAATGATAATCCTAACACTCCATCATTGCCCAATCCCGGTCTGTCTATCATTGACAATACTTATCACCCTATCATTGGCAATACGTATCACCCTATCATTGACAATACTTATCACCCTATCATTGACAATACTTATCACCCTATCATTGACAATACCGATCACCCTATCATTGACAGTACTTATCACCCTATCATTGACAATACCGATCACCCTATCATTGACAATACTTATCAGCCTATCATTGACAATACTTATCACCCTATCATTGACAATACCGATCACCCTATCATTGACAATACCGATCACCCTATCATTAACAATACTTATCACCCTATCATTGACAATACCGATCTGTCTATCATTGACAATACCGATCTGTCTATCATTGACAATACCGATCACCCTATCATTAACAATACTTATCACCCTATCAATGACAATATCGATTACCCTATCATTGACAATACCGATTACCCTAACATTGACAATACCGATCTGTCTATCATTGACAATACTGATCACCCCATCATTGACAATACCGATTACCCTATCATTGACAATACCGATTACCCTATCATTGACAATACCGATCACCCTATCATTGACAATAGTGATCTCCCAATCACTACTATATTCCAATCACTGTATCATTGCCAAATCTCAGCCATTATATCATTGCAATATTTCAATCTGTATCTTTGCCATATTTCAATCATTGTTTCATTGACGAATCTCAGTCATTATATCTTTGCCATATTTCAATCACTTTATCATTGTCAGATCTCAGCCATTCAGCCAATGCGCAATTCCAATCACTCTGCCCTTGATAGATCTCATTTCCTGTATCATTGCCACATCTCAGTTCTTTATCTTCCCCATCTTCAAACACTCGTAATCTCTACTTCAGGTACTAGAGGCCGAGAATCCTCTCTGAAATCTGTTAAGCTCATCACCCTTCTGTCATTGAATGTCGTTAACATTGCTACCTTATATGTTATTTGTGGGCACCATATTTGTATTTCCTTCCTGAGCTTTCCGTAATATGTGTACGATACTTGTCAGAAGTCAAACCTCTGACGTAGTTACATACATTTCTCTCATAAAGTTGACAGCCTGTCTTCGACTAGAGTCAGACTTCTCCAGCACCGACGCTAAACTAGGAGAAGTTTCTGGAATCCATCACTCGTGCTGATCAAAGAACGTTTCTGTGCATGCTTCACTATAGCAGTTAGGTTTTCTTGTTTTTTGTTTTTTTTCCTGGACGTCTCTTGTTCTTCTTCTTGGCGTATCTTATTCCTAATCGGTGGATTGCTTGCGTTCGCCTGATGACTAAAGGAGTACACCTCTTCGTCATCCGCCCTTAAAGGACGTTAAGTGGACGTGTCTGCGTTGTGTTGTGGTTTGCAGTATAACTATGATAATTGCGCCTTTCGGCCCAACACATCCGACATCAGCACGGCTAATCGGTGGATATTTTCCGACGGCTTGAAAAGGTTTGAAGAAAGCCTCATTAACTGAAGAATAACTTCATATAGTGGTGAGCCTTGTTCGTCGGCTTCGTGTTGAGACTTATCACATTTTGATGAATCTATTGTTAAGGCACATCATCAATACATTTATTCTGCATATACCGCAGTATATTGGAGCCGCGATAGCTCAGTGGTTAGTGAACTGGACTACCACGGACAAGGGGTAGGGTTCGATCCCAACCGACGGCTTCCGGGTTCACCCAGCCTTAAATGGGTACCGGATTTTTTTCTGGGAAAGTAAAGCAGCACGGGCGTAATACTGACCACATTACCCCAAAAATCATGTGCTGAAGGTCTGTAAAATATAGGGTCACTAACACCATATTTCCCTATACGCCACTTGGCGTGACGGGGGTACTTTACTTTACTTTATACCGCAGTATATTACATTTAAAAAGTTAACAGTCACATCTTGTGCCCTTATGTAGTGTTAGTTTTAAATACATCTGCATGCACATCGACACTTTTATAGGTGGTATTGTAAGTATAACACCAGACAGTCCACATTTTCCAGATATAATATCCGTTATTACTGAGTAGTTCATGGCCATGAGGCGAAAGCCACTGTTTCACTGGCTGAAAATCCTGCATATGGTGTTAAAAACCCGCGTTAGACAGGCGAATGACTTTCAATAAAAGTAAATAGATTTTGAAGCAAGAGACAGAACGAAATGGGTCTCCATAGTAGCCAACCTTCGATGTGGAGACGGCAGTCAGTGATGATGATGATGATGATGGATCTTGTTGCTGCCAATGTGGAGGCCACACAACGCTGCAGACATCAACACGCAACTTACTTACCTTGAAATGACACTGCTGACATCATTCGGCCAATGATCTATAGCCCATCCTAGCTTACGGAAGTGATGCATGGACAGTGATGTAAGCAAACTATAAATAACACAAGAAGCCACTGAAATGTGGTTTCTAAAAAAAAAAAAAATTAGTATAAAATTGAACATTCCTTTCTCCCTCTTCTAATTTCAAACTCCACATGGAGCATACATAGATCTTGAAAAAAAAATAGAGCATAGGATTTAAAAAAAAACTTTTTGAGCGGTCCTGTTTGGAGCAATTCATCGAGGATCGCTCCATGTCTTCCACATTTTCTTCATCACTGCTTCACTTTCTTTTATTCTGCACATTCATCCATTAGTGAAAGTCTGTATACTCGTGACTGCTGATTTTCTAGATTCCCATGTTTCACGGCTATATTAAAATAAAAATAATTAGATTTAACGATGGAGTTGAACATTTTGATTGTTGTATTGAACCTAATTTTGAGTAACTTCCGTATATTTCCTAATGTAACGAAGGCTGAGCGTTCTCTGAACGGCAGGCAACAACGAAGAAGTTCTTAATGAGACCAGCACACAATGTTTGGTGAATACATGAAGAATAAAGAAGAAATGCTAATAAATATGAATAGAAACTAAAAAGATCAAAAAAAGAAACCAATTAAAAAAAAAAACGTTATATGGTGATGGGCATATAGAAGAAAAGGGGGAGGACTGTTCGGAATAGAAGAAAACAATTTAAAAAACAGATAAAAATGAGGAAGGAAATTATTCAGAGCAGTTCTAAGAAAACAAATAATGTATTATTAATATATTTTTTTTTATTCAAAAAGAGACACAATAACTTACTGAAAATAATCTGGGGAGATAAATACAGGGTAAACGAGACAGAGGAAGACATAAACTAAAGCGGATTGATACCAAGTGGGACTAAAGAACACATAACACAGTTCATTATCAAGGAAAGGGTCTTGGAAAATGTTGCCGGCACACGGCACACGATGATAAACGAAGGTAAGATTGGATCTGATGGCAACCACAGTCAAAATGCAGGGTAAGAGAGGCAGTGGACTAAAGAGGGAGATGACACGAGGCAGCATGACATTGTGAGATGACATACAGCTTGATATTCTGATGATGGCATGCATCTTGACATTGTGAGATGACATACAGCTTGATATTGTGATGATGACATACAGCTTGATATTGTGATGATGACATGCATCTTGACATTGTGAGATGACATACAGCTTGATATTCTGATGATGGCATGCATCTTGACATTGTGAGATGACATACAGCTTGATATTGTGATGATGACATACAGCTTGATATTGTGAGATGACATACAGCTTGATATTCTGATGATGACATGCAGCTTGATATTGTGATGATGACATACAGCTTGATATTGTTATGATGACATACAGCTTGACATTGTGAGATGACATACAGCTTGACATTGTGAGATGACATACAGCGTGATATTGTGAGATGACATACAGCTTGATATTGTGAGATGACATACAGCTTGATATTGTTATGATGACATACAGCTTGATATTGTGATGATGACATACAGCTTGATATTCTGATGATGACATGCAACTTGATATTGTGATGATGACATGCATCTTGACATTGTGAGATGATATACAGCTTGATATTGTGATGATGACATGCATCTTGACATTGTGAGATGATATACAGCTTGATATTGTTATGATGACATACAGCTTGATATTGTGATGATGACATACAGCTTGATATTCTGATGATGACATGCAACTTGATATTGTGAGATGACATACAGCTTGATATTCTGATGATGGCATGCATCTTGACATTGTGAGATGACATACAGCTTGATATTGTGATGATGACATACAGCTTGATATTGTGATGATGACATGCATCTTGACATTGTGAGATGACATACAGCTTGATATTGTGATGATGACATACAGCTTGATATTGTGATGATGACATGCATCTTGACATTGTGAGATGACATACAGCTTGATATTCTGATGATGGCATGCATCTTGACATTGTGAGATGACATACAGCTTGATATTGTGATGATGACATACAGCTTGATATTGTGAGATGACATACAGCTTGATATTCTGATGATGACATGCAGCTTGATATTGTGATGATGACATACAGCTTGATATTGTTATGATGACATACAGCTTGACATTGTGAGATGACATACAGCTTGATATTCTGATGATGACATGCAACTTGATATTGTGATGATGACATGCATCTTGACATTGTGAGATGATATACAGCTTGATATTGTGATGATGACATGCATCTTGACATTGTGAGATGATATACAGCTTGATATTGTTATGATGACATACAGCTTGATATTGTGATGATGACATACAGCTTGATATTCTGATGATGACATGCAACTTGATATTGTGATGGTGATATACAGCTTGATATTGTGATGATGACATACAGCTTGATATTGTGATGATGACAAACAGCTTGATATTCTGATGATGACATGCAGCTTGATATTGTGATGATGACATACAGCTTGATATTGTGATGATGACATACAGCTTGATATTCTGATGATGACATACAGCTTGATATTGTGATGATGACATACATCTTGATATTGTGATGATGACATACAGCTTGATATTGTGATGATGACATACAGCTTGATATTGTGATGATGACAAACAGCTTGATATTCTGATGATGACATGCAGCTTGATATTGTGATGATGATATACAGCTTGATATTGTGATGATGACATACAGCTTGATATTCTGATGATGACATGCAGCTTGATATTGTGATGATGACATACAGCTTGATATTGTGATGATGACATACAGCTTGATATTGTGATGATGACATACAGCTTGATATTGTGATGGTGATATACAGC
This sequence comes from Megaustenia siamemsis, assembly GCA_032433765.1. Lineage (NCBI taxonomy): Eukaryota > Metazoa > Mollusca > Gastropoda > Stylommatophora > Ariophantidae > Megaustenia > Megaustenia siamemsis. The sequence goes on from JAVIAB010000088.1 coordinate 24,596,600, forward strand.
TTGATATTGTGATGATGACATGCATCTTGACATTGTGATGATGACATACAGCTTGATATTGTGATGATAACATACAGCTTGACATTGTGATGATGACATACATCTTGACATTGTGAGAAGACATACAGCTTGATATTGTGATGATGACATGCATCTTGACGTTGTGAGATGACATACAGCTTGATATTGTGATGATGACATACACCTTGACATTGTGAGATGACATACAGCTTGCTATTGTGATGATGGCATGCATCTTGACATTGTGAGAAGACATACAGCTTGATATTGTGATGATGACATACAGCTTGAAATTGTGTTGATGACATGCATCCTGGCATTCTGATGATGACATACAGCTTGATATTGCGATGATGAAATGCATCTTGACATTGAGAGATGACATACAGTTTGATATTGTGATGATGACATGCAGCTTGATATTGTGTTGATGACATGCATCTTGACATTGTGAGATGACATACAGCTTGATACTGTGATGATGACATACAGCTTGAAATTGTGATGATGACATGCATCTTGACATTGTGAGAAGACTTCAGCTTGATATTATGATGATGACATACAGCTTGATATTGTGATGATGACATGCATCTTCACATTGTGATGATGACATACAGCTTGATATTGTGATGATGACATGCATCTTGACATTGTGAGATGACATACAGCTTGATATTGTGATGATGACACACAGCTTATTTTGTTCATGACATGCATCTTGACATTGTGAGATGACATACAGCTTGATATTGTGATTGATGACATAGAGCTGGATATTGTGATGGTGACATGCATCTTGACATTGTGAGATGACATAAAGCTTGATATTGTGATGATGACATGCATCTTGACATTGTGAGATGACATACAGCTTGACATTGTGATGATGACATGCATCTTGACATTGAGAGATTGCATACATCTTGATATTGTGATGATGACATGCATCTTGACATTGTAAGATTGCATACATCTTGATATTGTGATGATGACATGCATCTTGACATTGTGAGATGACATACTGCTTGATTGTGATGATGACATGCATCTTGACATTGTGAGATGACATACAGCTTGATATTGTGATGATGACATGCATCTTGACATTGTGAGATGACATACAGCTTGACATTGTGATGATGACATACAGCTTGATATTGTGAGATGACATACAGCTTGATATTCTGATGATGACATGCAGCTTGATATTGTGATGATGACATACAGCTTGATATTGTTATGATGACATACAGCTTGACATTGTGAGATGACATACAGCTTGACATTGTGAGATGACATACAGCTTGATATTGTGAGATGACATACAGCTTGATATTGTGATGATGACATACAGCTTGATATTCTGATGATGACATACAGCTTGATATTGTGATGATGACATACAGCTTGATATTCTGATGATGACATGCAACTTGATATTGTGATGATGACATGCATCTTGACATTGTGAGATGATATACAGCTTGATATTGTGATGATGACATGCATCTTGACATTGTGAGATGATATACAGCTTGATATTGTTATGATGACATACAGCTTGATATTGTGATGATGACATACAGCTTGATATTCTGATGATGACATGCAACTTGATATTGTGAGATGACATACAGCTTGATATTCTGATGATGGCATGCATCTTGACATTGTGAGATGACATACAGCTTGATATTGTGATGATGACATACAGCTTGATATTGTGATGATGACATGCATCTTGACATTGTGAGATGACATACAGCTTGATATTGTGATGATGACATACAGCTTGATATTGTGATGATGACATGCATCTTGACATTGTGAGATGACATACAGCTTGATATTCTGATGATGGCATGCATCTTGACATTGTGAGATGACATACAGCTTGATATTGTGATGATGACATACAGCTTGATATTGTGAGATGACATACAGCTTGATATTCTGATGATGACATGCAGCTTGATATTGTGATGATGACATACAGCTTGATATTGTTATGATGACATACAGCTTGACATTGTGAGATGACATACAGCTTGATATTGTGAGATGACATACAGCTTGATATTGTGAGATGACATACAGCTTGATATTGTGAGATGACATACAGCTTGATATTGTTATGATGACATACAGCTTGATATTGTGATGATGACATACAGCTTGATATTCTGATGATGACATGCAACTTGATATTGTGATGATGACATGCATCTTGACATTGTGAGATGATATACAGCTTGATATTGTGATGATGACATGCATCTTGACATTGTGAGATGATATACAGCTTGATATTGTTATGATGACATACAGCTTGATATTGTGATGATGACATACAACTTGATATTCTGATGATGACATGCAACTTGATATTGTGATGGTGATATACAGCTTGATATTGTGATGATGACATACAGCTTGATATTGTGATGATGACAAACAGCTTGATATTCTGATGATGACATGCAGCTTGATATTGTGATGATGACATACAGCTTGATATTGTGATGATGACATACAGCTTGATATTCTGATGATGACATACAGCTTGATATTGTGATGATGACATACATCTTGATATTGTGATGATGACATACAGCTTGATATTGTGATGATGACATACAGCTTGATATTGTGATGATGACAAACAGCTTGATATTCTGATGATGACATGCAGCTTGATATTGTGATGATGATATACAGCTTGATATTGTGATGATGACATACAGCTTGATATTCTGATGATGACATGCAGCTTGATATTGTGATGATGACATACAGCTTGATATTGTGATGATGACATACAGCTTGATATTGTGATGATGACATACAGCTTGATATTGTGATGGTGATATACAGCTTGATATTGTGATGATGACATGCATCTTGACATTGTGATGATGACATACAGCTTGATATTGTGATGATAACATACAGCTTGACATTGTGATGATGACATACATCTTGACATTGTGAGAAGACATACAGCTTGATATTGTGATGATGACATGCATCTTGACGTTGTGAGATGACATACAGCTTGATATTGTGATGATGACATACACCTTGACATTGTGAGATGACATACAGCTTGCTATTGTGATGATGGCATGCATCTTGACATTGTGAGAAGACATACAGCTTGATATTGTGATGATGACATACAGCTTGAAATTGTGTTGATGACATGCATCCTGGCATTCTGATGATGACATACAGCTTGATATTGCGATGATGAAATGCATCTTGACATTGAGAGATGACATACAGTTTGATATTGTGATGATGACATGCAGCTTGATATTGTGTTGATGACATGCATCTTGACATTGTGAGATGACATACAGCTTGATACTGTGATGATGACATACAGCTTGAAATTGTGATGATGACATGCATCTTGACATTGTGAGAAGACTTCAGCTTGATATTATGATGATGACATACAGCTTGATATTGTGATGATGACTTGCATCTTCACATTGTGATGATGACATACAGCTTGATATTGTGATGATGACATGCATCTTGACATTGTGAGATGACATACAGCTTGATATTGTGATGATGACACACAGCTTATTTTGTTCATGACATGCATCTTGACATTGTGAGATGACATACAGCTTGATATTGTGATTGATGACATAGAGCTGGATATTGTGATGGTGACATGCATCTTGACATTGTGAGATGACATACAGCTTGATATTGTGATGATGACATGCATCTTGACATTGTGAGATGACATACAGCTTGACATTGTGATGATGACATGCATCTTGACATTGAGAGATTGCATACATCTTGATATTGTGATGATGACATGCATCTTGACATTGTAAGATTGCATACATCTTGATATTGTGATGATGACATGCATCTTGACATTGTGAGATGACATACTGCTTGATTGTGATGATGACATGCATCTTGACATTGTGAGATGACATACAGCTTGATATTGTGATGATGACATGCATCTTGACATTGTGAGATGACATACAGCTTGACATTGTGATGATGACATGCATTTTGACATTGTGAGATGATGTACAGCTTGATATTGTGATGATGACATACAGCTTGATATTGTGATGATGACATGCATCTTGACATTTTGAGATGACATACATCTTGATATTGTGATGATGACATACAGCTTGATATTGTGATGATGACATGCATCTTGACATTGTGAGATGACATACAGCTTGATATTGTGATGATGACATACAGCTTGATATTGTGATGATGACATACAGCTTGATATTGTGATGATGACATGCAGCTTGATATTGTGATGATGACATGCAGCTTGAGATTGTGATGATGACATACATCTTGATATTGTGAGATGACATACAGCTTGATATTGTGATGATGACATACAGCTTGATATTGTGATGATGACATACAGCTTGATATTGTGATGATGACATGCAGCTTGATATTGTGATGATGACATACATCTTGATATTGTGAGATGACATACAGCTTGATATTGTGATGATGACATATCGCTAGACATTGTGATGATGACATATCGCTAGACATTGTGATGATGACATATCGCTAGACATTGTGATGATGACATACCACTAGACATTGTGAGATGACATACAGCTTCATATTGTGATGATGACATACAGCTTGATATTGTGATGATGACATACAGCTTGATATTGTGATGATGACATACAGCGTACTATAAACAGAACTGAGGCACAGTGCCTTAGGTGGATGTGTTGCTTGACATTGTGATTATGACATGCATCTTGACATTGTGAGATGACACACCGCTAGACATTGTGAGATGACATACCGCTAGACATTGTGAGATGACATACCGCTAGACATTGTGATGATGACATATAGCTTGATACTGTGAGATGACTTACAGCCTGACATTGTGAAATGACATTGTGAAATGACATTGTGACGGGACGTACGGTTTGACATTGTGACATGATATATAGCCTACTGTCAACAGAACTGATACACAGCACCTCAGATAGAAGAGTGTGCAGCTAGACATTGTGAGATGACATACCGCTTGACAATGTGAGATGACATACATCTTGACACTGTGAGATGACACACAGCTTGACATTGTGAAAGGACATACAGCTTGACATTGTGACATGACATATAGCCAACTATCAACAGAACTGATAGACAGCACCTCAGATAGAAGAATGTGCAGCTACATAGGTCAAACGTTGTATCACATGGGTGAGAAGAGAGAACGCAATTACATTTTTGGCAGCCACATAGGTGATACACATTGTTGTATATATATATATATATATATATATATATATATATATATATATATATATATATATATATTCTCTTGAGAGCCGCGATAGAACAGTGGTCGCTGGCCAGGTCTGATGAGAACATGAGGAAGGCGTTAATCCCATAGGAGGACATCTAAGTTCACAATCTCGCTATTTGAATACTAGATTTTTTGTTGTTTCTATGAAGGGAAAACGGCACTGGCTTAATGCCGACCAAACAATCTGCCGATTATGGGGAGTATTGGCGTTAATATCACACTGGAGACATGACTAGAAATGAGGGGAAAAAGTTAGATATATTTTTTAAAATATTTTTAAAAGACAGTCCGGTTAAAGCGTCACGTAACAAGTGGACAACACAAACCAGAACGACGTTTCGGCTCAGTAGGCCTTCAACGAGAACAAAAATACAACACACAAACAAATATTTATTTAAATAAAAAAAATACAGAATATTTATTTATTCTTTTCTGGAGGCGTGACCGAAGCTTTTTTTTTCTTTGTTGTTGTTGTTGTTGTTGTTGTTTTTGTGGTTGTGGATCCAGAAGCCTGCGAGCTGATGCCACTCCACCCAATGCCATGTAATTATATCTGCAGGTATTTCTAAGTTCCATTGTAGTTCTGTACAAGGCGTTCCATTTAATAGGTCTTTGAGAAAGTAGAGTTGTACTGATGTCAGTCAGCTTTGGACAGTCAAAAAGATGATGACTACTGTTTCATGTGGGTGTTCGCAATAATGGACATGCTGTCGTTTGTTTTCGTTGTATTCTATTGATGTGGTTGTCCAATGGTACATTTCGTTTTTTTTTTCTTTCAAAGGTACTGATGGTTCCAGTCACTCACTGGTTAAACCATCGCCACCTATATTGAATGCATGCCCGTTGAGGGGGACCACCCAAATGTTGTGACGTTTTCGGCATTGCGAGCAGGGACGGTTGTGGGTGAAATGACGTCAGCCGTTTATAATCTATAGCTAACAGCTGAAGACGTCACAAGCTTTGACTAAAAAGGGAAGTAAAGAACTTCGTCACGCCAAGTGGCTTATAGGGAATATGGTGTTAGTTGTCATAATTTGTATAGACCTTCGGCACATTGATTTTTGGGGCAATGTGCTCGGTATTGCGCCCGCGCAGCTTTACTTTCCCATAAAACATCAAGTACCCATTAAAGGCTGGGTGAACCCGCAGCCGTCTATCAAGATCAAACCCGACCTCTTGTCCTTTGTAAGTCCAGTTCACTAACCACTGATCTATCGCGGCTCCCACAATCTTGGGGTGCTTTCGGGAAAACCCCAAAGCCCTTTATCTTTTATATTGATGGCAATGGTTAAACCATCGCCACCGATACCTCTGAACCTACACACTGAGGCGGTTTCCCCGAATACACCCATATACTTGTGACGTCTCGAGTTATAGACCGCCGACCTAATTTTGCCCTCAACCGCCTCTACTCGCAATGCTGAAAACGTCAGAACTATTGGTTGATCCCCCCTCAGCGGGCATTCTCAGATATATCGATGGCCATGGTTAACACACCCTTTCTTTGACTGATCTTTCTTGCTTCTTTTTAGAGCTGTAATAAATTTAAAACCTTCAATCCATCATGCTACTTCTTTGATTTGATTATGCTATATCTCTATTAGGTGAATGCGTATCCATCACTTTCTTTCTTTATATTGGGCTTGTATGAGGAAGTTCTCAAAGAGGCCAACACAAAAAGGGAGCTCCTAAAAAACATCAGAAAGAAACAATCAATATTATTATTCGGATACATCATGAGAAGGGGTGTCCGGTTAGCGCAATCGATAGGCGGTTGGCTTACCACGGCAACAGCCGGGGTTCGTACCCTGGCGAGGACACCTGGGTTTTACTAATTCCCTAAAAATTAGTGGGAGCCGCGATAGCTCAGTGGTTAGTGAACTGGACTACTACGGACAAGAGGTAGGGTTCGATCCCAACCGACGACTCCGGGTTCACCCAGCCTTAAATGGGTACCGGATTTTTTCTGGGAAAGTAAAGCAGCACGGGCGTAATACCGACCACATTACCCCAAAAATCATGTGCTGAAGGTCTGTAAAATATAGGGTCACTAACACCATATTTCCCTATACGCCGCCTCTTGGCGTGACGGGGGGTACTTTACTTTTTACTTTTTTTTACATCATGAGAAGAGGAAAGTTATAATACTTGGTTACAACAGGCAAAATACAAGGAAAGAGAGATCGCGGACGCCAAATTGAGAAAATACTGGATAGCTTGGTGTCATGGCATGGCAAACAGTCAACAATAGAACTGATACGATGCACTGTAGATAGAAGATTGTAGAAGGACATGATCGCCTACGCCAACCGGTATGGCACATGATGATGATGATGTGTATTGTTTTTATTCATTAGCGTCTCTTTATTTAACTTACAATTATGACATTAGAAAGTGGTGGTTGGTTGCGTTCGCCCGATGACTAAAGTATTCTAGAGTATCGTGGTAGACTAGAATATTCCTCTTCATCATCCGCCCTTACAAGGACGTAGTGGACGTCTCTGCGTTGTGTTGTGGTTTGCAGTATAACTGTTATATTTGCGCCTTTCGGCCCAACACACCCGACTTCAGCACGACATTTTTGAGTACCGGGTTGTCTTCCCTCTTCGATACCTGCACGCTTGGCTAGACTAGACAGGTTAGTCTGTTATTGGAGGCACCACGGAGAGGTGGAGCAGGGTCTGAATGGTTTTGGTTCACCGTTCTTGGCGCAAGCCATCAGCTGTGGGTCGCTGACAACTTCCAGCTCTGGTGCTGGGAGGCGCGCCTTAGCCTCCACATTAGAAAGTAACAAAGCATTTGGTCACTTTTTACTAATTTTGTTTCGAATCATCAGTGTTAATTGTCTTATCTTGTTTCACTATATCTTTTCTTGACCGCATAACCCATTTGGTTTACGTTAAAAAATATACCAGTATGAAACATACCTATTTGAACATACCTTTTTGTTTTAGCCAAAAAATACCACCATGATGCATACCCTTTTACATTCGCTAAAAATTACCACAATGAAACATACCTACTTGCTTTAGCTACAAAAAAATACCACCATGAAACATATCTATTCGTTTTAGCGATAAAATTCCACGATGAAACATACCAAATTGTTTTGGCTATAAAAATATACCACCATGACACATACCTTTTTGCTTTCGTTAAAAATACCACCATGAAACATACCTTTTTGCTTTAGCTAATAAATATCACCATGAAACATACCTATTTACTTTAGTTAAAAAATTTACTTGAAGCATACCTATTTTCCTAATTAACTATATTTTCCTAACCCCAGGGTCTGCTTTAGCTAAAAAAATACCACTAAGGAAAATACCTATTTGCTTTTGCTAAAAAAACCACTATCCAACATACCACATTGGCGTTAGTTAACATTACCTCTCTGGAACATACCCTGGTTGCTCAGTTTTAGTATCTCCACGAGCGAGCGTCCCATGTCACGTCAAAACATTTTCAGAATGTGTTTTCATTATTGTATTTTATTTTCTTCTAACCGTGACCAAGTAAAACATGACACCAACAAGCTTCATTTCAGAGAGCCACTGGCGTGTTTCAAACACACAGTATGGCGGCGGATCATATTTCGCAAATGAGAGCAGAAATTCAGGAATTGTTCAGCGCTAATTCCCGCTAGGAGTATTATTAAAATGCCGTTAACATCCCGGCGTCTCCGATGATCTGATTAGCTGGACAACGATGTGGAAGATACGAACAGCCAGTAATTGTTCTGGTAGTTAGCATCTCATGGAAGCATAGGTCCGGCATGTATGGCTTGAATTATGTGAAGAGCGTTTGAGCGCGCACAACACGATCTGAAAAAGGTTGTCAAAATTAGCTGAATATAGTAAATAAATGTAGTCTTTTCTAATTAACTAGAAACTACAATTATTTGTAACTTAGAAAGAGAGAGAGAGAGAGAGAGAGAGAGAGAGAGAGAGGGGGAGAGAGAGGGGGGAGAGAGAGGGGGGAGAGAGAGAGAGAGAGAGAGGGGGGGAGAGAGAGGGGGGAGAGAGAGAGGGAGAGAGAGAGGGGGGAGAGAGAGAGAGAGAGAGAGAGAGATAGAAAGGAGTGCGTGGCTGCTAAATACTGAGCTGTGCGAAGCAGTCCCGGTGCTCATGACCTTAATCAATTAAAAAAAAGAACGAATGACCCTATCACTTCAGATACATCCAGACTATCATCATTCTTCTCGACTGGTCAGCAACAACAGCAGATTCATGACGTCACTTATTTTTTAAAAGTTTCTTCGACGACTTCTTCTCTTCATTGTATGATTGATCAAAAGGGCGTTAAGTGGGCGTTGTTCGATAGTTTACATACATCTGCGCCTTTCAGCCTAAGAGATCAGTCTTCAGCAACGTATTTGTTATGTGCTGGTCAGCTTGTTATCAGAGCTGATGTGTAGAGATTGTGTAGTATCTGTTGCTAACTCTGACGCAAGTAATCAGTTGAGCGTCGCTGCCCACTCTGAGTCCAGGTTGTTGGGCTTCAAAGCTCCAAAATGCAGCAGACACTTCTGGGGGTCGACCTGATCTCATTGGCTTTCATCGGATCTTCTTCTGAATTTTCTTGTTCTTTTTTCTTCAACGTCTTCAGCGTTCACATCTTTTGATCACGGAAACCAGACTCTTTATCCTTTAACATGATGCAGGGGTAGGAGCAACATCACGATCCAAGGTGAGCTGGTCAATGGTCAGTACACGTATGTGCAGGGTTAGGAGCAACATCACGATCCAAGGTGAGCTTGTCGATGGTCGGTACAAGTATGTGCGGGGGTAGGAGCAACATCACGATCCAAGGTGAGCAGGTCGATGGTCGGTACACGTATGTGCAGGGGTAGGAGCAACATCATGACCCAAAGTGAGCTGGTCGATGGTCGTTACTCGTATGTGGAGGAATAGGAGCAACATCACGATGCAAGGTGAGCTGGTCGATGGTCGGTACTCGTATGTGGAGGGGTAGCAGCAACATCACGATGCAAGGTGAGCTGGTCGATGGTCGGTACTCGTATGTGGAGGAATAGGAGCAACATCACGATGCAAGGTGAGCTGGTCGATGGTCGGTACTCGTATGTGGAGAGGTAGCAGCAACATCACGATCCTAGCTGAGCTGGTCGATGGTCGGTACTCGTATGTGGAGAGGTAGGAACAACATCATGATCCAAAATGAGCTGGTCGATGGTCGGTACACGTATGGGGAGAGGTAGGAGCAACATCATGATCCAACGTGAGCTGGTCGATGGTCGGTACTCGTATGTGGAGAGGTAGGAGCAACATCATGAACCAAAGTGAGCTGGTCGATGTCGGTACTCGTATGTGGAGGGGTAGGAGCAACATCACGATCCAAGTTGAGCTGGTCGATGGTCGGTACTCGTATGTGAAGGGGTAGAAACAACATCATGATCCATGTTGAGCTGGTCGATGGTCGGTACACGTATGTGGAGGGGTATGAGCAACATCATGATCCAAGTTGAGCTGGTCGATGGTCGGTACACGTATGTGGAGGGGTATGAGCAACATCATGATCCAAGTTGAGCTGGTCGATGGTCGGTACACATATGTGATGGGGTAGGAGCAACATCACGATCCAAGTTGAGCTGGTCGATGGTCGGTACACGTATGTGGAGAGGTATGAGCAACATCATGATCCAAGTTGAGCAGGTCGATTGTCGGTACTCGTATGTGGAGAGGTATGAGCAACATCATGATCCAAGTTGAGCTGGTCGATTGTCGGTACTCGTATGTGGAGAGGTATGAGCAACATCACGATCCAAGTTGAGCTGGTCGATGGTCGGTACTCGTATGTGGAGAGGTATGAGCAACATCATGATCCAAGTTGAGCTGGTCGATGGTCGGTACACGTATGTGGAGAGGTATGAGCAACATCACGATCCAAGTTGAGCTGGTCGATGGTCGGTACACGTATGTGGAGAGGTATGAGCAACATCATGATCCAAGTTGAGCTGGTCGATGGTCGGTACACGTATGTGGAGGGGTAAGAGCAACATCATGATCCAAGTTGAGCTGGTCGATGGTCGGTACACGTATGTGGAGGGGTAGGAGCAACATCATGATCCATGTTGAGCTGGTCGATGGTCGGTACACGTATGTGGAGGGGTAGGAGCAACATCATGATCCAAGTTGAGCTGGTCGATGGTCGGTACACGTATGTGGAGGGGTAGGAGCAACATCATGATCCATGTTGAGCTGGTCGATTGTCGGTACACGTATGTGGAGGGGTAAGAGCAACATCATGATCCAAGTTGAGCTGGTCGATGGTCGGTACACGTATGTGGAGGGGTAGGAGCAACATCATGATCCAAGTTGAGCTGGTCGATGGTCGGTAAACGTATGTGGAGGGGTAGGAGCAACATCATGATCCATGTTGAGCTGGTCGATTGTCGGTACACGTATGTGCGCGTGAATGTAGTGGTGTGTGTCCTGATTCTCTCCTTCCCCCCCCCCCCCCCCGGATAGAAAGGTAATTTTCTGAGAGTAGGCGTGTCATCAGTTTCGTTAGTCGAAGATTGAAGTTTAGTCGTAGCCGCCAGTTGCCATCGCGAATGTACATGCTGACCTTTGAGAGATGGAAATCATTCAACAAATTACTGCAACGGGAATCAATGTCACCATTACTATATCGGGCATCAATTAGACCATTACCGCAAAGTAAATCACTCCGATCAATATTACTGCAATGGGTCAAGTGCACGGGAATGATTACACTAAGGGAAAACACACACAAACACAAAATTGTATTTTGCAATTTTACGAAAATAGGACAACACGTAATAGCTGAACGTTTTCGTCACAAAGCCTTCATCTAGATATAAGGGTAATTCATAGACACAGTATTACATAGATTCCCATTTATCTATAGATAAGTGTCCTTGACAGATAATGTATTACATAGATATCCATTGATCTACAGATAAGGGTAACGACAGACACTGTATTACATATATTCCCATTTATCTACAGATAAGTATCCTTGACAGATACTGTATTACATAGATACCCATTTATCTACAGATAAGTGTCCTTGACAGATACTGTATTACATAGATACCCATTTATCTACAGATAAGTTTCCTTGACAGACACTGTATTACATAGATACCCATTTATCTACAGATAAGTTTCCTTGACAGACACTGTATTACATAGATACCCATTTATCTACAGATGTGTCCTTGACAGACACTGTATTACATAGATACCCATTTATCTACAGATAAGTGTCCTTGACAGACACTGTATTACATAGATACCCATTTATTTACATATAAGTGTCCTTGACAGACACTGTATTACATAGATACCCATTTATTTACATATAAGTGTCCTTGACAGACACTGTATTACATAGATACCCATTTATCTACAGATAAGTGTCCTTGACATATACTGTATTACATAGATACCCATTTATCTACAGATAGGGGTACTTGTCAGACACTGTATTACATAGATACCCATTTATCTACATATAAGTGTCCTTGACAGGTACTGTATTACATAGATACCCATTTATCAATAGATAGGGGTACTTGACAGACACTGTATTACATAGATACCCTTTTATCTACAGATAAGTGTCCTTGACAGACACTGTATTACATAGATACCCATTTATCTACAGATAGGGGTACTTGTCAGACACTGTATTACATAGATACCCTTTATCTACATATAAGTGTCCTTGACAGACACTGTATTACATAGATACCCTTTATCTACAGATAAGGGTACTTGACAGACACTGTATTACATAGATACCCATTTATCTACAGATAGAGGTACTTGACAGACTGAATTATATAGATACCCTTTATCTACAGATAGAGGTACTTGACAGACTGAATTATATAGATACCCTTTATCTACAGATAGAGGTACTTGACAGACTGTATTACATAGATACCCTTTTATCTACAGATAGAGGTACTTGACAGACTGAATTATATAGATACCTATTTATCTACAGATAAGTGTACTTGACAGACACTGTATTATATTGATCCATATTTATCTGTGCATGGAAGGAACCCTGCAGCCCATGAGTTTACATGACCGCGAGCCGTGAAATCGGAACCAGCGGAATTGAGCCAAGGGTCAACAAACTGACTGGCAGTGAGACACGTCACTCAATTATGACGATGATACTTTAGGATCTGGAGAATAGGAGCATATCGTTTTCCTGACACGCGTTGACAAATGCTGTGCTCATGGAGCGGACTATTTTCCTTATCCCTGCTACCAGTTATTTATGCCTTTCTTCCTGTTCATATATTTTCCTGGCCCTCAATTCACATACTTTTGTGTCTGGTCTCTGATCGTGATTTTACTATGTTTTTGAATTACGCATGTTGGTTATATATATATACTTATATACATATATATATATATATATATATATATATATATATATATATATATATATATATATATATATATAACATTGCTAACAAGCTAAAATTGCTCACTGATGTCAGATTTAACATTGTAACACTTCGGGTTGACCTATGGGTGCTTAAACAATGTATGCACACAATGATGGTTTAAGAAGCTCGCTGTTTTCATAATCCACGTAAGGATATAGGCAACCTGCAAGGAAATGTAGCAATCATTAAATGCCAATAGAGGTATTGATGTTTCCGAGATCAGTGATCACTTCTAACGCCCATGAAATGAGACTATTGTCAAAATGGTAATACGACAATGGTAGTGATGATAGTGTTGATTATGCACTGTTGTTAACTCTATCCTAGTGGCATTTGAGCAATAATGCTATACATTTGTCTGTATTTATTGATAAACAAACGTTGCATATCAAAGGAGATACTCTAAGGACAACTAGCAGATGGAAAAAGAACTAGCGGGTGCTCAAAACTCTGATTAAAAGGTGTGTGTAAACGTGACATGAAGACTGTATATACATTCTGCAGCCTGGGAAGAAATAGCTTCAGACCGAAATCTTTGGAAACACACTCTAAAGCTCCAACTCAAACAAGAAGAAGGCAGATTCATAGAAAAGAGAATACACAATGGGAGGACAGAAAAAGTAACAAAGATAATTTCTTCTAATCTACATACACATATCAGAGAAAAATACAATCCTGATATAGCTTATATTTCTTTAGTGAACATGGCAACTAAGATACCACTGACAAGCGTTTGTGTATAATGATGATGATGATGGTGCCAAAACAACGATGATGATGCTGTATGATGATTTTGGTAATAGCGATGATGATGGCGATGAAGAAATCGGCGAGCGCATATATGGCTCCTTACTTCTACCTTAGCTCGACGGCTACTCCTGTATTGGCCTCCCTTAAGTCCCATCAAATCAATGTGGATGCCTAGACTGTACAACTTGTGCTTTTATTTTTAGACCGTTGTCGTAGTCTACTAACTCATAATTACTACTGATAATCACGCAGCTCCTGCCGTGGAGAAAACGGTCTTATGATACTTCCTGTAATAATATTCAACTGTGCCACCTAATACAAGTACGAATGACCTATTTTGTTAATTCAGAAATGTAATTGTTGCCTGATACCTTCATTATTTTAATCTTACAACATTGGACCGAAGCATAAAAATCATGTGCTGAAGGTCTGTAAAATTTATGGTCACTAACACCATATTCCCTATACGCCACTTGGCGTGACGGGGGTACTTTACTTTTACTTACTTATGTGAAAGTAAGGTGACTATTACTTTTTCTTTCTGTTATTAATTTTATCTTACAGTTTTATTGATTAATCCATATACAGCCAGTACGGATATTACAGATTTAAACTGTAATTACTTACCCTGCCCCTCGCCCTCCCACATTCACTCGTCGTAGCTTACGTCTTCAGTAACTTGTTTGAAAAAAACTGTCACTTCTATCTGTTCATTACAAGTAAGTCTTGTTCTATCAGATATTGAGTTGTCTGGGACTTCCGGCCAATATGGCGGATAGGCGGCAGGAAACATTAATTTGTCTAAGGTTAATTTCTTCTTGAGCATGTATGCGACTGAGAGAAAACACAAAAGGGGTGATTGAATGAATGGGTGAAGGGGAGACAGCCAGCTACGATCCGAGTGTTGCGTATAGGAAATGTTATATTAAGTGCCCATCTTCTTTTAACCTTCGGCATATTTTGAATACCCCGACGCGCCTCGAGCATGATTTATTTAGGGAGTATAGCGACAATGGCAGCCGTGATAGATCAGTGGCTAGTCAACTGGACAACTAAAAGGACAAGAAGTCGGGTTCAATCCTGATCGACGGCTTCTGGGTTCACCCACCATTAAATAGTGCCGGATGTTTTCTTGGAAAGTAAAGCGGCACGGGCCGCATTACAGACCACATTACCCTAAGAATCATATGCCGAAGGTCTATACAAAATTATGGTCACCAACACCATATTCCCTGCTTGGCGTGACGGAGCTCTTTACTGACTTTCATAGTGATATTTATGTGGCCAATATTACGTCATTCCCAGAAGAAACAAAAATCTATGATGCCGTAGTGGGTACCCAGTTGAGTCTGGGTGAAACAACAAGTTGTCGATCCGGATCGAACCCACCCTCTTGTCGACAGCAGACAACTCCAGTACTAACCACTGCTCTACCACGGTTCACATAAGAGAAGCTAATTAGTTTGTTTTCTTTCCATAATTCATTTCTTGACGTTTTGAGTAACCATAAAAAGTAAAAAAAAAAGTAAAATACCCCCGTCACGCCAAGTGGCGTATGGGGAATATGGTGTTAGTGACCATAAATTTGACAGACCTTCGGCACATGATTTTTGGGCTAATGTGGTCGGTATTACGCCCGTGCCGCTTTACTTTCCCAGAAAAAATCCGGTACCCATTAAAGGCTGGGTGAACCGGTAGCCGTCGGGATCGAACCCTACCTCTGTCCTTTGTAGTCCAGTTCACTAACCACTGAGCTATCGCGGCTCCCTTTGAGTAACCATATCTCCTATTTATTTTTCATTGAGACGTTGACATTGTTGATCCCACGAAGAAAACAGTCGACCACCCAGAAGTCTTCATAGTTTTGTTTGCTTCCCATTTTTAAATAGCACAAATGCATTTGTTGGTGTTTTGTTTTCTTCAATATAATTAGCTAGAGGACGTTAGTGGCATAGTGGTTAAAGCACTGACAGATTGCTTATGTCAACTTGAGTTAACGTCAAACTGTTCAATATAAGTAGCTTAAAAATAAATAGAGCTACTGGCTTGCGTTACTGCATGCTTAAGAAAAATAACAAAATGTGGCATATGATGTGACGTTTGTGTCCATATTTCTGTAATTACATTTGTGGGTATTATGAAGCTTACCAGGGTAGCCATTAAAGACAGGAGGAATGTAGAAGACCTCGATCTGGATAGATCACGACCTCTTGTTCTGAATAGACCAAATCGTGTGGTTCAATTGATTCCATCTCTCTGCAATATTAATGGAAACGATGAGATTGAGAAGTTTGCAAAGGTGGGTGGTAAATATAACCAGGTAGATACAAGTACAGTCTGTATGAGGAATCAAAGAGGTTTGTCAGGAACAAATTTATATCGACAAATGGAGTACAGAACACCGAGGTTACAAGACAAATTATACCTACTATCAGTTTAACAGGAAAGAGAAAGTAAAAGTTTTTAGACTGAGCAGGCCACAACAGATTGAAGTTCCAAGATTTGTAACGCCCTAAAGATAGGAATATCTGATGAATGTGATTGTGACAATGATAAAATAACTGCTCGACATATGATGGACAGAGAAAGCTTTTGTACACATTATCAGTACCTTATTGGGACAAACTATATGGTGACGTCACCAGCCTTATGTTGACCAATACTTGCATTAAACGTATTCACGTCTAGAGGTGTAAGCAGCAGCAGCAGAAGGTGGCTGGTTCACGAACTCACTGTAATAACGTGGCTTCCTGACGGCGATTTAGTAAAGCTATAAACATCTAAGAAGTATGCTGCTCCCCCTCCCTCCGACTCACCACTTTCGTCACCTCCATCCAAATGATGTGGTCTTGCACGGAGAAGTGTACTACGTCATTGCTCTACTACTATCACATATTACGTCACAACCTTCATCTCAACAGTCTGGTAAGTGTTTCACAGAAAAGATCCCCAGTCGCCATTGAGCCGACGTCACACTCTTTTCATAATTTTCTGAATTGCAACTCAAACAATGCCTATTTTCTTTATGCCCCTTCTATATATGTGTGCCTTTATAAACACGGTAGAGGGCTGATATCGATGTAAGTAACTGTCAGGTTGTATTTTGACTTGCAGTTTCTCTCATGGCTGCTTGTATGGGGTTTAGAATGACAATTCTAGCAGCAAAATAAACAAAGCTGACGTGTAAAGCTGTAATGTTCTTCCTGCGCACATCTGAATGTTTGTTACATTTAACCTCGATTTAAAATCTCTAACATAAAATGAAACCAAAAACATGACGTCCTGTTGCTGACTAAACAAACGCTAGGTCACGGTTGAAGTCAACCGGATCAAATTTCCCTCGCGTTCTGAATGTGCTACCTTTGTGAAGTAGAGGTACAGAAACCGAACAGCGGGACAGTGCTACTTAGAAGAGGTGTATAGGAGGGCAGCGGTAGAAGACCGTTCGCAACGTCAGATGGAAGGAATGTTACAACGGAGATGATTGTCAAACGGAAGACCAGCAGCGGATTCCAGATATCCATGATCGCCCACGACAGTTGGCGTGACACGTGACATTGTATATATTTTAAAGGGATTGTAACTTCAACAAATAAATAATAGTAATCTTGTAACATCGAGAGGGGGATAATGGGAATCATCATCATCATCATCATGTGCCATACCGGTTGGCGTAGGTGATCATGTCACTCCACAATCTTCTATCTACAGTGCATCGTATCAGTTCCGTTGTTGACTGTTTTCCATGCCATGACACCAAGCTATCCAGTATTTTCTCTCTTTGTCGCCCGCGATCTCTCTTTCCTTTTATTTTGCCAGTTGTAACCAAGTATTCCAACTTTCCTCTTCTCATGATGTGCCCGAAAAATGTTGATTGCTTCTTTCTGATGTTTTTTAAGAGCTCCCTTTTTGTGTTGGCCTCTTTGAGAACCTCCTCATTGGTCTTTTTAGCTGTCTAGGGAACTTTCAACATTCTTCTGTGAAATCCCATCTCTGTGACCTCTAATCGTCCTTTCATTTGTTTGTCTACTGTCCATGATTCGCTTCCATGGGTCAGAATTGGTTCTATATAGCACCGATGAACTCTCTTCTCATTTTTATTGACATGGATTTGTTGCATAAGATATTTTTCATTTTCTGAAATGCCATTTTGGCCTGAGCTATTCTGCTTTTTATTTCTGTGGTGCATCTCCCATCTGATGTTATTATTGTGCCCAAGTATTTGAAACGTTGCACTTGTTTCAGATTTGTCTCGCTTATTTTTATACTGCATGATGGTGGTGATTGTTTCTTCGATTTTTATGATTCGCAGATCCTTGCCAGCAATGTTTAATTTCTCCAGCATATTGATTATTTCCACATGCTTTACTTTGTCAAATGCTTTCGTGTAGTCTATAAAGCACATATATAGATCTTTCTTTACCTCTATAGATCTTTCTATCAATGTTCTTAAGATGTATATTGCATTATTGGTGCCCTTTCCTTCCACAAATCCACATTGTTCCTCACTTATTTCTGGTTTTATTTTGTTCCTTACATGTCTCATGATTATTCTTAGTAATATTTTAGTCATATGGCTCATGAGACTAATAGTGCGATGGTCTTCACAATCAGTGGCTTCTGACTTCTTCGGTATGGCTATAAAGATAGATTTTAGTACATCTTCGGGTATGTGTCCAGTGTTATATATGTCATTGAGTAATTTTGTGATGACTTGTACTCCCAGCTCTCCTAATGCATTTATCTCTTCAATTGTTATATTGTCAGGACCTGGAGCTTTGCCTCTTTTCATGTGTTGAATTACGTCTTCCACTTCACTCTGCATTATTGGTGGTCCTGTGTCTTCATTTGAATTGTTTAATTCTGGTCTTTCATCATCATAGACTGATATATTCTGTCCATCTTTCCATTGTCTTCTCCTGTCCCATTATTATATTTCCTTCCTTTGATTTCACACATCCTGAAACATTGACTTCTTTTCTTCCTGTTAATTCATTTAACTGATTGTACATAAATTTTGAGTCTTTCTTTTGTTGTTTTTCCATTGTTCACATTTCTGTTTTAACCAACCATCCTTCCTTTGCTTCACTGCACTTGTTTTGGATCTCTTTGTGCAATATTTTGTATGTCCGTTCTTCTTTCTTATGTTTTCTTCTTTCGTCCATTAGTTGTAATATTTCTTCTGTCATCCATTTCTTTTTGTTGATTCTTTTAGTCACTGGTATTACTTCTTTTGATGTTTGCTGAATCGATTGTTTGAGCATTTCCCACTGCTCCTGGATGTCTTGTATTATCTCAATAGCATTATATTAACTATTTTGTACTATCGTGCTGTATTTATCACTCATCTATTTATCTACTCTTAGCATATCTAGCTCTAATGTTATATTTCTTGGTGATTTCTGTGCCTTCTGCAGTTTTATTCTTATCTTTCCAACTACTTGTACATGGTCACTATTGCAATCTGCTCCTGGCCTTGTTTTAACCGATGCTAGCCCATTCGTGAATCTTCTCCGTACCAGTATAAAATCAGTTTGATTGTGTACTTTTTTGTCTGGGCTTTGCCATGTCCATAGTCGCCTAGGGTGTTGTTTGAGCCAGGTGTTACCTATAATCATTTCATGTGTCTTTGCCCAAACTATCAAACTATCCCCTCTGTCATTCGTCTCTCCAAGGCCATGCCCCCAGTCACATTTTGCACTTTAGCGGTTCCTACCTTTGCATTGGTGGTCAGGTAACATCAAAAGATGATTGGTGATAGATGAATATTGGTGGTCAGGTAACATCAAAAGATGATTGGTGATAGATGAATATTGGTGGTCAGGTAACATCAAAAGATGATTGGTGATAGATGAATATTGGTGGTCAGGTAACATCAAAAGATGATTGGTGATAGATGAATATTGGTGATCAGGTAACATCAAAAGATGGTTGGTGATAGATGAATATTGGTGGTCAGGTAACATCAAAAGATGGTTGGTGATAGATGAATATTGGTGGTCAGGTAACATCAAAAGATGGTTAATAGTGAACCAGCAAAATCAACTGAGGATAATGGTGATCCATTAACATATTCTTCTTCTATCTTTCAGCTCCCTGTGGAGCATAAGTCCTCAACAAACACTTTCCAAGTTGTTCATTTTCTTGCCATTCTTTTAAGATCATTCCATGCCTTCCCCATCATCTTTATCTCTGCTTCTATCTGTCTTCTCTAAGAATTCTTTGATCTTCCTCTTTGTCTTTTCCCTGGGGATTCCAAAAAGGGCCTGTTGTGTAATACTCTTAGTTGGCTTCCGCAGTGTGATCCATTAACATGAGAAGATGGATAAGAATAAGGAGGTAGCTTTATGAGGTATATAACAGCGATTTGGTAACTTTAAAAAAAATATATATTCTAACCTTATAATAAAATTTAGTGATAGAAGATACTAACTCTCCGGCAGACTTCACCAACGCAATAACATACCAGGAATCAGAAGTGGATGAAGAAAAGACAGAAAAGGGAGAGAAAGTAAGAAAAGTAGATAGAGGGAAAAAAATTAGAGGAGCATGAATAGAAGATGAGGAATCTCTTTCGTCTGATAGGTGTCCGGTTCTCGTGTTCTAGAAGCCATGAAAGTAATTAACTGTTGTGAAATAACACTAAAAGCGATTGGTAATAATAAGTGAAACACTAATTAATCGCAAATATTAAGTAACAGCGTTAAAGAACAAAAAGGGAAGGGAGGAAATGTGTAAGAAAGTCGTCCATGTAATGCAAGGAATTTCATCACTTCTCTGTGTTCATCGCTTTTGTTTGAGCATTCAGTGTGTTTTTATATATGAACTAAAACAACAAATTGAATCAGTTTTTATTCCGTTAGGTTTTGAAAGCAAAATAATCACACCTAGTAGACGTTATGTCATGTAAGGAATGTACTCTGGAAATTGCATATCTCTCTTTTCAGTTGTTTGGCTGAGGTTTTCAGTAAGTATTTATGAAGCCTAGGCGTTGCGTGTCTCGATTCAAACCTTCATACATATCGTCTAGGACTGTCCACATCCAACTATATAAATGGCCCCCGAGCAGAAAATAACATTGGAAAACACCCAAACTAGTTGACGTTGAACTGTAAATGGCCAATGAAAGGAGCCTCGATAGCTCAGTGGTTAGTGAACTGGACTACAAGGACAAGATGTAGGGTTCGATCCCAACCGACGGCTTCCGGGTTCACCCAGCCTTTAATGGTACCGGTTTTTTTTCTGGGAAAGTAAAGCTACACGGGCGTAATACCGACCACATTACCCGGAAAATAATGTGCCGAAGGTCTGTAAAATTTATGGTCATTAACACCATATTCCCTATACGTCACTTGGCGTGACGGGGGCACTTTTTTTTAAAGGGCCAATGAAAAGTGTAGAAAATATTCGTTAGTGCATGATTGAGAGGGGAAGTCCGACGATATCTAATGCTGTATAGGTATCGGGGAGTTACAAGGAAGAAAACAAATAACTCGGCAATGTCCTCACCAATGCTCACATGGCCTAAAATAAATTACTCTTGTGCTGTTGCCACAAACACTAAAACTTGTTCTACAACCATGCCAGTTTATTTCAGATGAATCGTCTGGTTAAGCTTTTTCTGGTCAAATAAATATTTGGGCTACAGACTCTTGTGAGGGTGTGTACTAGCGAGGGTGTGTACCGGTGAGGGTGTGTACCAGCGAGAGTGTGTACCAGCGAGAGTGTGTACCGGTAAGTGTGTGTACCAATGAGAGTGTGTACCAGTGAGGGTGTGTATCATCGAGGCTGTGAACCAATGATTGTGTGTACCAGTGAGGGTGTGTATCATCGAGGCTGTGAACCAATGAGTGTGTGTACCAGTGAGGGGGTGTACCAGCGACTGAAAAATGCCCAGAAATTATGTCAATGAGAAACGGTGTCAGCAACAGGTGCCACCCAACTGTGTATTTTCACAGGAATTCTCACGAAAGATACACGAATATATAAGAGAGACACCTTCTCCATGATAGATACATGAACATATAAGAGAGATTCCTTCTCCATGAAAGATGCATGAGCATATACGATAGACACCTTCTCCATGAAAGATGCATGAGCATATAAGAGAGACACCTTCTCGATGAAAGATGCATGAGCATATAAGAGAGACACCTTCTCCACGAAAGATGCATGCACATATAAGATAGACACTTTCTCCCTGAAAGATGCATGAACATATAAGAGAGACACCTTCTCCATGAAAGATGCATGAACATATAAGAGATACACCTTCTCCATGAAAGATGCATGAACATATAAAAGAGACACCTTCTCCATGAAAGATGTATGAACATATAAGAGAGACACCTATTCCATGAAAGATGCATGAACATATAAGAGAGACACCTTCTCCATGAAAGATGCATGAACATATAAGAGAGACACCTTCTCCATGAAAGATACATGAGCATATAAGAGAGACACCTTCTCCATGAAAGATGCATGAACATATAAGAGAGACACCTTCTCCATGAAAGATGCATGAACATATAAGAGAGACACCTTCTCCGTGAAAGATACAGGAGCATATAAGAGAGACACCTTCTCCATGAAAGATGCATGAGCATATAAGATAGACACCTTCTCCATGAAAGATACATGAGCATATAAGAGAGACACCTTTTCCATGATAGATACATGAGCATATAAGAGAGACACCTTCTCCATGATAGATACATGAACATATAAGAGTGACACCTTCTCCATGAAAGATGCATGAGCATATAAGAGAGACACCTTCTCCATGATAGATACATGAACATATAAGAGAGACACCTTCTCCATGAAAGATGCATGAGCATATAAGATACACACCTTCTCCATGAAAGATGCATGAACATATAATAGAAACACCTTCTCCATGAAAGATACATAAACATATAAGCGAGACACATTGTCCATGAAAGATACAGAACATATAAGAGAGACACCTTCTCCATGAAAGATACAATGAACATATAAGAGAGACACCTTCTCCATGAAAGATACAATGAACATATAAGAGAGACACCTTCTCCATGAAAGATTCATGAACATAGAAGAGAGACACCTTCTCCATGAAAGATACAATGAACATATAAGAGAGACACCTTCTCCATGAAAGATACAATGAACATATAAGATAGACACCTTCTCCATGAAAGATACAATGAACATATAAGAGAGACACCTTCTCCATGAAAGATACAATAAATATATAAGAGAGACACCTTCTCCATGAAAGATACAATGAACATATAAGAGATACACCTTCTCCATGAAAGATACAATGAACATATAAGAGATACTGTTATAGTGTGACTCAGTCATGGGCGATAATGGAAGAATAGAAGAATATGACGATAGACAGAAGAATAAAAGAATGAGGCGATGACGATGTGAAGTAGGATAGTTTTAGGCGGCGTAGAAAAGACACTCTTCAGAGGATTAGGAAGGAGACGTTAAGTCTACCCAACTCAGTCGCTGAGTCGTAATCAACTTGAAGATTACCAGTGAAATGCGTACAGGTGGTCAGCCTAAAGCCAGACAGATGTTTGCTCTGGTCGACAAAGTTGCGTAACGCAACGACACGGCCGCTGGTTCCTAGGAAACTCTTATATCGGCAGACGCCTTGAAGTCCAGTGAAGACCTGAGATGAAAGCGGACAACTAAACTGCCCCGCGTATCAAAAGACCAGGTTATCTTTACGTTCAGCAGTGATTACACTTTGAGTCTCTGAATTGGAAATCGCCTCGAGTTTTAGTTGTTAGGGGACGGACTTAGGAAGATGGACAGGTTCGACAGGACTCCTAAAGTAATAAGACTTTAGAGATAATTAAAAAAGGCGGAGCTAGAGAGATAGTGACGGTCAAGAGACGTAGGTTAGGCCGTATCAGTGGTCGGGGGGTGTGGTCACCTGGGACTTAAACCCCGAGACCCTGGGAACTGGGTAGATTAGGAGAGGAGAGGCCAGAATGCTTTTGGGGCGAGGAGCAGTAGCTAGAGAGACATTTAGCTACACTCGGGCAGACTCAGCTACACTCAGCCAGACTCGAGACAATTCGGCCACACTCGGCCAGACTGAGCACATTCAGATACTAGTTCCTCAGCACTATCAGAAAGAGACAGGCAGATGTACTTAAGAATACTATACGGAGTATACGGTCAACAAGATAGATAGATAACCACAGATAGAACTTTATGAATATGAAACGGCCACACACAAACGTTATTTGACAATTCATCATCGCCGATAGGCTATGTCAAGTAACACCAATAAAGACCTTGTTTATACTTGTACTAAAAAGATTGATGAGTTATATATGTGTGTCCAAAGAAAGAACAAGTAGTAAGGTCAGAAAGAAGTTTGAAAGAAACCCTGCAACAATACACCTTCTCCATGAAAGATACAATGAACATATAAGAGAGACACCTTCTCCATGAAAGATGCATGAACATATAAAAGAGACACCTTCTCTATGAAAGATGCATGAACATATAAGAGAGACACCTTCTCCATGAAAGATACATGAGCATATAAGTGAGACACCTTCTCCATGAAAGATGCATGAGCATATAAGATAGACACCTTCTCCATGAAAGATACATGAACATATAAGAGAGACACCTTCTCCATGATAGATACATGAACATATAAGAGAGACACCTTCTCCATGATAGATACATGAACATATAAGAGAGACCACCTTGTCCACGAAAGATACAATGAACATATAAGAAAGACACCTTCTCCATGAAAGATACAATGAACATATAAAAGAGACACCTTTTGCACGAAAGATACACGAACATATAGAAGAGACACCTTCTCCATGAAAGATACATGAACATATAAGAGAGACCACCTTCTCCCCGAAAGATACAATGAACATATATGATAGCCACCTTTTCCAACTTATGCAGGACATGTAGACCGATGTTTGCTTATTTCAACCTGACAATAACCAAAAGCTAAAAGCTCACATCACCAAAGCAACAGCAGGGACCTAAGCCAAACTGAAACTTGTTCACACTATTCAACAACATCAATGTAGTTAGTATCAATGAGTGGAGTCAGAGACGTTATACAAATAAAGATAATGGCTGAAAAGTAATAGGATAGCTTGATAATATGACAATTGGGAGCCGCGATAGCTCAGTGGTTAGTGAACTGGACTACAAATGACAAGAGGTAGTGTTCGATCCCAACCGACGGCTTCCGGGTTCACCCAGTCTTAAATGGGTACCGGATTTTTTTCTGGGAAAGCAAAGCGACACGGGCGTAATACCGACCACATCACCCCAAAACTCATGTGCTGAAGGTCTGTAAAATTTATGGTCACTAACACCATATTCCCTATACGCCACTTGGCGTAAGGGCGGCTCTTTACTTTACTTTTTATTTGATTGACAATTACCTAACCTATAAACACAATTGGTGGAAGTAAGCATTGCCTTATCCAAGCTTGCTTTTGAAGAGAAGGCAGCGTTAGACACAGAAACAACTGTTAGCAGATAGTGAAGGTGCCAGTCTTCTATTGGGCATATACCTTTTTCTTTAAATTCTTTTCTTCAATGAGTATGCTGTTTTATGAAAATATGACAACTGCTTGTTTTCGAAATACAATATATAAATATGCACCCTTTTGTCATGTTTAACCACAATTTCTTAAAAAGAATGTATTGCACGTATCAGTACTTTCTCATTACACTGTTCACCACCACAGCGCCCAATGTTTTCGCGCCGCTACACCTGTTTCCATGACAACTATGTCACGCGGTTTGTGACGCAAATCCAGGCAACGCCCCTCAGGTCACAACAAAAACTATCTCCATCTCCGCCCCCCCCCCCCTCCTTTTTCCCCCTATTTTCTACTATTTTTTTTCCCTTATTTCTCGTTTACCTCGTTACGCCATTTGAACATTGTACAGGTGCAGCAGCAGTGAAGGATGGGCGAATGATCTCAGCTAATTTCGTCCACCTTACAGTAATGCCATTTTGGTTAGGTAAATCGCTCAGAAACTAACAAACAATGACTGGCTACTATCGACGGGGTTTGATTGCAATGGCACTGAGCAACAAATGTATCTGTTTGTCAGGTTTGAATTTGAGCATTTGAAACAGGGGGGTGGGTGCTCGAGGAGACTTGAACAAATTGGACGTTGGGATAGAAAGGTAAATATCGGGTGACGATGTGAGAAAGGTGAATCTCAGTTGACACGAGAGATTCATACGCCCTGTGTCAACAACTTCCGTGAATCTAAAAAAATCAGAAATGTTTGATTGTCGGTGCCATTTGGTGCAGGCTCCGGGAATTAATTAGATCTGTGCAAATATCCTAGAATGAAGTGCTTGCTTATTATTTGGGGGGTCTCCACGCACGCACACAAGTACTTACAATTCAGATCTCTCTAAGTCTGAATGGGGTCATGACACTTACAACTTATGACTATATCACTGTGAATAGAAACATTGTTTCGATTTGTATCCACAGTCTCACAATCTATGTTTTTTTTTTTTTTTCAACATGCCATGTTGTAAACTTGTTGGTCAAGTATGTCTACTTCTATTGTCCATGTTGAGATTTTTTTTATTTTAATCTGACCGTGAGCAGGGTCTGAAAATATCAACGAGGAAATTCTCGAAGCGACCAACACAAAAAGGGAGTTTCTAGGAAATATCTGAAAGAAACAATCACAATTGTTCGTGCACATCATGAGAAGAGGAAAGTTGGAATACTTGATTACAACTGGCAAAATACAGGGAAAGTGAGATCGTGGACGACAAAGAGGGAAAATACTGGATAGCTTGGTGTCATGGCATGGAAAACAGTCAACAACAGAATTGATACATTGCACTGGATAGCATGGTGCCCTGGCATGGAAAACAGTCAACAACAGAATTGATACATTGCACTGGATAGCTTGGTGCCCTGGCATGGAAAACAGTCAACAACAGAATTGATACATTGCACTGGATAGCTTGGTGCCCTGGCATGGAAAACAGTCAACAATAGAATTGATACATTGCACTGGATAGCAAGGTGCCCTGGCATGGAAAACAGTCAACAAAAGAATTGATACATTGCACTGGATAGCTTGGTGCCCTGGCATGGAAAACAGTCAACAACAGAACTGATACATTGCACTGGATAGCATGGTGCCCTGGCATGGAAAACAGTCAATAATAGAATTGATACATTGCACTGGATAGCATGGTGACCTGGCATGGAAAACAGTCAACAATAGAATTGATACATTGCACTGGATAGAAGAATTTTGAAGGACATGTTCGCCTACTGCAACTGGTACATGATGATGATGAGCAGGCTCCTGTTGACCTTATAAGTCGACGCAAGTGATCCTCGGGAGCCGCGATAGCTCAGTGTTTAGTGAACTGGACTACAAAGGACAAGAGGTAGGGTTCGTTCCCAACCGACGGCTTCCAGGTTCACCCAGCCTTAAATGGGTACTGGATTTTTATGGGAAAGTAAAGCGGCACGGGCGTAATACCGACCACATTACCCCAAAAATCATGTGCACCCACCCAAAAATCATGTGTCTGTAAAAATGATGGTCTATAACACTATATTCTCTATACGTCACTTGGCTCTTTACTTACTACTTTTTTTCAAGTGATCCTCGACCAATAACTACGGGACATATCTTTGTCAATCCTTGTTAATATGAATATCAAGAAGACTAAAACCATGATCATAAACAAATAAAATACTCAAAACCCACAAATGGATATCAAAATTGAAGGAATAGACCTGGAGACAGTTCAGAACTACCTTGGTCATACTATAACCAGTGATGGAAAAGGCAAAACTGAAATAAACAAACGAGTAGGAATGGCAAAAAGTAATTGTAATGTCATGAAAAACATACTAACATCCAAACAAATAACACCAGGGTTTAAACTCATCATCATGTACCATACCGGTTGGCGTAGGCGATCATGTCCTTCCACAAGCTTCTATCTACAGTGCATCGTATCAGTTCTGTTGTTGACTGCTTTCCATGCCATGACACCAAGCTATCAAGTATTTCGTCTCTTTGTCGTCTGCAATCTCTCTTTCCTTTTATTTTGCCAGTTGTAACCAAGTATTTCAACTTTCCTCTTCTCATGATGTGTCCGAAAAATGCTGATTGCTTCTTTCTGATGTTATTTAGGAGCTGCCTTTTTGTGTTGGCCTCTTTGAGAACTTCCTCATTGGTCTTTTTAGCTGTCCAGGGAACTTTCAACATTCTTCTGAGAAATCCCATCTCTGTGGCCTCTAATCGTCTTTTCATTTCTTTGTCTACTATCCATGATTCGCTTCAGTAGGTCAGAATTGGTTCTATATAGCACCGATGAACTCTCTTTCTCATTTCTATTGACATAGATTTGTTTGCATAAGATATTTTTCATTTTCTGAAATGCTATTTTGGCCTGAGCTATTCTACTTTTTATTTCCGTGGTGAATCTTCTATCCGATATTATTGTGCTCAAGTATTTGACGCGTTGCACTTGTTTCAAATTTGTCCTGTTTATTGTTATGCTGCATGCTGGTGATGATTGTTTCTTCGATATGACCATTACTTCTGTTTTCTTACTATTCAGACTGAGACCTTTCTTGTTGCTTTCTTTTACTATTGTGTCTATCATTTCTTGTAGTTCATTCTCTGTCTCTGTTATTAGGACTGTGACATCCCCATATCGCAAATTATGTATGTTATAACCGTTGACTTCAATTCCTTTTTTGTCTACTATTGATCTCATAATATGTTCGCAGTAAAGTAAAAACAAATCCGGCAACAGAACACAGCCTTGTCTGACTCCTTGTTTTATAAGTTGAAATTGTCCTGTTTGGTTGTTAATTCGTATTGCTGCTGTTTGTTGCCAGTACATGTTTTTTTATGATTCGCAGATCCTTGCCATCAATGTTTAATTTCTCCAGCATATTGATTAGCTCCACATCCTTTACATTGATAAATTCTTTCGTGTAGTCTATAAAGCACATATATAGATCTTGCTTTACCTCTATAGATCTTTCTATCAATGTTCTTAAGATGTATATTGCATTATTGGTGCCCTTTCCTTCCACAAATCCACATTGTTCCTCACTTATTTCTGGTTTTATTTTGTTCCTTACACGTCTCATGATTATTCTTAGTAATATTTTAGTCATATGGCTCATGAGACTAATAGTGTGATGGTCTTCACAATCAGTGGCGCCTGACTTCTTCATTATGGCTACAAAGATAGATTTTAGTAGATCTTCGGGTATGCGTCCAGTGTTATATATGTCATTGAGTAATTTTGTTATGACTTGTACTCCCTGCTCTCCTAATGCATTTATCTCTTCGATTGTTATATTGTCAGGACCTGGAGCTTTGCCTCTTTTCATGTGTTGAATTGCGTCCACCACTTCCCTCTGCATAATTGGTGGTCCTGTGTCTTCATTTGAATTGTTTAATTCTGGTCTTTCATCATCATAGTATTGACTGATTTTTTCTGTCCATCTTTGTATTGTCTTCTCCTGTCCCATTATTATATTTCCTTCCTTTGACTTAACACATCCTGAAACTTTGACTTCTTTTCTTCCTGTTAATTCATTTAACTGATTGTGCCTACATTTTTAGTCTTTCTTTTGTTGTTTTTTCCATTTCTTCACATTTCTGTTTTAACCATCCTTCCTTTGCTTTTCTGCATTTGTTCTGGATCTCTTTGTGCAATATTTTGTATGCCCGTTCTTCTTTCTTATGTTTTCTTCTTTCATCCATTAGTTGTAATATTTCTTCTGTCATCCGTTTCTTTTTGTTGATTCTTTTGGTCACTGGTATAATTTCTTTTGATGTTTGTTGAATCGATTGTTTGAGCATTTCCCACTGCTCCTGGATGTCCTGTATTTTCTCATAGCATTATATCTATTTTGTACTATCGTGCCATACTTATCACTCATCTGTTTATCTACTCTAAGTATATCTAGTTCTAACTTTATGTTTCTTGGGGATTTCTGAGCCTGCCGCAGTTTTTGGCTAAAACTAAGAATAGCAAAATATTATGTTTTCTCAGCATTCCTATATGGTGCAGAAACATGGACATTAGAGAAAAAACAGAACCGAAAATTGAAGCCTTTGAAATGTGGATTTATAGAAGAATATGTAGAATTGGATGGAAAGAAAAGAAAACAAACGATGACGTTTTAATACAACTAAAATTGAAAAGAGAACTACTAAACACAATTAGAACAAGACAAATGAGATTTTTGGGCCATGTTAAAAGACACAACAGCCTACTAAAAGTAATCCTGGAGGGGAAAATACAAGGCAATAGAGGAGAGGCAGACCAAGACTAACATGGACGAGTAACATCAAAAGATGGACAAACCAGCCTATGACAACCTGCACATTCAAAGCAAGAGACAGAGCTGAATGGCGCTCCATGGTAGCCAACCTTCGATGCGGAGATGGCACTCGATGATGATGATGATTCTTGTTAAAGTTACATCACATCATTTACAACAAATGCTCGTGGGTACTCATTTACATTTAACAGATGACAAGGTGTGTATATACAAACATTGTTCCAGTAGCTTGCTGGTTGTGCACTCATGTAACTCGTCCCTGTCGCTCCTACTTGTTCGACGATGCATTCCTGATACATCTTGACAGTGTTGATATCAAGAAAAATAATCATTGCGAAGGGTTAAGTCCCTTCCTATCGTCCATGTCAGGCGCACACATCATGACAGCATTGTCAGTTCATCCGTTGAATCGAATAGCGCCTTGTTGTGAACAGAATGTTTGTTAATACGAATCGTATTGTTCTTGCGTGTTGTGATTGTTAATTTTCGAGTCATAAACTCATACTGGGATCATAGTTTCTTGACATTAAAAAATATTGACAGTTATGATGTCCTGAATCAAAACAAAGACAGTTCGACATGCTGACTGACAGGAACAAAAATACTTATTGTTCGACCTGCTGACTGACAGGAACAAAAATACTTATTGTTCGACCTGCTGACTGACAGGAACAAAAATACTTATTGTTCGACATGCTGACTGATAGGAACACAAATATTGTTGTTCGACCTGCTGATTGACAGGAACAAAAATATTATTATTCGACCTGCTGACTGACAGAAACAAAAATACTTATTGTTCGACCTGCTGACTGACAGAAACAAAAATACTTATTGTTCGACCTGCTGACTGACAGGAACAAAAATACTTATTGTTCGACCTGCTGACCGACAGGAACAAAAATACTTATTGTTCGACCTGCTGACCGACAGGAACAAAAATACTTATTGTTTGACCTGCAGACATCAACCAAAACATTGATCATCCGATATACTTGAACAAAAACATTGATCTTGTTGACACAAAGGAAAACATAGATAGTTCGACATGCTGACATGAATAAAAACATTGATCATTCGACTTGTTGACACAAAGGAAAACATTGATAGTTTGACATGCTGACATGAATTAAAAAAACATTGACAGTTCGACTTGTTGACATGATCAAAGACATTGAAAGATAGACCTGTTGACATGAACAAAAATATTGAGAGTTCGACTTGTTGACATGAACAAAAACCTTGATAGTTCGACTTGTTGACATGAACAAAAACCTTGATAGTTCGGCTTGTTGACATGAATAAAAACCTTGATAGTTCGACTTGTTGACATGAACAAAAAACATTGACAGTTCTTTTATATATAGCCTTTTCCCTATAATCTTGGTGTATAACTTTCCTATATGCTTGAGAAGCGATATACCTATATATTGATTGCTGTTTCTCTTGCTACTTTTTTTTCCATATTGGTACGATGATGTCTGTTGCCAGTCCTCTGGGACTTTTTGTTGGTGCCATGCTGCATTGAATTTTCTGTGCAGCCATGTAATTCCTGTTTCTCCTGCTGCTGCTATTATTTCTACTGTTATGTTAACCATGCCTCGTGCTTTATTTCTTGGTGCATATTTGATGATTTCTTTGATTTCCTCTTACATGATGAAGGGTTTAGTGTTTGTGCATTCTTGCGTGGTTTTTGTTGTATTATTGATAGTTTGTGCCATGTTTAATAGGCCTTCAAAATATTCTTTCCATCTCTGTTGCATATGTTGGTTATTTGATATTGGATGTCCGTCTTTGTCATTCATTAGCTCAGTAGGATCGTAATTTTCGTTTCTTGCTCCTGTTGCTTTAACTGCTTTGTAGAAGTCTCTTGTGGTTGTCTTATAGTCCCTGTTTATTTTTTGTCCGAATTTTGTCCATTTCATTTGCTTAGCTTCTTTAATCAAAATGTTATTGTTTTTTTCACCTTCCGTAATCATAACCATTTTATGGTCCACGTGATCTGTGATATTAAGAACGGCTCTGCTGTCAGTTACCCTTTTCTTGTTGTCTTCTTCTTTTCTTCCTCATTTGCCTTTCAGCGTCGAGGGGAGATATAATTTGCGGTAGTTTGCTCTTCTGTTGGCCTCTGCTGCTGTTAGATTTCCTAGTGCTTCTAATATTCCATCCATCCATCTTTTTCGTGGTCGACGATTGGGTCTGGTATTCTAAAACGTTTGTTGACGGCTCGTTGTGTTGTGTTTTGATCTTTCAGCATTGTCAATTGGTCAAACCATTTTATCTGTTGTTTCTTTATATATTCTTTGGCGTGAGCTATTCCTAGCTTTTTTTTTCTCAGTTCTTCATTTCTTATCTTATCTTTCAGATATGTTTTCTTGCTAGAATAAAATCTATCTGGCTTTTGTATGTTGTGTCATTCCACTAGTACCAGGTGTATATATGCGACTCTCTGTGTTTGAAGAATGTGATGAACAAATCATTTTGTTTACGTAATTCCAGCAGTCTGCTTCCATTTACATTGATTTCATCTGTCTTATCGCTAAAGGGTCCCAGGATGTCATAGGTTCTTGCTATTGCGTTTCCCAAACCTTGCATTCAAATCACTTGACTAAACATTCACATCCTTTTTCATTGTTGTTACATGGTCATCGACATGCTAACATGAACAAAAACATTGATAGTTCGAAATGCTAACATGAACAAAAACATTGATAGTTCGACATACTAACATGAACAAAAACATTGATAGTTCGACATACTAACATGAACAAAAACATTGATAGTTCGACATACTAACATGAACAAAAACATTGATAGTTCGACATACTAACATGAACAAAAACATTGATAGTTCGAAATGCTAACATGAACAAAAACATTGATAGTTCGACATACTAACATGAACAAAAACATTGATAGTTCGAAATGCTAACATGAACAAAAACATTGATAGTTCGACATACTAACATGAACAAAAACATTGATAGTTCGACATACTAACATGAACAAAAACATTGATAGTTCGAAATGCTAACATGAACAAAAACATTGATAGTTCGACATACTAACATGAACAAAAACATTGATAGTTCGAAATGCTAACATGAACAAAAACATTGATAGTTCGACATACTAACATGAACAAAAACATTGATAGTTCGACATACTAACATGAACAAAAACATTGATAGTTCGACATACTAACATGAACAAAAACATTGATAGTTCGACATACTAACATGAACAAAAACATTGATAGTTCGACATACTAACATGAACAAAAACATTGATAGTTCGAAATGCTAACATGAACAAAAACATTGATAGTTCGACATACTAACATGAACAAAAACATTGATAGTTCGACATACTAACATGAACAAAAACATTGATAGTTCGAAATGCTAACATGAACAAAAACATTGATAGTTCGACATACTAACATGAACAAAAACATTGATCGTTCGAAATGCTAACATGAACAAAAACATTGATAGTTCGAAATGCTAACATGAACAAAAACATTGATAGTTCGACATACTAACATGAACAAAAACATTGATCGTTCGAAATGCTAACATGAACAAAAACATTGATAGTTCGACATACTAACATGAACAAAAACATTGATAGTTCGAAATGCTAACATGAACAAAAACATTGATAGTTCGACATACTAACATGAACAAAAACATTGATAGTTCGAAATGCTAACATGAACAAAAACATTGATAGTTCGACATACTAACATGAACAAAAACATTGATCGTTCGAAATGCTAACATGAACAAAAACATTGATAGTTCGAAATGCTAACATGAACAAAAACATTGATAGTTCGACATACTAACATGAACAAAAACATTGATAGTTCGAAATGCTAACATGAACAAAAACATTGATAGTTCGACATACTAACATGAACAAAAACATTGATCGTTCGAAATGCTAACATGAACAAAAACATTGATAGTTCGAAATGCTAACATGAACAAAAACATTGATAGTTCGAAATGCTAACATGAACAAAAACATTGATATTTCGACATACTAACATGAACAAAAACATTGATAGTTCGAAATGCTAACATGAACAAAAACATTGATAGCTCGAGAGCTAATATGAACCAAAACATTGATAGCTCGAGAGCTACTATGAACCAAAACATTGATAGCTCGAGAGCTAATATGAACCAAAACATTGATAGCTCGACATGCTAATATGAACAAAATCATTGATAGTTCGGCATACTGACATGAACAAAATACTTGATAGTTCGACATGCTGACATGAACAAAAACATTGATAGTTCGACATGCTGACATGAACAAAAACATTGATAGTTCGACATGCTGACATCAACAAAAACATTGATAGTTCGACATGCTGACATCAACAAAAACATAGATGTTCAACATGCCAACATGAACAAAATCATCGATAGTACTTTGCCGCTCGAATCATTTGTTATTTCTGCATATAACCCCAAATCGTTTCTAAAATTACCCTTCTAATGTCTAATATGAGACAAGAAACATCTCATATCTATAATCACGACATTTCGTTTGTCATTGCGGTCACTGCTCGGTCTTGCTGTAAACATATCGACACAAACAACATGTTCTATACTGCTTTCGAAGTCTGTATCAGTCGATATTTGATGTTAATTGTAATGCATTTTTGTGGAACTGCTTTGCTGTCCTTTGTTTACTTTGTTGTTTTTGCATTTCAGCAGCTGTTCGTATGTTGACCTGTTCTACACAGTTGTTTGTCGCTGCTACTTTTGTTGATTTGCACATTTGTGTCTTTCCATGAATATAAAAAAGCTTTGTTACTTCTATCATTCATTGAAATATTATAATAAGAAGATGTATTTTAAAACGTAACAACTTTGGTGGTTACAAAGTGAATATTGCATCTCCTGAAACACTCAGGTTTTCCAGTCTTTAATTTGTTCGTTACGAGCTTTAACTACTAAAATATCATTCATACATAAATATTGTTTTTATGCTAAATACTTTACGTTTTGTGTGGTGTGTGTATGTGGTGTGATGTGTGTGGTGAGTGTGGTGCGTGTGTGTGTGGTGTGTGTATGGTGTGTATGTGGTGTGTGTGGTATGTGTGGTGTGTGTGTATGTGCTGTGTATATGGAGTGTGGTGTGGTGTGTGTTGTGTATGTGTGGTGTTATAATCTATTTTAATAAAATATTAATTATAAGAATAAGTGAAATATACTCCGCCCAGGACATTGTTCGCTTGCTTGCTTGTTTTAGCTCGACGACTAAAGGAGTATAACTTTCCGTCATCCGCCCTTAAAAGGACGTGAAGTTGGCGTGTCTGCGTTGTATTGTGGTTTTGCAGTATAACTGTGATATTTGCGCACTTCGGCCCAACACATCCGACTTCAACACGACATTTTGAAGTACCGGATTGTCCTCACTCTTCGATCCCTACTCGCTTGGCCAGACTAGACATGTTAGTCTGTTACTAGAGGCACCACAGAGAGGTGGAGCAGAGTCTGGATGGTTCTGGTTCACCGATCCTGTCACAAGCCAACAGCTATGCGCCGCAGACAACTTCTAGCACTGCTGCTGTTGCGCGCCTCCACGACATCTTCATCCATAAAGAAAAAAGAAAAAAAGTAAAGTACCCCCGTCACGCCAAGTGACGTATAGGAAATATGGTGTTAGTGACCATACATTTTACAGACCTTCAGCACATTATTTTTGGGGTATGTGGTCGGTATTACGCCCGTGCCGCTTTACCTTCTCAGAAAAAAAAAATTATATACCCATTTAAGGCTGGGTGAACTCGGAAGCCGTCGGTTGGGATCGAACCCTACCCCTTGTCCTTTTTAGTCCAGTTCACTAACCACTGAACTATCGCGGCTCCCTCTTCCATAAATACTTCACAATTTTCAAGATTAGAACTTAAATGGCGCTCCATGGTAGCCAACCTTCGTTGCGGAGATGGCACTCGATGATGATGATGATGATGAGAACTTAAACACCGCTGTGCGATGACAACAGTCACCGGTGTCTCATTCAGTGTTGTTTTGAGCTACATTGTTCATTTTTGGTTCAGGCCAAAATAGCATTTCAGAAAATGAAAAATATCGTATGCAACAAATCTATGTCAATAGAAATGAGAAGGAGAATTCATCGGTGCTATATAGAACCAATTCTGACCTATGGAAGCAAATCATGGACAGTAGAGAAACACATGAAAAGACGATTAGAGGCCACAGAGATGAGATTTCTCAGAAGAATGTTGAAAGTTTCCTGGACAGCTAAAAAGACCAATGAGGAAGTTCTCAAAGAGGCCAACACAAAAAGGCAGCTCCTAAAAAACATCAGAAAGAAACAATCATCATTTTTCGGGCACATCATGAGAAGAGGAAAGTTGGAATACTTGGTTACAACTGGCAAAATAAAAGGAAAAAGAGATCGCAGACAACAAAGAGAGAAAATACTGGATAGCTTGGTGTCATGGCATGGAAAACAGTCAACAAGAGAACTATTACGATGCACTGTAGATAGAAGATTGTGGAAGGACATGATCGCCTACGCCAACAGGTATGGCACATGATGATGATGTGTGATTTTATTTGTAATTTATCTCTAAGATTATGACTTCTGTTTCAATCACAGACACTTACTATTGATTGCCTTCTACCTTTACTCATGAGTTTGTCGTTACCTTTCAGTTGCACTCAAATCACACTGTTTTCCTAGTTCTGTTACAGAGAACGATAAGCACAAATATAAGTAACCAACAGTTTGTCATAGCAACGCAAATAAACAATGCGTGGTATTGTCATCTAGCGATCGTCGTCAAGGAGGGAGCAATCGATAAACAATGTTGTGGAGCGTCTGGTATTAATAAGTCTTGTTACCATCGCTACGGGCGCATCAATAACAAACAAGTCTTGTTCGTGCAGCTAGCAAACGGGTGGATAGAGGCCCAATCTGGATGCATACTACTTCACTATTCGCTATGTTGTAAAGTGATGAAAGTATTTGTCGCTTCCATGTCAAATTTTACTGTGGTATTTGGCATTAGTCATCTTATCCAACTCTCAGAGTAAATATATGATAGCTAAAACGGGACATCTTTGTAGATATTTGAAGTATAATGTTAGCTAGTCAGGTATAAAACTAACATATATCCTTTTGTCTGATGGAAGCATCCTTACCTTATTATCTTCCTAGTCGTTTCACAGCAGGGAAGTAACCGGGGCCCAGTCTGGGTAGATATTACTTCATTGCTTTGTATGTTGTTAGATATTGTTTTGTGTAGCAACTGGGCTTCCATTTTTGTTTACGTACTTTTATTCCGTTGATCAATTTATTATCATATGGTTCATTTGTTTATTTTCTTTTTATATTTCCATGAAAAGAACAAGCAAAGAACGAAATTCGAGAACAAAACAAATAAATATATACATCCGTGAACACGAATCCATTAGTTTTTTTGTTGTACACCTTTGCCAGAGGGGGAAAACATTGACATTTCTACAAATAGACATATATCAGCAGCATCGTGTTGAACAGTTTCCAATATTTTAAAGTTATCTTAATTAGAGATAGAAAGAGAGATAGCCAGACAAATATGCGTAACTTATTTTGCAACCGAATAAGTGAATCAGATCTGATCAAAATCCCATCCACCTCTTTTCAATGAACCCTGAAATAGTTTAAACAGTGTCTGACCAGTAGAGTAGTGATAGAACGAAAATAGAAGGCGACTCAGTTACACGCAGTGCTAAAGTTGGACCTAAAGACACAAACATCGCAGCTCAGTTACTTGTGCTAAAGTTGGACCTAAAGACACAAACATCGCAGCTCAGTTACTTGTGCTAAAGTTGGACCTAAAGACACAAACATCGCAGCTCAGTTACTTGTGCTAAAGTTGGACCTAAAGAGACAGACATCGCAACTCAGTTACTTGTGCTAAAGTTGAATCAAAAGACACAGACATCGCAGCTCAGTTACTTTTGGTGCTAAAGTTGAATCAAAAGACACAAACATCGCAGCTCAGTTACTTGTGGTGCTAAAGTTGGATCAAAAGACACAGACATCGCAGCTCAGTTACTTGTGGTGCTAAAGTTGGATCAAAAGACACAAACATCGCAGCTCAGTTACTTGTGGTGCTAAAGTTGGATCAAAAGACACAAACATCGCAGCTCAGTTACTTGTGGTGCTAAAGTTGGATCAAAAGACACAAACATCGCAGCTCAGTTACTTGTGGTGCTAAAGTTGGATCAAAAGACACAAACATCGCAGCTCAGTTACTTGTGGTGCTAAAGTTGGATCAATAGACACAAACATCGCAGCTCAGTTACTTGTGGTGCTAAAGTTGGATCAAAAGACACAAACATCGCAGCTCAGTTACTTGTGGTGCTAAAGTTGGATCAAAAGACACAAACATCGCAGCTCAGTTACTTGTGGTGCTAAAGTTGAACCTAAAGACACAAACATCGCAGC
Organism: Megaustenia siamemsis; assembly: GCA_032433765.1. Classification (NCBI taxonomy): domain Eukaryota; kingdom Metazoa; phylum Mollusca; class Gastropoda; order Stylommatophora; family Ariophantidae; genus Megaustenia; species Megaustenia siamemsis. The sequence goes on from JAVIAB010000088.1 coordinate 24,636,048, forward strand.
TCAGTTACTTGTGCTAAAGTTGAACCTAAAGACACAAACATCGCAACTCAGTTACTTGTGCTAAAGTTGAACCTAAAGACACAAGCATCGCAGCTCAGTTACTTGTGCTAAAGTTAGACCTAAAGAGACAAACATCGCAGCTCAGTTACTTGTGGTGCTAAAGTTGGATCAAAAGACACAAACATCGCAGCTCAGTTACTTGTGCTAAAGTTAGACCTAAACACACAGACATCGCAGCTCAGTTACTTGTGGTGCTAAAGTTGAACCTAAACACACAGACATCGCAGCTCAGTTACTTGTGGTGCTAAAGTTGGATCAAAAGACACAAATATCGCAGCTCAGTTACTTGTGCTAAAGTTGAATCAAAAGACACAGACATCGCAACTCAGTTACTTGTGCTAAAGTTGAATCAAAAGACACAGACATCGCAGCTCAGTTACTTGTGCTAAAGTTGAATCAAAAGACACAGACATCGCAACTCAGTTACTTGTGCTAAAGTTGAATCAAAAGACACAGACATCGCAGCTCGGTTACTTTTGGTGCTAAAGTTGAATCAAAAGACACAGACATCGCAACTCAGTTACTTGTACTAAAGTTGAATCAAAAGACACAGACATCGCAACTTAGTTACTTGTGCTAAAGTTGGATCAAAAGACACAGACATCGCAGCTCAGTTACTTGTGGTGCTAAAGTTGAATCAAAATACACAGACATCGCAACTCAATTACTTGTGCTAAAGTTGAATCAAAAGACACAGACATCGCAGCTCAGTTACTTGTGGTGCTAAAGTTGCATCAAAAGACACAGACATCGCAACTCAGTTACTTGTACTAAAGTTGAATCAAAAGACACAGACATCGCAACTCAGTTACTTGTGCTAATGTTGGATCAAAGGACACAGACATCCCAGCTCAGTTACTTGTGCTAAAGTTGGATCAAAAGACACAAACATCGCAGCTCAGTTACTTGTGGTGCTAAAGTTGGATCAAAAGACACAGACATCGCAGCTCAGTTACTTGTGCTAAAGTTGGATCAAAAGACACATACATCGCAGCTCAGTTACTTGTGCTAAAGTTGAATCAAAAGACACAAACATCGCAGCTCAGTTACTTGTGCTAAAGTTGGATCAAAAGACAACAACATCGCAGCTCAGTTACTTGTGCTAAAGTTGGATCAAAAGACACAAACATCGCAGCTCAGTTACTTGTGGTGCTAAAGTTGGATCAAAAGACACAGACATCGCACCTCAGTTACTTGTACTAAAGTTGGATCAAAAGACACAAACATCGCAGCTCAGTTACTTGTGCTAAAGTTGGATCAAAAGACACAAACATCGCAGCTCAGTTACTTGTGGTGCTAAAGTTGGATCAAAAGACACAGACATCGCAACTCAGTTACTTGTACTAAAGTTGAATCAAAAGACACAGACATCGCAACTCAGTTACTTGTGCTAATGTTGGATCAAAGGACACAGACATCCCAGCTCAGTTACTTGTGCTAAAGTTGGATCAAAAGACACAAACATCGCAGCTCAGTTACTTGTGGTGCTAAAGTTGGATCAAAAGACACAGACATCGCAGCTCAGTTACTTGTGCTAAAGTTGGATCAAAAGACACATACATCGCAGCTCAGTTACTTGTGCTAAAGTTGAATCAAAAGACACAAACATTGCAGCTCAGTTCATCATCATCATTGAGTGCCTTCTTTGCAACGAAGGTTGGCTACCATGGAGCGCCATTCTGCTCTATCTCTTGCTTTGATGGTGCAGGTTGTCATGGGTTGATTTGTCCATCTTTTGATGTTACTCGTCCATGTTAATCTTGGTCTGCCTCTGCCTCTTTTACTTTGTATTTTCCCCTCTAGGATTACTTTCAGTAGGCTGTTGTGTCTTTTAACATGGCCCAAGAGTCGCATTTGTCTTGTTCTGATTGTGTTGAGAAGTTCTCTTTTCATTTTAGTTGTTTTAAGACTTCATCGTTTGTTTTCTTTTCCTTCCATCCAATTCTACCTATTCTTCTATATATCCACATTTCAAAGGCTTCAATTCACTGTTCTGTTTTCTTGTCTAATGTCCGTGTTTCAGCACCATATAGGAGTATTGAGAAGATGTAACATTTTGTTATTCTTAGTTCTAGCCCTGGTGTTATTTGTTTTGATGTTAGTATGTTCTTCATGACATTAAAATTAATTTTTGCCATTCCTATTCTTTTGTTTATTTCAGTTGTACATTTTCCATCACTGGTAATAAATAGTATGTCCAAGGTAGTTGTAGTTCTGAACTGTCTCCAGGCCTATTCCTTCAATTTTGATATCCACTTGTGGGTTTTGAGTATTTTCTTTGTTTATGATCATAGTTTTAGTTTTTTTGATATTTATATCTAGTCCATATTTTTTGCTTGTCGTGTTTATTTCATTAAAGTAATTGTTGTAGGTCTTTAGGATTTTCTGCTAGTAGTACAGTATCGTCAGCATATCTTAGGTTATTGATTATCTTTCCATTAATTTGTAGGCCTGGCATCTCTATGATGTTTTTAAAGATTTGCTCAGTGTATAGATTGAACAATCTTGGTGATAGGATGCATCCTTGTCTTACTCCTCTTTTTATATCAATGGGTGTAGAGAACTCTTTGTTATATTTTATTATTGCTGTTTGTTCCCAGTATAGATTGCATATTAGTCGTATATCCATGTCATCTAGATGTATCTCTTTTAGGCATTCTATAAGTTGTTTGTTATGTACTCTATAAAAAGCTTTGGTGTAGTCTATGAAGGAGGCATATATTGGTTTGTTTACTTCTGTGTATTTTTCTATTAATGTTCTCATGCAGAATATGGCTTCTTTTGTCCCGCTAATTTTCCTAAATCCAAATTGCTGCTCCTCTAATTCGGCTCAGTTACTTGTGCTAAAGTTGAATCAAAAGACACAAACATCGCAGCTCAGTTACTTGTGGTGCTAAAGTTTGATCAAAAGACATAAACATCGCAGCTCAGTTACTTGTGCTAAAGTTGGACCAAAAGACAAAAACATCGCAGCTCAGTTACTTGTGCTAAAGTTGAATCAAAAGACACAAATATCGCAGCTCAGTTACTTGTGGTTCTAAAGTTAGACCAAGAGACACAAACATCGCAGCTCAGTTACTTGTGCTAAAGTTGGACCTTAAGACACAGACATCGCAACTCAGTTACTTGTGCTAAAGTTGGACCTAAAGACACAGACATCGCAGCTCAGTTACTTGTGCTAAAGTTGGATCAAAAGACACAGACATCGCAACTCAGTTACTTGTGCTAAAGTTGAATCAAAAGACACAGACATCGCAGCTCAGTTACTTTTGGTGCTAAAGTTGAATCAAAAGACACAGACATCGCAACTCAGTTACTTGTACTAAAGTTGAATCAAAAGACACAGACATCGCAACTCAGTTACTTGTGCTAAAGTTGGATCAAAAGACACAGACATCGCAGCTCAGTTACTTGTGGTGCTAAAGTTGAATCAAAAGACACAGACATCGCAACTCAGTTACTTGTGCTAAGGTTGAATCAAAAGACACAGACATCGCAGCTCAGTTACTTGTGGTGCTAAAGTTGGATCAAAAGACACAGACATCGCAACTCAGTTACTTGTACTAAAGTTGAATCAAAAGACACAGACATCGCAACTCAGTTACTTGTGCTAATGTTGGATCAAAGGACACAGACATCCCAGCTCAGTTACTTGTGCTAAAGTTGGATCAAAAGACACAAACATCGCAGCTCAGTTACTTGTGGTGCTAAAGTTGGATCAAAAGACACAGACATCGCAGCTCAGTTACTTGTGCTAAAGTTGGATCAAAAGACACATACATCGCAGCTCAGTTACTTGTGCTAAAGTTGAATCAAAAGACACAAACATCGCAGCTCAGTTACTTGTGCTAAAGTTGGATCAAAAGACAACAACATCGCAGCTCAGTTACTTGTGCTAAAGTTGGATCAAAAGACACAAACATCGCAGTTCAGTTACTTGTGGTGCTAAAGTTGGATCAAAAGACACAGACATCGCAACTCAGTTACTTGTACTAAAGTTGGATCAAAAGACACAAACATCGCAGCTCAGTTACTTGTGCTAAAGTTGGATCAAAAGACACAAACATCGCAGCTCAGTTACTTGTGGTGCTAAAGTTGAGTCAAAAGACACAGACATCGCAACTCAGTTACTTGTACTAAAGTTGAATCAAAAGACACAGACATCGCAACTCAGTTACTTGTGCTAATGTTGGATCAAAGGACACAGACATCCCAGCTCAGTTACTTGTGCTAAAGTTGGATCAAAAGACACAAACATCGCAGCTCAGTTACTTGTGGTGCTAAAGTTGGATCAAAAGACACAGACATCGCAGCTCAGTTACTTGTGCTAAAGTTGGATCAAAAGACACAAATATCGCAGCTCAGTTACTTGTGCTAAAGTTGGATCAAAAGACACAAACATTGCAGCTCAGTTCATCATCATCATTGAGTGCCTTCTTTGCAACGAAGGTTGGCTACCATGGAGCGCCATTCTGCTCTATCTCTTGCTTTGATGGTGCAGGTTGTCATGGGTTGATTTGTCCATCTTTTGATGTTACTCGTCCATGTTAATCTTGGTCTGCCTCTTTTACTTTGTATTTTCCCCTCTAGGATTACTTTCAGTAGGCTGTTGTGTCTTTTAACATGGCCCAAGAGTCGCATTTGTCTTGTTCTGATTGTGTTGAGAAGTTCTCTTTTCATTTTAGTTGTTTTAAGACTTCATCGTTTGTTTTCTTTTCCTTCCATCCAATTCTACCTATTCTTCTATATATCCACATTTCAAAGGCTTCAATTCACTGTTCTGTTTTTTTGTCTAATGTCCGTGTTTCAGCACCATATAGGAGTATTGAGAAGATGTAACATTTTGTTATTCTTAGTTCTAGCCCTGGTGTTATTTGTTTTGATGTTAGTATGTTCTTCATGACATTAAAATTAATTTTTGCCATTCCTATTCTTTTGTTTATTTCAGTTGTACATTTTCTATCACTGGTAATAAATAGTATGTCCAAGGTAGTTGTAGTTCTGAACTGTCTCCAGGTCTATTCCTTCAATTTTGATATCCACTTGTGGGTTTTGAGTATTTTCTTTGTTTATGATCATAGTTTTAGTTTTTTTGATATTCATATCTAGTCCATATTTTTTGCTTGTCGTGTTTATTTCATTAAAGTAATTGTTGTAGGTCTTTAGGATTTTCTGCTAGTAGTACAGTATCGTCAGCATATCTTAGGTTATTGATTATCTTTCCATTAATTTGTAGGCCTGGCATCTCTGTGATGTTTTTAAAGATTTGCTCAGTGTATAGATTGAACAAGCTTGGTGATAGGATGCATCCTTGTCTTACTCCTCTTTTTATATCAATGGGTGTAGAGAACTCTTTGTTATATTTTATTATTGCTGTTTGTTCCCAGTATAGATTGCATATTAGTCGTATATCCATGTCATCTAGATATATCTCTTTTAGGCATTCTATAAGTTGTTTGTGGTGTACTCTATAAAAAGGTTTGGTGTAGTCTATGAAGGAGGCATATATTGGTTTGTTTACTTCTGTGTATTTTTCTATTAATGTTCTCATGCAGAATATGGTTTCTTTTGTCCCGCTAATTTTCCTAAATCCAAATTGCTGCTCCTCTAATTCGGCTCAGTTACTTGTGCTAAAGTTGAATCAAAAGACACAAACATCGCAGCTCAGTTACTTGTGGTGCTAAAGTTTGATCAAAAGACATAAACATCGCAGCTCAGTTACTTGTGCTAAAGTTGAATCAAAAGACACAAATATCGCAGCTCAGTTACTTGTGGTTCTAAAGTTAGACCAAGAGACACAAACATCGCAGCTCAGTTACTTGTGCTAAAGTTGGACCTTAAGACACAGACATCGCAACTCAGTTACTTGTGCTAAAGTTGGACCTAAAGACACAGACATCGCAGCTCAGTTACTTGTGCTAAAGTTGGATCAAAAGACACAGACATCGCAGCTCAGATACGTGTGGTTGTAAAGTTGGATCAAAAGCCACAGACATCGCAGCTCAGTTACTTGTGCTAAAGTTGGCCCAAAAGACACAAACATCGCAGCTCAGTTACTTGTAGTGCTAAATTTGGATCAAAAGACACAAACATCGCAGCTCAGTTACTTGTGGTGCTAAAGTTGGATCAAAAGACACAAACATCGCAGCTCAGTTACTTGTGGTGCTAAAGTTGGATCAAAAGACACAAACATCGCAGCTCAGTTACTTGTGGTGCTAAAGTTGGATCAAAAGACACAAACATCGCAGCCCAGTTACTTGTGCTAAAGTTGGATCAAAAGACACAAACATCGCAGCTCAGTTACTTGTGGTGCTAAAGTTGGATCAAAAGACACAAACATCGCAGCTCAGTTACTTGTGGTGCTAAAGTTGGATCAAAAGACACAAACATCGCAGCTCAGTTACTTGTGGTGCTAAAGTTGGATCAAAAGACACAAACATCGCAGCTCAGTTACTTGTGGTGCTAAAGTTGGATCAAAAGACATAAACATCGCAGCTCAGTTACTTGTGGTGCTAACATTGGATCAAAAGACACAAACATCGCAGCTCAGTTACTTGTGCTAAAGTTGAACCTAAAGACATATAATGTCCCAGAGTACAGCTCATCTACACCCACATAATGTCCCAGAGTACAACGCCTACACCCACATAATGTCCCAGAGTACAGCTCATCTACACCACATAATGTCCCAAAGTTCAGCTCATCTACACCCACATAATGTCCCAGAGTACAGCGCATCTACATTCACACAATTTCTCCCAGTACAACGCATCTAAACCTACATAATGTCTCACAGTACAACGCATCTAAACCTACATAATGTCTCACAGTACAACGCATCTAAACCTACATAATGTCTCACAGGACAACGCATCTAAACCTACATAATGTCTCACAGTACAACGCATCTACACCCACATAATGTTCCAGAGTACAGCTCGTCTACACCCACATAATGTCCCAGAGTACAGCTTATCTACACCCACATAATGTCCCAGAATACAGCTCATCTACACCCACATAATGTCCCAGAGTACAGCTCATTTACACCGAACATAATGTCCCAGAGTACAACGCATCTACATCCACATAATGTCCCAGAATACAGCTCATCTACACCCACATAATGTCCCAGAGTACAGCTCATGTACACCCACATAATGTCCCAGAGTACAGCTTATGTACACCCACATAATGTCCCAGAATACATCTCATCTACACCCACATAATGTCCCAGAGCACAGCTCATTTACACCGAACATAATGTCCCAGAGTACAGCTTATCTACACAGAACATAATGTCCCGGAGTACAGCTCATCTACGCCGAACATAATGTCCCAGAGTACAGCTCATCTACACAGAACATAATGTCCCAGAGTACAGCTCATCTACACAGAACATAATGTCCCAGAGTTCAGCTCATCTACACCGAACATAATGTCCCAGAGTACAGCTCATCTACATAGAACATAATGTCCCAGAGTACAGCTCATCTACACAGAACATAATGTCCCAGAGTACAACGCATCTACATCCACATAATGTATCACAGTACAACGCATCTACACCCACATAATGTCCCAGAGTACAGCTCATCTACATCCACACAATGTCTCACAGTACAACGTATCTACACCCACATAACGTCCCAGAGTACAGCTCAATTACACCCACATAATGTCCCAGAGTAAAGCTCATCTACACCCACATAATGTCCCAGAGTACAGCTCATCTACACCCACATAATGTCCCAGATTATAGCTCATCTACACCCACATAATGTCCCAGAGTACATCTCATCTACACCCACATAATGTCCCAGAGTACAGCTCATCTACACCCACATAATGTCCCAAAGTACAGCTCATCTACACCCACATAATGTCCCAGAGTACAACGCATCTACATCCACACAATGTCTTCCAGTACAACGCATCTACACCCACATAATGTCTCACAATACAGCTCACCTACGCAGAATAACACATGACAAAGGAGAATTTTATAAAATGAAAAACATATTGTGTAACAATTGTATGTCAAAAGAAATGTGAAAGAGAGTTTGTCACAGATACACAGAGTCACTTCTGACCTATGGAAGCAAATCATGGACAGTGGACAAACAAATAAAAAGACGATTTGATACCACAGAGATGGGATTTCTGATAAGGCTGCTGAAAGTTTCATCGACAGCTACAAAGACCAACAACAAAAGTCTCAAAGAGCCCAACACAAAAAGAGTTCATAAAAACATCACAAACGAACAATCAACTTTTTTTTTTTTACTTTTTTTTTATTCCATCATGAGAGGAATAAAGTTGGAATACTTGGTTACAAATGGTAAAATATAGGGAAAGAGAGATCGCGGACGACACGTATCGTGGCATGCTAGACAGTCAATAACAGAGTTGATACGATACGAGAGAGAAAGAATTGTGAAATGACACCTCCTACGCCAACCGTTATAGCACAAGCTGATGATGGAACAACATTGTCGAACAAAATCATGAACCAAGAACTGCTTAAGAGGGGAACAGGCAAATAATTGCAGTGTTTTATTCTCGTTTTCCGAAGACTGTCGCATGTAAACCGGAACATCAGTATTTTGTTTTGTTTCTCTTTTGTGAAGCTGTCACCATACCTTGTTGGAGTGTACGTTAGAGCCCACTACTTGCAACTGATTAAGAAGTGTGACCAAGAGGAGATGCACGCAGCGATAGCATGCAGACTAGGGCATTGGATAGGCCATCTGCTGAAACAGTTACAGCTGTCATACAGTGGATGTCTGAGAGGTGGACAAGAGATGGGTAGACCATCTGCTGAAACAGTTACAGCTGTCACACAGTGGATGTCTGAGAGGTGGACAAGAGATGGGTAGACCATCTGCTGAAACAGTTACAGCTGTCACACAGTGGATGTCTGAGAGGTGGACAAGAGATGGGTAGACCATCTGTTGAAACAGTTACATCTGCCATACAGAGGTTGTATAAGAGAGGACAAGAGATGTGTAGGCCATCTGCTAAAACAGTTACATCTATCACACAGTGGATGTCTGAGAGGTGGACAAGAGATGTGTAGGCCATCTGTTGAAACAGTTACAGCTGTCATACAATGGATGTCTGAGAGAGGACAAGAGATGGGTAGACTATCTGCTGAAACATTTACAGCTGTCATACAATGGATGTCTGAGAGAGGACAAGAGATGGGTAGACTACCTGCTGAAACATTTACAGCTGTCATACAGTGAATGTCTGAGAGAGGACAAGAGATGTGTAGGCCATCTGCCGAAACAATTACCGCTGTCATACAGTGGATGTCTGAGAGAGGACAAGAGATGGGTAGATCATCTGTTGAAACAATTACAGCTGTCATACAGTCTATGTCTGAGAGAGGACAAGAGATGGGTAGATCATCTGCTGAAACAATTACAGCTGTCATACAGTCTATGTCTGAGAGAGGACAAGAGATGGGTAGATCATCTGCTGAAACAATTACAGCTGTCATACAGTCTATGTCTGAGAGAGGACAAGAGATGGGTAGATCATCTGCTGAAACAATTACAGCTGTCATACAGTGGATGTCTGAGAGAGGACAAGAGATGGGTAGATCATCTGTTGAAACAATTACAGCTGTCATACAGTCTATGTCTGAGAGAGGACAAGAGATTGGTAGATCATCTGTTGAAACAATTACAGCTGTCATACAGTGGTTTTCTGAGAGAGGATAAGAAATGGGTAATCCAAAGACAACCTTTTAGAAGACAACCTAAGCAGAAATGTTTAAGAGATGTGCAGTCCAACTCTCAATTCCTGGTGGCAGTAATGCAATTGAATACTTGTATTTGTAATCTTTCAATTCTGGCACGCTTTTGATAATCTTAAAAATAGTTAGACAAAAATGGCGGAATCTGCCTACATCCTGTCGAGTTTTTATTTGATCTCTTTGCTTTGTTGAAGAACTGACACTCAAGTGCACTTCAAGTGTACTGTCTCCTTAAGGTGCAGCTGTATAAAGGGCAGGAAGTGTAGGCGGGGTGTGTTGTGTTTCACAACTGAACCTCGCTACATTTTGTCTGTAATGGCTGCTTCTTCTGTGAACTTTCATTCTATAGTTTTTGTTGAATTTGCCGGGTCGATTTAACTACCGCTTCATTGTTGTGGCGTTGCAAACTTTCCAGGCCAGTTTATCTAAACATCATTTCTGTGATCTTGCAAGCATGCCTGACAAGTTTATGTAATTGTTTTTTTTTTTTTCCGTTCGCCAGCTCTGACCTCCGACGAAGTCCTTAGAGACTAGGAACTGAATTTTGCGTGTTAATCTATTTTTCCATGGCAGCCGTGTGCACAGGGGTCCCCCGTCGCACAGGCAGGTAACTCCGACTTCGAAGGTACTCTTTTTTTTCCGTCGATGAGTAATAGACGTTTCAAGCCGCGCCTCGCTGCTGAAACCAGCCAGTCCTTAAAGTTTATGTATAATAAATCGACTTGCTACCTTTGCAAGGTTTATATGACTTGTTTATTTAGGAATCGTTTCTGTGATTTTCAAGCTTTCCTTACTAGTTTATGTGTCCAAACCTAAATTGTCTGCTCTCCGACGCCTGCCTGGCTAGTTTATGTGTCCAAACCTACATTTTCTGCTCTCGGAAGTCTGCCTGGCTAGTTTATGTGTCCAAACCTAAATTGTCTGCTCTCGGAAGCCTGCCTGGCTAGTTTATGTGTCCAAACCTAAATTGTCTGCTCTCGGAAGTCTGCCTGGCTAGTTTATGCGTCCAAACCTAAATTTTCTGCTCTCAGAAGTCTGCCTGGCTAGTTTATGTGTCCAAACCTAAATTTTCTGCTCTCAGAAGCCTGCCTGGCTAGTTTATGTGTCCAAACCTAAATTTTCTGCTCTCAGAAGCCTGCCTGGCTAGTTTATCTCAATTTCAGTTCTGTAATTGTGCAAGTCTTCTCGTTAATCTATATATGAATCAGTTTACAGTGTTCTAAGCTCGCCTAGTTAGTTCAGTGTATTTAAAGTTAAGTTTATTTAAAGTTCAGGGAGCCGCGATAACTCAGTGGTTAGTGAACTGGACTACAAAGGACAAGAGGTAGGGTTCGATCCCAACCGACGGCTTCCAGGTTCACCCAGTTTTAAATGTATACCGGATGTTTTTCTGGGAAAGTAAAACGGCACGGGCGTAATACCGACCACATTAGCCCAAAAATCATGTGCTGAAGGTCTGTAAAATGTATGGTCACTAACACCATATTTCCTATACGCCACTTGGCGTGACGGAGACTCTCTCTTACTTATTTAAAGTTCAGTTTATTTTAATTTCAGTTTATTCATCAGTTGAGAGATATTGCAAGCTTGCCAGGTTGGTTTAGATATCACTCAACTTGTGATGTCACTTGTCAGGCTGTTTCCAATATCATTTTGTTGTTGTGGCAAGCCTGCTAGGTTTGTTCAGGTGTAAATCACGTTGTTATGTTCCTACCTGGCCGGACGGATTCAGCTATAATTCATGCTGCTTTCTTACAAGCCTGCCTGTCATTTACTTGGGAAATTTAAAAGTAGCACGTAGTACATTCTGATAAATACAGAGAAGTGTTATAGCGATTAGGTCTAACAAAATGTAGAGAAATGGCTAGTACTTTCTTTAGTGATAAGTTGTAAAAACTAGTGTAGCCTTCGTCAGTCATAGTTGACTATAGCGAATCATAGGTGGAAAAAGTATGTTCTACAGCACTCAGAAAAAGTGATAAATAAACAAGAACAGAAAAAAATAACGAACAATATATGGTCCGAAGCAGGATCGAACCCGTACTCCTTGGCACTGCGCCTTGCCACGAGAAGCCGAACGCTAGGGAACACTGCCACTCAGCTAACTTAAAAAAATAGCTATCGTGGACGATGTCTTTCACGCAGGTGTTGAACACTCAGCTGCATTGTATCTCGCCACACATCCCTGTTCTTGTCGAGTTGTTTGATCTCGGCAAGGGAGCTGATGCATGCTGTTGTTGCCTCTCGTCTCGGTATATAAAAATAGTGTTTATTAATAGATTATCACATTGTTTTATTTCTGTTGAAAGTTTGAGCATCCTTTAACATTTTGGGCTCGGGACACCCGCCCACTGAGTCCCTGCCCCAAGCCCTGCGGTTATCGTCCACTATTATCTTGTTGCTAGCTTAAAAGAAAACTTTATCGAGGGCTCATCTCATGGTCATTCATATGTCGGCTAGAGTGCCGGACACTGCATCCTTCCTGTTTTTGCACTGGCCCTGTGTTCCGTAATGTCTGCACATAAATTAAGTGCTTTCAGTGTCTGATTGGTGCTCTGGTGAGTTGTTCAGAACCTCCAAACAACTTAACACTTCAATGAGAAAGTCCAATCGATGCTGAATTACATTTGAAAGTTAAATTCTGTATTGTGTGCTTGTTACTTTTTTTTTTCCTGTTGTGCCTATTTGTTTTATTTATTTTTTTGTGTTTGTGTGTATGTTCTCGGACCGGTATATTTGTTCCAGAAAGGGAGAGAAAATATTTGAATAGTGCTCACAGTTGTTTGTTACTTATGTTTTAGTTGTCGTTGAGAGAAGGTAAAACATGTTTAGTATATATACGTTGGCATCGCAAAGATAATGAATATCAAGTGGCAGGATAAATTAAGCAACTGTAGCTTCTTGCAAAGAACTAAACTCCCATTCATCATTACAACACTAAAGAATCGGAGATTAAGGGGGCTGGGTCACGTGAGATTAATGTATAAAAATCGTATCCTTAATCAATTATTGTATGGAGAACAGTGGAGACCAAAGGGCAGACCGTTGATGATATATAAGATGTTAGCAGCACTTTCATAAAAGAATTATCTATCATCGAAAGAAACTGAGAAGATATGGCGACAGCACATGGAAAACACAAATTAAAGAAACTGAGAAGATATGGCGACAGCACATGGAAAACACAAATTAAAGAAACTGAGAAGATATGGCGACAGCACATGGAAAACACAAATTAAAGAAACTGAGAAGATATGGCGACAGCACATGGAAAACACAAATTAAAGAAGCTGAAAAGAACTGACGACAGCACATGGAAAACACAAATTAAAGAAACTGAGAAGATATGGCGACAGCACATGGAAAACACAAATTAAAGAAACTGAGAAGATGTGGCGCCAGCACATGGAAAACACAAATTAAAGAAACTGAGAAGAACTGACGACAGCACATGGAAAACATAAATTAAAGAAACTGAGAAGATATGGCGACAGCACATGGAAAACACAAATTAAAGAAACTGAGAAGATATGGCGACAGCACATGGAAAACACAAATTAAAGAAACTGAAAAGAACTGACGACAGCACATGGAAAACACAAATTAAAGAAACTGAGAAGATATGGCGCCAGCACATGGAAAACACAAATTAAAGAAACTGAGAAGAACTGACGACAGCACATGGAAAACATAAATTAAAGAAACTGAGAAGAACTGACGACAGCACATGGAAAACGCAAATTAAAGAAACTGAGAAGAACTGACGACAGCACATGGAAAACAAAAATTAAAGAAACAGAAAAACTGGCGACAGCACATGGAAAACAGAAATTAAAGAAACTGGGAAGAACTGTCGAACAGCACATGGAAAACACAAATTAAAGAAACTGAGAAGATATGGCGCCAGCACATGGAAAACACAAATTATAGAAACTGAGAAGAACTGACGACAGCACATGGAAAACATAAATTAAAGAAACTGAGAAGAACTGACGACAGCACATGGAAAACGCAAATTAAAGAAACTGAGAAGAACTGACGACAGCACATGGAAAACAAAAATTAAAGAAACAGAAAAACTGGCGACAGCACATGGAAAACAGAAATTAAAGAAACTGGGAAGAACTGTCGACAGCACATGGAAAACATAAATTAAAGAAACTGAGAAGAACTGGCGACAGCACATTGAAAACACAAATTAAAGAAACTGAGAAGAATTGCCGACAGCACATGGAAAACATAAATTAAAGAAACTGAAAAGAACTGACGACAGCACATGGAAAACACAAATTAAAGAAACTGAGAAGAACTGGCGACATCACATGGAAAACACAAATTAAAGAAACTGAGAAGAACTGGCGACAGCACATGGAAAACACAAATTAAAGAAACTGAGAAGAACTGGCGACAGCACATGGAAAACACAAATTAAAGAAACCGCATACCAACTTTAGAGGAAGAGATTATGCTAAAGTTAGAAAACAAAAAATGCAGGAGAAAGCAGATGAGACCATGCACCACAAGTACAACGTGTCCATTATGTTGTCCAATCTGTCTATCCAATATTAGCAGATTCAGTCACGAGAGAAGCTGCTCAGTAAAACAGTATCCAGCAGAAGACACTCATGTATTATAAATTCACTGACAAATCATGATTGCCTGTTACGTACTGTCTATCAACACGCCAAAGGTCATAGAGTTATTTTATTTTGCTCATTTCAAACATACGGTATGTATAATGCGATCATTCTATGGTATACATTCCAGCCACTTTGAAGTTATACTTTAATCAGCTTTCTAGTGAAAAATTCAATATTTCATAAAAGAAAGGACGATCCTTATCAGTCTTTCAAATGTTTTCATGTATACTGTAATTGTTTAACATATCACGAATCTCTCTCTATCTCTCTCTCTCTCTCTCTCTCTCTCTCTCTCTCTCTCTCTCTCTCTTCACTTCCTCTTATATCCCTTCGGGGGACTGGTTGGTCTCGAGGCAAGACGCCGGCCTCGAGACAGAGAGGCTGTGGGTTCAAATTCCAGTTATACCAGTTGGGATTTTTATTTATGATTTCTCTCTGCGGCAACCACTCCTGGTCTCAGCAGCGAGGTCCGGCTTGAAACGTCAATTACTCATCGACGGAAAAAATATGAGTACCTCCGAAGTCGGAGTTATCTGCCTGTGCGGCAAAGTGACCCCTGTTCACACGGCTGCCAGGGAAAAATGGATTAACGTGCAAAATTCAGTTCCTAGTCTCTAAGGACTTCGTCAGAGAGAAAAGCTGGCGAAAGAACAACAAATTATATATCCCTTCGGGTGTCGAGGGAGAGATAGAATGTTCTTTTCTCTCCCTTCTTGCGGCCTCAACCGTTGTCCACGAATGTCAGTCCATCTTACTCTGTGTCTACAATGGTCTCTTCTTCCATCTCCTCTTTCTCTTGGCATTCTTTCCAGGTGAGCAAACCATTTTGTTTATTGTCTCTGTATGTAGCGTAGAATTGGTTCAGTGCCCAATCTCTCTCTCTCTTACGTCATCGTTTATAAGTACGTCTCGTCTAATCACTCCAAGCCCTCGTCTCAATCATCTCATCTCAGTCTGTGATGACTAGTTTCCTTTTATATTTATTCGTGAATAACCATGATTGGCGCTGATAGTACAAGATGGGAATGAAAATACTCTGTATAATATCTTTTTTGTTACGGTAGGTACTATCTTTACCACTAACATCAAAAATTTAGAAAAATTAGGTTTATTTTGGTTTTACAGTAGAACCACTTCCGTGAGATATCACTTTGAAGATAAAGGGAATGTACTTGTTTCACATCTTCGTACATAAATGTCACACACTAAGGTTGGAACTAATGTGCAATTTTAAGACTAAAACAAGCAGGCGTACCATTATTTAAATAAAAACAATGAATACACATGTCTTATATGAGGGATCAAGTGTTGTAGTGTAGTACACACTCCTACTGAATATGGTGACAGCTTTACAAAAACAGCACAATACAAATTAGTGACGTTTTGTACCAACATGCGGCCTTCTTCAGGGAACAAGGATAACGCAAACTAAATGAAGTCTTTACGACACTGCCGTTTTATCATTAGCACTTTAATAGCAAGTCAGTAAAATAATAATTTGATAGAAGCCATGAATCCCATATTTTCTTATTATTATACTAGATGGGAAAATGCTACGTGTATTGTTTGCACAAATTGTTGTCTGTGTAAGGTCAAGACACCATCTCGCACAAATAAACACCACATTTAAGATATAATCAGTGTGGTACTAGCGAGACACCTTCACACAATCATGGATACCACATTTAGGATATAATCAATGTGGTAGTAGCGAGACACCTTCACACAAGTGAACACCACATTTACGATATAATCAATGTGGTAGTAGCGAGACACCTTCACACAAGTGAACACCACATTTACGATATAATCAATGTGGTAGTAGCGAGACACCTTCAGACAATCATGGATACCACATTTACGATATAATCAATGTGGTAATAGCGAGACACCTTCACACAATCATGGATACCACATTTAGGATATAATCAATGTGGTAGTAGCGAGACACCTTCACACAAGTGAACACCACATTTACGATATAATCAATGTGGTAGTAGCGAGACACCTTCACACAAGTGAACACCACATTTACGATATAATCAATGTGATAGTAGCGAGACACCTTCAGACAATCATGGATACCACATTTACGATATAATCAATGTGGTAATAGCGAGACACCTTCACACAAATGAACACCACATTTACGATATAATCAGTATGGTAGTAGCGAGACACCTTCAGACAATCATGGATACCACATTTACGATATAATCATTTGTGGTAATAGCGAGACACCTTCACATAAATTAACACCACATTTACGATATAATCAGTGTGGTAATAGCGAGACACCTTCAGACAATCATGGATACCACATTTACGATATAATCATTTGTGGTAATAGCGAGACACCTTCACATAAATTAACACCACATTTACGTTATAATCAGTGTGGTAATAGCGAGACACCTTCAGACAATCATGGATACCACATTTAGGATATAATCAGTGTGGTAGTAGCGAGTCACCTTCACATAAATGAACGCCACATTTAGGATATAATCAGTGTGGTAGTAGCGAGCCACCTTCACTCACAAATGTATAGCACATTTGTAGAGTGGAACGAAAATTCCACATTTAAGCTGAACGTAACAGAAGTACCATGTAAAGTCTATTCTGTATGCTGTTAGTGTTGACATTTGAGTGGAGAAATGGATGTCGGATCTAAATGAAATAAAAACGCTCCCCTTGGGGAGAAAAGGGGAGGTTATCACTCAGATCTGGAGGTGTGTAACGCACCGGTAGATGGTCTGTGAAGCGTGACGTGCTAACGTGTGTGTCACGAATATGTGTGTGTGTGTGTGTGTGTGTGAAGCGATTCACGTGACCGGGTCAGTGTTGTTGTTATTTTTGACGTCGTCGGTCATACTATGTTTCTAATGCCTTGTGGTTAACTATACTTGTATGCCTCTTTTATAGTCATAATTGTCCCCGAACAAATGCGTCCCGCAGACAGGTGTTCTGGTCGGTAAATCGTAAATACTGTGCAATGCAATCAGCAATCCAGTAGCAGAATAATGCAGGCCTACTGATACTTATATATACTTCACAAATTATGTAGGATTAGTTTTATTTACTTACAAATCTGTGTGTGCGTGTTGTTTGTTTGTTCCTGCTGAAGGTCTATTGAGCCGAAACGTCGTTCAAATCTGTGTCGTCTACTAACCACGTAAAGCGTTTACCATACCATTTTTTCAATTTTTTTTTTCAATTTTCCCTCACATTCAGCTTTACTGCAGCTTCGCATTTGTATGCATTCATTTGCATTTCTTTGCCTTAACCCTTCACAAATTATATCTATTGACAAAGACAACAAGAGAAATAAATACGTTAGTTTTAATGAACATTCGGCTTAAAAATATTTGGGTATATCAAAATAGGGTTTATTAAAAATATTTGGGTATATCAAAATAGGGTTTATTAAAAATATTTGGGTATATCAAAATAGGGTTTATTAAAAATATTTGGGTATATCAAAATAGGGTTTATTAAAAATATTTGGGTATATCAAAATTGGGTATATTAAAAATATGTGAGTGTATCAAAATAGGGTTTATTAAAATTATTTGGGTATATCAAAATAGGGTTTATTTAAAAATATTTGGGTATATCAAAATAGGGTTTATTAAAAATATTTGGGTATATCAAAATTGAGTATAGTAACAATATTTGGGTATATCAAAATTGAGTATAGTAACAATATTTGGGTATATCAAAATTGGATATATAAAAAAAATATTTGGGTGTATCAAAATTGGGTATATTAAAAATATGTGAGTGTATCAAAATTGGGTATATTAAAAATATGTGAGTGTATCAAAATCGGGTGTATTAAGATTATTTGGGTATATCAAAATTGGTAAAAATACAGGATTATTGTAAATGATTAATTATGTTTTAACGGTCAGTGTTTATCAAATAACCCATCCAAAAACATGACAATTAAAACATTAAATTTTTTAATTAAACTTAAATTAAAAGAAATGTCAGTTATCATCCACGTTTTAGTCAACCACTACACATCTTGGGGTGTGCTTCCCTCGTTACACAACAAACGTTTTTTTTTTTCCGCTAGGTAAGTCAGTTCCTAACACAAAAGAACATCGAAGAGGAGTAGGCATACTAATAAAACGAGAGCTACAAAAATATATAAATACCCACTGGACATACAGTGATATGATTATACTTTTAAAAATGAAGGCAAAACCATTTGACATAGCAATAATACAGACATACGCACCTACTCAAGACTACACAGATGAAAAAATAGAAGCTACTATGAAGATCTAAATACAGTTATGAAGCAAGTGAAATCTTCAGACAACGTGATTGTAATGGGTGACATCAACGCTAAAGTAGGAAAAGGTAGATATAAGACCATTTTAGGAAATCATGGTTTAGGAAAACGAAATGACAGAGGAGAAAGATTAATACAATTCTGTGAAGAAAACAGGCTGATAATATGTAACACCTTCTTTGAGCAAGAGAAAAGGAAATTATACACACGGAAAAGCCCTGGAGATAGGAAGAGGAATCAAATAGATTACATAATGATAAAAGACAGATTCCGGAACAGTATCAAGAAAACCAAAACCTACCCAGGAGCAGATATTAATTCAGATCACAATCCTGTAATGATTAAAATGAAAATCAAATTAAAGAGAAACAAACAAAAGACTAATTCAGCAATACCAATAGATATAACAGCTTTAAATCAGAAAGTTGTTAAAGAAACGTATAAAGTACAAGTAAAGAACGCATATCAGAAGCTGCTAGAAGAAGGGATTGAGCAGTACAGAAGAGAAAATCCTGACCAAAAAGTTACAACCAAATGGCAATGCATAAAAAACAGCATACAAGAGTCTTGTGACACCTTACCCAAAAAGGAAAGTAAAAAAAAAAACAAAAATGGTTAACTAACAACATCTTAGAAATAATAGAAGAAAGAAGACAAGCGAAGAACCATGCAAGATACAAGGAAATAGATAATGAAATACGCAAGATGTGCAAAAAGGCAAAAGAAGA
This sequence comes from Megaustenia siamemsis, assembly GCA_032433765.1. Classification (NCBI taxonomy): domain Eukaryota; kingdom Metazoa; phylum Mollusca; class Gastropoda; order Stylommatophora; family Ariophantidae; genus Megaustenia; species Megaustenia siamemsis. Next base: position 24,655,542 of record JAVIAB010000088.1, read on the forward strand.
CTGGCTCAACCAAAGATGTGTAGAAGTCGAAACTATGGAAAGTAAACAAAACTTAAGAGAGATGCACACAGAAATAAAGAGAATGACTAATAAAGACAAAAAAGCTGCAGGAAACGATTGTATTGCAAACAAAGAGGGAAGAATGCTAACAGACAACAAAAATATAATCGATAGATGGCAGGAATATATAACAGAATTATTTCATGACGAAAGGGACAAAAACAATTTATAAAATGTACGTCCAGCTATAAAGTCCTGAAATGTGAAGTAGAAAAAGCTATAAAAACAATGAAAAAGGGAAAGGCAGCAGGACCTGACAATATACAGATATAGATAATACGGGCACTAGAAGATTTTGACATTGAAGTGATCACAGACACATATGAAATGACATATACCATACAGGATATATACGAAATGAACTAAAAACATCAACTTTCATTGCATTACCTAAAAAGAATGGTGCAGTTGAATGCAGTGATTTTAGAACAATAAGCCTTAATGAGCCAGGTAACAAAAATTGTACTAAAAGTTATACAGGGAAGGATTCAGAATAAAATCAATACTGAATTAGATTAGCAACAATTTGGATTCTGGAAAAACAGTGGGACAAATGAAGCCATATTTAGCATGAGGACATTGATTGAAAAATACATAGAAGTAAACACACCAATATATGCCTGCTTTATAGACTACACCAAAGCTTTCGATAGAGTACACCATAACCAACTTATAGCCCGCCTAAAAGATATAAATCTGGATGACACAGACATACGACTGATATGTAACTTGTACTGGGAGGAAACAGCAATAATAAAATATAACAAGGAGAACTCTACACCCATGGACATAAAAAGAGGAGTAAGACAAGGATGCATCCTATCACCAAGCTTGTTCAATCTATACACTGAGCAAATCTTTAAAAACATCACAGAGATACCAGGTCTAAACATTAATGGAAAGATAATCAATAACCTAAGATATGCTGATGATACTGTTCTACTAGCAGAAAATCCTAAAGATCTACAATTACTTAATGTAATAAACACGACGAGTCAAAAATATGGACTAGTTATGAATATCAAAACGACCAAAACTATGATCATAAACAAAGAAAATTCCAAAGACCTACAAATAAATATCAAAGTTGAAGGAATACATCTGGAGACAGTTCAGAACTACAACTACCTGGGACATACTATAACCAGTGATGGACAATGTATAACTGAAATAAACAAAAGAATAGGTATGGCAAAAAGTAATTTTAATGCCATGAAAAATATAACATCAAAACAAATAACATCAGGACTAAAACTAAGAATAGCAAACTGTTACATCTTTTCTAATATTCCTGTATGGTGCAAAAACATGGACATTAGACAAGAAAACAGAACAGAAAATTGAAGCCGTTGAAATGTGGATTTATAGAAGAATAAGTAGAATTGGATGGAAAGAAAAGAAAACAATCGATGAAGTCTTAAAACAACTAAAAATGAAAAGAGAACTACTAAACACAATTCAAACAAGACAAATTAATTTTTGGGTCATGTTAAAAAACACAACAGCCTTAACAAAAGTAACATTTGAAGGGAAAATACAAGGTAAAAGTTGCAGAGGCAGACCAAGACTAACATGGACGAGTAACATCAAATGATGGAAAAGTCAACATATGACAGTCTGCACCATCAAAGCAAGAGACAGAGTGGAATGGCGCTCCATGGTAGCCAACCGTCGATGCGGAGACGGCTCTCAATGATGATGATGAAGTCAGTTCCATACATAGTGTAGCATTTCCTCGTTTATAGTCACTAAAGTAGCAGTAAGAGAGTAAGTCAGTTCCATACATAGTGTAGCATTTCCTCGTTGATGGTCACTAAAGTAGCAGTAAGAGAGTAAGTCAGTTCCATACATGGTGTAGCATTTCCTCGCTGATGGTCACTAAAGTAGATTTAAGAGAGTAAGTCAGTTTCATACATAGTGTAACATTTCCTCGTTGATGGTCACTAAAGTAGATTTAAGAGAGTAAGTCAGTTTCATACATAGTGTAACATTTCCTCGTTGATGGTCACTAAAGTAGCAGTAAGAGAGTAAGTCAGTTCCATACATGGTGTATTATTTCCTCGCTGATGGTCACTAAAGTAGCAGTAAGAGAGTAAGTCAGTTCCATACATAGTGTAGCATTTCCTCGTTGATGGTCACTAAAGTAGCAGTAAGAGAGTAAGTCAGTTCCATACATGGTGTATTATTTCCTCGCTGATGGTCACTAAAGTAGCAGTAAGAGAGTAAGTCAGTTCCATACATAGTGTAGCATTTCCTCGTTGATGGTCACTAAAGTAGCAGTAAGAGAGTAAGTCAGTTCCATACATGGTGTATTATTTCCTCGCTGATGGTCACTAAAGTAGCAGTAAGAGAGTAAGTCAGTTCCATACATAGTGTAGCATTTCCTCGCCGATGGTCACTAAAGTAGCAGTAAGAGAGTAAGTCAGTTCCATACATAGTGTAGCATTTCCTCGCCGATGGTCACTAAAGTAGCAGTAAGAGAGTCCCAAAGCTCGTGCTGTCATGCTAGCAATGTCTGCAACGGGGAAAAAAAATCCAGCAAGGTTAAGGTCAGTTGATTTTCCTGACCTAAAAATTGTTCCTCCTCTTTCCACTGGTTCATTAGAAACAGACGACAAGAAGAAAAAAAAAAACAACTGGTGTGATCACAGCTTGACGTAGGAGAGGGACAGTAGAAAATAAAAACGACGGAACGGCCTATGTGTTTACATTGGAACAATAATTTTTAGACTATTAACTCGATTGCTATTATTTTTTGCTTTGTAGTGGTAATATTATTTACTGGCATGTTTGTATGTGTACGTTGTCCAGTACACCTGCTGAAGGTCTACTGAGCTGCAACGTCGTTTTTATTTTGTGTTGTCCCTCACCTACGTAAAGTTGTAAAAGTACCACTTTTTTCCTTTCGGTTTTCTTTTCATCTTTATCATCAGCTTTACAGCAGCTTCGCATTTGTATGCCTTTACCCCTTCATTAGGGAGCCGCGATAGCTCAGTGGTTAGTGAACTGGACTACAAAGGACAAGAGGTAGGGTTCGATCCCAACTGACGGCTTCCGAGTTCACCCAGCCTTAAATGGGTACCGGATTTTTTTCTGGGAAAGTAGAGCGGCACGGGCGTAATACCGACCACATTACCCCAAAAATCATGTGCCGAAGGTCTGTAAAATTTATGGTCACTAACACCATATTCCCTATACACCACTTGGCGTGACGGAGGCTCTTTACTTTTTTTTTTTAACCCCTTCATTAGAAACACCTGTTTATCCTGTCCTTTGAGATTCACATTTGCAACTTTTATCCAGCAACTATCGCAGAATGGCCTACTTCATATTGTCTTCAGAATACACCCTCCTTGATAATAATAGATATACTTGTTTTCCAAATCACAATATAGTCGTTGATGCTTAGTCGCCATTTTGCAAATGAAGTTGGCACTGCCACCTTGTGGGCCACAATGAAGTCTGCATCCACGAATGTAAAAGTTCAAGTGTTCTGATTCATTTACAAGATTAGCATGAACGAGTGCAGTCCATGGCTTGCACGTTTTTGGACTTTAAAACTGGATCGATTAATGTTATCATCATCATCGAGTGCCGTCTCCGCAACGAAGGTTGGCTACCATGGAGAGCCATTCTCCTCTGTCTCTTGCTTTGATGGTGCAGGTTGCCATAGGCTGATTTGTCCATTTTTTGATGTTACTCGTCCATGTTAGTCTTTGTCTGCCTCTGCCTCTTTTACCTTGGATTTTCCCTCCAGGATTACTTTTAGTAGGCTGTTGTGTCTTTTAACATGGCCCAAAAATCGCATTTGTCTTGTCTTAATTGTATTTAGTAGTTCTCTTTTCATTTTTAGTTTTTTTAAGACTTCATCGTTTCTTTTCCTTCTATCCAATTCTACCTATTCTCCAATACATCCACATTTCAAAGGCTTCAATTCTCTGTTCTGTTTTCTTGTCTAATGTTCATGTTTCTGCACCATATAGGAATATTGAGAAGATGTAACATTTTGCTATTCTTAGTTTTAGCCCTGGTGTTATTTGTTTTGATGTTAGTATGTTCTTCATGACATTAAAATTACTTTTCGCCATTCCTATTCTTTTGTTTATTCAGTTGTACATTTCCAATACTGGTTATAGTATGTCCAAGGTAGTTGTAGTTCTGAACTGTCTCCAGGTCTATTCCTTCAATTTTGATATCCACTAGTGGGTTTTGAGTATTTCTTTGATTAATTTTATACGCTGTGTAATACGAGTCTAGTGTTAAAATTAAAAAAATTAACGATGTCTCAACTAGTCAAAATTATCTGAATCTATTCCATTACGATCTACGAGTTTTTTTGCAAGAGAAGTTTGCCACTTGTATTAGTACCTGAGCTTTTATTTGCAGACGATCAGACACAGTTCAAATATCACAGGAAGTCTAGTGGCAAATGACAATTCACAAACAGCAGAGATTGACTCAAAATGCACCAAAGCTTGTCAAATCATTGGACAGCTGTCACCACTATTGTCCAACAAGGAAATAACTCTAAGGGCAGAACGGGCACTGTACAATATAATCTTAATCTCAACGTTGTGCTATCAATGTCAGCCCTGGACCCTAGATGCAAGAACAATAATACAAATAACCTCTACAGAGATGAAATGTGTTAGACGAATAACAGGAAGCAGTCTGAGAGATAAGATCAGAAATGAAGAACTGAGAAAAAAACTAGGAATAGCCCCCGCCATAGAATATATAAAGAAACAACAGATACAATGGCTTGGTCACGTGACAAGGCAGAGTGATCAAAACTTAACACAATGAGCCCTCAATAAACATTATGAGAATACCAAACCCAAGGGTCGACCACGAAAAAGATAGATCGATGGAATATTAGAAGCACTAAGAAATATAACAGCAGCAGAGGCGAACATAAGAGCTAAAGACCGTAAATTATATCTTCCATCAACGCTGAAAGGCAAATGAGGAAGGAAAGAAGAAAAAGAGGAAGAAGACGGTCCGTAGGGCGACATGAATGTGGAGCGGCAAGGGGTGCACCATGGCATGTATTGTGGTGGGTGAGGTATTAAACACATCATTTGATTATTTCAGAGGTTAGTTTGGGTACTGAATGGTCTAGGGATAAAGTGTCGACTTCTCGAAAGAAGGTCCCTAATTCGGACACCCTCCCCCCCCCTTTTTTTTTAACCCCCACACCCCATAGTCGATTAAAATTGTTCTCTTTGTGTCCATAGCCAAATTCGTGGCTTTACCAACCTTTTGGATAGTGAGATTCGATCTCTAGCCCTCTCTGGGTAGTGAGATTCGATCTCAAGCCCTATTGGATAACGACGAAAAACAAAATGCTCCGTATGCAATTTGCGCACGTTAAAGAACCAATGGCAGTCAATAATAGGAAAGAGTAGGACAGAAATTACCGTTTCCCGAGCAAAAAAAAAAATAAAATAAAGCTACTAGAGATCTGGCCATGGCGACGACGATTGTGTCGGGCCGAAAGATGGAATAGATATTTCGGTTTGCCGTAAACTTGTGACGCAGCCACGCCCACTTAACTAGTGAACATGATGAATAAAGTAGGAGCTAGCGTTTATCTCATCATCATCGAGTGCCATCTCCGCAACGAAGGTTGGCTACCATGGAGCACCATTCTGCTCTATCTCTTGCTTTGATGGTGCAGGTTGTCATAGGCTGGTTTGTCAATCTTTTGATGTTACTCGTCCATGTTAGTCTTGGTCTGCCTCTGCCTCTTTTACCTTGTATTTTCCCCTCCAGGATTACTTTTAGTAGACTGTTGTGTCTTTTAACATGGCCCAAAAAATCGCATGTTTCTTGTTTGAATTGTGTTTAGTAGTTCTCTTTTCATTTTTAGTTGTTTTAAGACTTCATCGTTTGTTTTCTTTTCCTTCCATCCAATTCTATCTATTCTTCTATATATCCACATTTCAAAGGCTTCAATTCTCTGTTCTGTTTTCTCGTCTAATGTCCATGTTTCTGCACCATATAGGAATGTTGAGAGCGTTTATCTGCGCTTGCATAATAACTTGTCCAAGGCAACGACTCAGGTACCCATTTTTTTGTCATCTGGGCCAACTTAAAAACGACAAGCTTGGATTAAATTCACAATCATGCTATCAGTAAACCACTAACCGCAATGCTACTCGCATTGACATCTCGGGAAGAAAGAAGGGGGAAAAAAAGATGTAGATTTTGTTGAGAGAAACGATAGCTCATGAGAAGATCATGTTATAAGACAAGATGTCAGACTATGACAAAGTTGCTAGCGAGTGTATAACATGAATGCAAAGGCAGATATACCGCCGCAGACATAGTTTTGGTGTATGGACGACTTTAGCACGATCTAATACTGTGCTTAATGTCTGTTTATTATGCTGCTCAATTACTCCAGCCCATTTACAAGTCTAATACATAATAAAATACCACATTTCCTGGAATGAAACGGAAGCTTATAGAGCCATTTTTGGGGTAAAAAAAAAACATTACTTGAAAATGGAGATATTGAAATGCAAGACAGCATACAAATAAAATATGAAATATTAAAATATTGAAAACACTTTAAAAAAAAAAATTAACGTCGTCATTAATTTTTAACAACATTCCGGAGAGAATTTTGAATGGAAGAAGAAATTACAGCGAGATTTTCTTTAAAAAATAATTTTAAAAATAAAATAAATGGTTACAAAATGATCGACTCACAATGTGCATTAAGGAAAGAGACAATATTGCATTGGATATTAACAGTGATTAGAATTTACAGTGGTCTTGCGACTACGGGGATCTTCTAATAAGACAGGTCGTTAAGGACTTATTTTATGCTTTTTATTTGATTTGTTTAAAACTATTTAGTAATTATGATGTTGTAACATCGCTAATTGTATCTTTACGATATCAAAACATGGTTGTGAATCATGGACAATCTTGCAAATAGCAAGGAAGAGAATTGATTCATTCAAAACAAAATGCAACAGAAAAATTCTTAAGATACCTTGGATAATGAAAAAGAGCAATCAAGACTTATTATTAGTTTTAAACATTAGAAAGACTGGCTTATAAACAGCATTCTACAGAGGAAATTCAAATACTTTGGTAACGTCAAAAGATACAGCGGGTTTAAACAATAATGGAAGACAGTTCCTAGGCGCGTCGCAATTGTAACGGGCAGAGCAAGAAGAAGGTGGTTTCAAGACATTAAGGAGACCTGGAACATGACAAAAGAAGAAGTGGGAGATGTGACTAGAGACAGAGATTATTTCATACGGGATGTGGTGAATGTAACGTTCTGTGGGAGAGCTGGCTAGAGACAGAAATTCTTTCATACAGGCTGTGGTGAATGTAACGTTCTGTGGGAGAGCTGGCTAGAGACAGAAATTCTTTCATACAGGCTGTGGTGAATGTAACGTTCTGTGGGAGATCTGGCTAGAGACATACATTCTTTTATACGGAATGTGGTGAATGTAACGTTCTGTGGGAGAGCTGGCTAGAGACAGAAATTCTTTTATACGGACTGTGGTGAATGTAACGTTCTGTGGGAGATCTGGCTAGAGACAGAAATTATTTTATACGGGCTGTGGTGAATGTGACGTTCTGTGGGAGATCTGGTTAGAGACAGAAATTATTTTATACGGGCTGTGGTGAATGTGACGTTCTGTGGGAGATCTGGTTAGAGACAGAAATTATTTTATACGGACTGTGGTGAATGTGACGTTCTGTGGGAGATCTGGTTAGAGACAGAAATTATTTTATACGGGCTGTGGTGAATGTGACGTTCTGTGGGAGATCTGGTTAGAGACAGAAATTATTTTATACGGGCTGTGGTGAATGTGACGTTCTGTGGGAGATCTGGCTAGAGACAGAAATTCTTTCATACGGGCTGTGGTGAATGTAACGTTCTGTGGGAGATCTGGTTAGAGACAGAAATTATTTTATACGGGCTGTGGTGAATGTGACGTTCTGTGGGAGATCTGGTTAGAGACAGAAATTATTTTATACGGGCTGTGGTGAATGTGACGTTCTGTGGGAGATCTGGTTAGAGACAGAAATTATTTTATACGGGCTGTGGTGAATGTGACGTTCTGTGGGAGATCTGGTTAGAGACAGAAATTATTTTATACGGGCTGTGGTGAATGTGACGTTCTGTGGGAGATCTGGCTAGAGACTTACATTCTTTTATACGGGATGTGGTAAATATAACGTTCTGTAAAGGACATGCGACCTGAGGGTGATGAACAACCTGTGGATGGGTAACGAGAGTGGCTGTTTGGTACAGTCAGGAGAGAGCGTTTTTGATATGACGTCACGCTGATATATTCCACACCTGCACGTTGTTATGTACTATGGTTTTGTTGTGTTTTAAGTGGTAAGATGGTGGCGTTAGCATTTGTTCGCAGCTGAAACGATTGGTTGGGTATGTGTAATAACATAAGTCATCATTATCATCAAGTACTAGGCCTGCTGGCGTAGGTCATCATGTCTCTCCACAACTTTCGATCTCGACAGTTAATTATCATTTCTGTTGTTGACCTTCTGCCAAGCCATTCTCTTAAGCTGTCTGGTATTTTCTCTCTTGCTTCCCTCTATCTCTTCGTCCCTCAATTTTTTTCCAGTTGTTACAATATATTCCAGTTGTTCTCTTCTCATTACATGGCCAAAAAATGATGATTGTTTCTTCCTAATATTGGAAATTAGCTCTTTTTTTGCTTTATACTCTTTCATAAAGATTTCTTTACTCTTCTTCCATGGCTGTCCATGGTATTCTCAACATTTTTTCTGTAAAACCACATTTCTACAGACTCCAATTATTTTCTTGTCTGTCGTCCATGATTCACATCCATATGTTAAGTAACAACATAAGTAGATACAGGAAATGTAAGAAAGTACAATTACTATAAACATTAAATAGACGGTTTTAGTGACTTGTCATGAGAATGACATAATTGGAACCTGTGACTCGCTTCTTAATCATAAAAAGTATGTAAAGTAAAGTACCCCCGTCACGCCAAGTGGCGTATAGGGAATATGGTGTTAGTGACCATAAATTTTACAGACCTTCAGCACATGATTTTTGGGGTAATGTGGTCGGTATTACGCCCGTGCCGCTTCACTTTCCCAGAAAAAAAATTCGGTACCCATTTAAGGCTGGGTGAACCCGGAAGCCGTCGGTTGGGATCGAACCCTACCCCTTAATCATAAAGGTCCTAGTTAAATCTCGGGAAGTGGTGTATTCCTTTTAGGACCGGCACAGCTCCGGGATTAACCCAGCCTCTAACAATGGGTACTAAATATTTTGTTGGAATGTAAAGACGGCCTGGCGTGATACCGACCATATCACCCAAACATTTGCCGTGGTCATGGAAAAAAATATAGTCACTAGCAGCATAGTCCCCATTCACCAAGCAAGGCGTAGAGGGAAAATTTTCTTTTTTTTGTTATTATTTTACATGAGAGTGAAATCGTGTTGTGTGCATGCGTTATATGGGCAGCAAGGCATACATCAAATGTCGTAGGGACAACCATACAGTAGTTAGTATATAGGAAGAGGTTTGCCCTTTGCCAACCTCTACTATCTTTATGCAACCGTTTTACCAGCTGTGGGGGTGACACTCACCTTTTATTCTGGTTGACCTTTAGTTCTTTCTTTCTCTGTTTGACGTCACCCGATAACTACTACAGGAATGGATAGACCTCCTCGTTATCCGTCCTTACAAGGACGTTAAATGATACAAGTGCGTTGTAGTGTGCTTTATTTGCGCCTTTCGGACCAAAACATCCGACTTCATCACGGTATTTCTGAATATCGGGTTGCATTCCTACTTCCATTCCAGTTGGCTTGGTCAGATTAAACCAGTTTGTCTGTTACTAGTGGTGTCGAGTAGGGTCTGAATGGTTTTGGTTCACCAATCCTGACGCAAACCATCAGCTATGAGTCGCTGACAGCTTCCAGCTCTGTTGCCTCTCTTCCCTTATTTCAAGTAAGTGCTGTCTAAGTGAAAAGTTCCAGAAATAAAACAAAGAACTCAGTCTTTACTGACAGTTTTGCTAGCTCAATCGGAACCCAAGATGCAATTATTGAGATAATAGCAATGAACGGCTCATGGGTTGGCATCTTATAAACTTGCAAACCAGAGCTGACCAAACCATGCTTCACATTCTGTCTGATTGGCTTTGATAATGTTAATTTTTTTTCTTGCTGAGACACGATCCGTTCAACCATAGACTACGTCTTCTAGGTTATATTTATGATGTTTATGATTGCAATAGTCATTTTAGACCCCAAAAAAAGTTTATAATTTTTTAACATTTCCTCTGATCTGGAGAGTAAGGATTTCGTTGTTATGTGAAACGTACCAAGATTCGTATTGGTCTTATGGGCAATGTTGAAAGTTGATTTGAAACCCATTCAAGTAAAGAATGATGACGCCTTGTATTCATTGACTCTGATAGACGAACAACAACAACATCGAGGAACAAGGAATGCAAACTCGGTCCAAAGAAATATCTGATCGCCCTATGTCTTTTGGCGTGTGCTGAGACTGCTATGATGGGGACTACAGTTACCTTTCTTTGTTTGGAAGATGAGTTATAATTCGGATGATTCCACTGGCACGGGCGGTTGAGCAATTATGGATTTTAATTCGCTTGCAGTGATACCGAGGCCTTCCATAACCAATAACCAATATCTGATTAAATTTGTGGATATGTAAGGTCCACCGGAACAAATATCACAGCTCGCATTTGTCCATTTTGCTCATTCCTGTATCCGTGCTGCTTATAACTGCATCGCCATCTTCACTTTTCACCTCTAGATCGCTATCCTTCTTTGGCTCTCTCTTAAAGAAATGAAAGAATTAGACAAAAATTGTACGATTAAAACTGCATGTAATTGATAGAGTACACACATTTGAACGACGTTTCGGCTCTATAGACCTGCAGCAGGAACAAACAAACAACACACACTGATATGTAAGTAAATAAAATAAGTCCTACATCATTATCATCAAGTACCGTGCCTACTGGCGTAGGTGATCATGTCTCTCCACAACTTTCTATCACGACAGTTATTTATCATTTCTGTTGTTGACCTTCTGCCAAAGCCATTCCCTTAAATTGTCTGTTATCTTTTCTCTTTGCTTCACTCTATCTCTTCGTCCCTCAATTGTTCCAGTTGTTACAATATATTCCAGTTGTTCTCTTCTCATTACATGGCCACAAAATGATGATTGTCTTTTCCTAATATTGGAAATTAGCTCTCTTTTTGCTTTGACCTCTTTCAGAACGTTTTCATTACTCTTCTTAGCTGTCCATGGTACTCTCAACATTCTTCTGTAAAACCACATTTCTACAGACTCCAGTGATTTTCTTGTCTGTTGTCCTATTATCCATGATTCGCATCCATATGTTAAGACTGGCTCTACATAACATTTAAGAACTCTTTTTCTTGTTTCTATTGCCAAAAATAGATTGCATAATATCTTCCTCATTTTTTGGAAAGCTGTTTTTGCCTGAGCCATTCTGCATCTCACCTCTGTTGTACATCTTCCGTCTGAGGTTAACAAAGTTCCCAAATATTTAAATTCATTTACCTGTTTTAATATTGTTCCACTTGTCTTTATTATGCACTGAGGTGATGCTTTTTTCTTTGTTGTTACCATTACCTCTGTCTTTTTGCTATTGAGTCCTACATAACGAACTAAAATTACGCAAACAAAACAAAATAATTGAAACTTAGTACGAGGCTTTCTATTGACAGGCTGTTCTTGTAATGGATTCAACAGCAGTCACCAAAGACCCGAAGATAATAATAAGAGATAAACTAATATATCTTGTTTGGGAATCTTCGAGACATGGGACAAACGTAAATTACGTAGAGATATTGGTGTTTCACCAACGCTTGAAACAAAACCCACGTATAACAGAAAACAATAGACAGCATGAACCAGGATTCAAACCCGTGTTCTAGACACATACGCCTTGCCATTAGAGAAACCTGTTCTCTTCATCATCATCATCATGTGCCATACTGGATGGCGTAGGCGCTCATATCCTTCCACAATCTTCTTATCTACAGTACATCGTACCAGTTTTGTTGTTGACTGTTTTCCATGCCATGACACCAAGCTCTCTAGTATTTTCTCTCTTTGTGGTCCGTTATCTCTCTTTCCTTTTATCTTGCCAATTGTGACCAAGTATTCCAACTTTCCTCTTCTCATGATGTCCCCAAAAAATTTTGAGAACAACACATTCATTATTACTTTGAGTTATGTAATTAATGCAGGTAGTCCACATTCATGTCATATGTCTTTAGTTTATAAATTCCATTTCTTAAAGTCTTCTGACATATATTCTGAAATCAAAACTCTTTTCACAATTTGTTATCAAAAACTCTAGTGGCAATTTGTTGCCAAAAACTTTTCTGACAAATTGTTACTAAAAAGTTTTCTAACAATTTGTTCACAAAAAAGTTTTATGGCAATGCGTTACAAAAGTATACGGGCAATTTGTTACCAAATGTCTTCTGGCAGTTTGTTACCAAATGTCTTGTGGCAGTTTGTTACCAAATGTCTTCTGGCAGTTTGTTACCAAATGTCTTGTGGCAGTTTGTTACCAAATGTCTTGTAGCAGTTTGTTACCAAATGTCTTGTGGCAGTTTGTTACCAAATGTCTTGTAGCAATTTGTTACCAAAAGTCTTCCTAAATTTTGTTACACAAGTCAATGTTTTTTTGTTGTTAAAAGTACGTCCCCTTGCTATTATCACCACCATTCACTGTGTTCACAATTTTATTTTAAAATCGTGCCTGTGTTGGGCGTGAAATACTTGTGTGAAGATTACCCTTAGGCGCGCCCAAAAGTGAACGTTCGGCTGTCTTTTGATGAAAACTATTTGTTGCAGCAATAAAGGAGATTCGTTTTGCCGCTCCGGCACACATATAGGTCGCGTATTCAAGACAGGGGCTGGAATTGTTGAAGTTATCTTGAGATTGTGTCAACGCTCGGGTTACTAGAGCGGGGTGTGGCCTGACATTCTTTGTGGCTGATGATATCGACAAGTGCTAGCTACAATGTATCGCAGTTATCATGAGATACTTTCAGTCTAAGTTCCTTCAACTGTTATCTTTCACCTTCACTTGGTCAAAGACTCACAAAGTAGTCTGTGACATCATTACGACATTGAGAAATCAATCAAGAATACTCTCGATACCATGGAGGGAAACCTTTATTTATAGTCGTCATTGTCGTAAACGGAGTATGGGAAATTTGGCGGTTAGTGCCAGGCACGTTTTAAGGGTGATGTGGTCGGAACCACGCCAGGCGTTCTTTACTTTCCGAGAAAAATCCGAAACTCTAAAAGGCTGTGTGAACCAAGGAGCCGTCGATCAGGATCGAACCTGACGTCTCGTCCATAGTTGTTGAGTTGACTAACCACTGAGCTGACAAGTAAATTAATGGTTTCAGGGAGGATTTTGGAGGCGAAATTGATGATTAGAATATAGAGTACTAACAACAGAATGTGAAAGTTGTTGGTGTTACAGTAATGACTTGAGATTAACACGAGTGTTATATCCCGAGTGGTTATGTAACGGGTTAGCATGTTGCCTTGATTTAATGGGTTTTGTTAGAGACCATCATAAAGGAACTGTAATTAAAGGCTTAATACAGAACAGGTAGAATTGGATGGAAACAAAAGATAACAAACGATGAAGTTTTAAAACAACTGAAAATAAAAAGAGAACTACTAAACACAATTAAGACAAAACGAATGAAATTTTTGGGGCAAGTTAAAAGACACAACAGCCTACTAAAAGTAATATTGGAAGGAAAAATACAAGGTAAAAGAGGCAGAGGCAAACCAAGACTAACATGGACGAGTAACATCAAAAGATGGACAAGTCAATCTATGTCAGCCCGCACCATCAAAGCAAGAAACAGAGTAGAATGGCGATCCATGGTAGCCAACCTTCGTTGCGGAGAAGGCACACGATGATGATGATGATGATGAATTAAAGGCTTCAGTTTGAAATATAAAAAAACGGAATATAAAATATGATAAGCATGTTACAAGGTCTACATGTCTTGCTAAGATCATTCTACAGAACACAGTACCAGGCAAAAGATGATAAGGCAGACAGAGGAAGCTGTGGGGAGAAAACATCAGAGAGTGGACAGGATTAACCTTCATCTCTCAAATGTGTGGGATAAAACTGCGAAGACATTGAAAATACGACCGCCAAGTTTACGGACTGATGCATGAATAAAGTCTAACAACACTAGATCTTCTATAATGAATAGACCTTAACCACTGCGGATATGTGAATGACTTCAAGTTAGCAATACTGAGTCTTCTATATAAACAAATCCCACAAATAGCGTTAGTAGAGAGCATCACTTATAACAAGTCGCAACAGCAATCACAAATAATAATAATAAAGTTACCCAAAACAAGATTCGGGACACAAACACTACAACAACAGCGTCTAGTCACTTTAAGAATGAGTGATGAGGCTAACTACCATTCTATTGCCGCAAGAGAGGACATTTTTTCTTGACAGGTCTTTCCTACAAAAAGTGACTTGTGGAGTCTTGTAGAACAACAACAAAGATCTTCCATTGTCACTGTCCGTTGTGACCCCTCGACGTGCCCTAAATCTGGGCCATTTACAAAGGTAAAGGTAAACTACGAGACTTGACATCTTAGCGCTCGAGTTTTCACCCATATGTGCTCGCCGCCGGATAGTGTCGCTTCAAGTATTGAAACTCATGATGCCAGTCGACATTCCTCACCTTCCCAGAGTTATACCCTTGTACCCATTTCTGCCAGCGGCTGGGTCAACCGCGGGGCTATGTTTTTTAAAACCACGACCGCAGAGTATCTCAACATCCGCTGCTCAACTTGTCACTTTCTCTTATTCGTCGTTCTGAGTCCAGTACCAAGCCGTCCTTGTAATTGTTTCTATATTTCTTCTGTGTCCTCGACCTGCTACATCGTCTACTTGTTAACAAGTCGAGATGCTTCGGAAGATTCACAATTAATGTCTCAGGCATGTGTGGTTAAATGAGGTCTTGAATCTAATAATCAAAACTTGCAGGAACCAAGACTACACATACCCGCAGTCGTAGACATGAATTATGTGCTCGGTGGACTCATTTAAATTAGAACACAATCTTCAGTGGTTAGTGAACTGGACTACAAAGGACATGGGGTAGAGTTCGATCCCAACCGACGGCTTCCGGGTTCACCCAGCCTTAAATGGGTACCAGATTTTTTTCTGGGAAAGTAAAGCAGCACGGGCGTAATACCGACCACATTACCCCAAAAATCATGCGCTGAAGGTCTGTAAAATGTAGGGTCACTAACAGCATATTTTCCTATACGCCACTTGGCGTGACGGGGGTACTTTACTTACAATCTTGGATGAGAATATGCATTGATGTGTGTTTCCTCTTTAAGACGGTTAGAAGTAGGCTGCAGATAATTGTTAGAAGTCTCTACCACCTACCGTTGAGCTCGTCAACTTCTGACATAACTGATTTTGGCAACATTTAAATGACATATTTAACAGCTGACATGTACCATGCACACATGTTCCATCTCAGTTCATTTCGCCTACGTCTTTACCCCTACTTTGACTTTATTTAATTGTTTAATGTTGTAGAGTCATTTCTTAGGTTAAAATGTTTATTTTGTACATCACATTTGACCTCCTCGCGTACATTATAATTGACTTATTGTTTTATAGCCGCACCTTCTCTACTTTCTAATTTTTCGTCTATTTTACCCCCCACCCCCACTCCCGCTATCTTACCTCCTAATCAGATTATTTAACTTTCGGGGAAAGGGGGTGGGGGGGCACTAGGTTGTCTAGAGGCACGGCGTCAGCCTCATGGCAAGAAGGACTCGGAATCAAATTTCACCAGAAGCAGTGATGATTTGCCGGAAATAGAAAACAAATTAATCCGTGGTTTCTTATGACGTCACCCTCCACTGGTCTCTTGGGTAGTGAGTCTAAGCCTCTAAATAAAAAAAAACTGTAAAAAGTAACAGGGGGTGTCGTGTGCACTTGCGCACGTTAAATAACCCTTGACAGTTAAAATCGAAAAGAGTAGGCCATGTATGCGGCCCCTGCCCGGGCAAAATTATTGGCCGAAACCTACCCAAACCGTGGATACCAGGCCGTGCTACGGAGTTCGTGCAAGTGGGCCAGGATTCTCCTTTAATTTTCTCAACATTCTCGAGAGCACCTATGGATTTGGCCGGTGTGCAGTGATGATGGTCTTATTTTTCTTTACCTCAGCTCCCATACTCCTTTACCAAGCATAACTACCATATTTTCTTTACCTCAGCTCCCTTAATCTTTACCAACAATGACTACCTTATTTTCTTTACCTCATCTCCCTTACTCATTTACCAACCATAACACCCTTATTTTCTTTACCTCACCTCCCTTACTCCTTTACCAACCATAACACCCTTATTTTCTTTACCTCATCTCCCTTACACCTCTGCCAACCATAACACCCTTATTTTCTTTACCTCACCTCCCTTACTCCTCTACCAACCATAGCACCCTTATTTTCTTTACCTCACCTCCCTTACTCCTCTACCAACCATAACACCCTTATTTTCTTTACCTCACCTCCCTTACTCCTTTACCAACCATAACACCCTTATTTTCTTTACCTCATCTCCCTTACACCTCTGCCAACCATAACACCCTTATTTTCTTTACCTCACCTCCCTTACTCCTCTACCAACCATAGCACCCTTATTTTCTTTACCTCACCTCCCTTACTCCTCTACCAACCATAACACCCTTATTTTCTTTACCTCACCTCCCTTACTCCTTTACCAACCATAACACCCTTATTTTCTTTACCTCACCTCCCTTACTCCTTTACCAACCATAACACCCTTATTTTCTTTACCACACCTCCCTTACTCCTTTACCAACCATAACACCCTTATTTTCTTTACCTCACCTCCCTTACTCCTTTACCAACCATAACACCCTTATTTTCTTTAACTCACCTCCCTTACTCCTCTACCAACCATAACACCCTTATTTTCTTTACCTCACCTCCCTTACTCCTTTACCAACCATAACACCCTTATTTTTGTTACCTCACCTCCCTTACTCCTTTACCAACCATAACACCCTTATTTTCTTTACCTCGCCTCCCTTACTCCTTTACCAACCATAACACCCTTATTTTCTTTACCTCACCTCCCTTACTCCTTTACCAACCATAACACCCTTATTTTCGTTACCTCACCTCCCTTACTCCTCTGCCAACCATAACACCCTTATTTTTGTTACCTCACCTACCTTACTCCTTTACCAACCATAACACCCTTATTTTCGTTACCTCACCTCCCTTACTCCTTTACCAACCATAACACCCTTATTTTCGTTACCTCACCTCCCTTACTCCTTTACCAACCATAACACCCTTATTTTCTTTACCTCACCTCCCTTACTCCTTTACCAACCATAACACCCTTATTTTCTTTACCTCACCTCCCTTACTCCTTTACCAACCATAACACCCTTATTTTTGTTACCTCACCTCCCTTACTCCTTTACCAACCATAACACCCTTATTTTCTTTACCTCACCTCCCTTACTCCTTTACCAACCATAACACCATTATTTTCTTTACCTCACCTCCCTTACTCCTTTACCAACCTAAACCGTGTTACCTCAGTTCTTTCTCTAACAATATGCAAATTAACAGTTGAGTCAACTTTAGTGTCTCTTCACACAAAAACAAGGCCTGTTCCCCTGCGCTATCGTTCGTTCAGAAATTGTTGCTAAAAACTAAAAATCTTTTTTTTTTAAAATAGAAACTGTTTGTTCGGTGATTGTACAAAGAGTTCTTAAATGTTATGTAGAGCCAGTCTTAATATATGGAAGTGAATCATGGACAATGGGACAACAGACAAGAAAATCACTGGAGTCTGTAGAAATGTGGTTTTACAGAAGAATGTTGAGAATACCATGGACAGCTAAAAAGGGTAATGAAAATATTATGAATGAGGTCAAAGTAAAAAGAGAGCTAATTTCCAATATTAGGAAGAAACAATCATCATTTTTTGGCCATGTAATGAGAAGAGAACAACTGGAATAAATTGTAACAACTGGAAAAAATTGAGGGACGAAGAGATAGAGGGAAGCAAAGAGAGAAAATACCATACAGCTTAAGAGAATGGCTTGGCAGAAGGTCAACAACAGAAATGATAAATAACTGTCCAGATCGAAAGTTGTGGAGAGACATGATCACCTACGCCAGTAGTCTCGGTACTTGATGATGATGATGTTTGTTCAGTTGATGTGAGATCTGGCATGCAGTTTTATATTATTTCGGATCTTAGTACACTATTTTTATTCTATTAATAAAGTGATATCATCATCATCATCATCCACACAGACACTAGATATGAATGGGCAATCAATACCATCATCATCATCAAGTACCGAGCCTGCTGGCGTAGGTGATCATGTCTCTCCACAACTTTCGATCTTGACAGTTCTTTATCATTTCTGTTGTTGACCTTCTGCCAAGCCATTATCTTAAGCTGTCTTGTATCTTTTCACTTTGTTTCCCTCTATCTCTTCGTCCCTCGATTTTTCCACCTGTTACAATATATTCCAGCTGTTCCCTTCTCATTACATGGCTAAAAATGATGATTATTTCTTCCTAATATTGGATATTAGTTATCTGTTTGCTTTGGCCTCTTTCAGAACGTTTTTATTACTCTTCTTAGCTGTCCATGATATTCTCAACATTCTTCTGTAAAAACACATTTCTACAGCTTCCAGTTATTTTCTTGTCTGTTGTCCTATTGTCCATGACTCACATCCATATGTTAAAGACTGGCTCTACATAGTATCTAAGAACTCTTTTTCCTGTTTAAAGTGATCTGGTGTAGGATTTTGCTGACAAAAAAAAAAACACAAGAGTCTTTAATGACAAATACAGATTTACAGTCAACCCCCTTACCGGTTCAATAAGTGGCATACTTTCAGATTTTAAGTGTTGAAAACAGTTGCTTAGTCTCAAAGTTCACGTGTTAGTTGGGCCTAAGACAGTGATTGACCGTACGTTCCAGAAAGGGTACGTTGCAGTTTGGGAAACACAGGAAAACGACCCCTTTCACGATAACCAGTTGTAATCAGAATTGTTGGAGCTTGGGAAACAAAAGAAGCCAAAGATGCTTCTGACAAAATAATTACAGAGCCACGCTTCTCTTCGGCTCCCACCATTCCTACCTTGATCCACTAGAGCTTGCGTGGGCCGAGGTCAAAGGTTACGTGGCAGTACGGAACACCACGCTCAAAATATGGGATGTTAAAGACTTGATATCTGCTGCTCTCCTACGGATAGGCATTAAGTACTATAATATAGAAGAAATGTGAAGATCGTGTGCTCTGAGAGGAAGAAGAAGAAGAAGGCTGAAAAGGAAGAGGAGGTGGAGTAGGAGAGAGCACTGACAGAGAGAGCACTGACCGAGAGAGCACTGACAGAGAGAGCACTGACAGAAATAGCACTGACAGGGAGAGCACTGACAGAGAGGCGGTTTTCATTTTTTCCAACCAATAACAGTTTTGAATCTCCTTGATTCATATTCTGAGTGAAGTAGACAAATCGCTTTCACTGACACCCCAGCCTATAGTAACATACAAATAACCTTCATAGGAACACTAGCGTTTCCCACATTAAGGTGAATCATCATCGGCATTGTTAATAGAAACAGTACAAAATACTCTGTTCCGATGAGATTAAATATTTTATCTTCCTCTTTTCTTCTCCATCATTTGCCTTTCAGCATTGATGGGAGATTTAATTTGCGGTTGTTTGCTCATCTGTTCGTCTCTGCTGTTGCTGTTTCTGTTTCCTTGTGTTCGTAATATTCCGTCAATCCATCTTTTTCGTGATCGACCGTTGGGTGTGGTGTTCTCGCAATATTTATTGAAGGCTCGTTTTGTCGTGTTTTGATCTTTCTGCCTTGACACGTGGCCAAACCATTTTATCTGTTGTTTCTTTATATATTCTATTTCAGGGGTAATTCCTAGCTTTATTCTCAGTTCTTCATTTCTGATCTTATCTCTCAGGCTGTTTCCTGTCATTCGTCTAACACAATTTCTTACAAATCTTATGTAAAGCGGAGAAATTGCTCTCTTCTCTTTGAAGTCTGGGTTACGCCTTCGAATCTCCAATCACCGTGACATTGTAATGTGTGTTTGATGTGTAATACTATACAATCTAGTTTCTTGCACACTATTTGTTTTTTAACACAATTTATATAAGAAATACTTATATTTGCAAAATCTATTGTGGCTTTGGAGTTAGCACAAATTCTTAAGGTGCAAACAATCTAATCTAAGACTGCATGCCAAAAAGGATGACATTATACCAAATAGTTTCTGAGAAAATATGTGTTGAGTTTGAGCATAAATTTGTGAACGGACTATATTTGGAGGACAACTCTCATCTTTCATACAGCACACGACCAACAGTAGATACCTGATTGAACACATTCAATGTGCGCTTCACTCAAGTGGATGCCCTTATGTTACATCCAAACTCAATTAAATAGGTGGCGCACTGAATGCGCAATTCATTACTGGGGCTCCGACAATTCAGTGTTTGAGGCGCAGTTGTCGAAATGACGTCATGATATAGATATTTTCTTAAATCCGTGCTGTCTGCTGTAACGGTACAGGGGGAGTGAAAGTGTGTGTGATTGGGGTAGGTTGTTGTTGAATATTGATCGCTGTTGTTTTGGTAACCTATGGCTGTATCCTACAATTGATGGCTGCATAGCTTGTTAGCTCTGTAGTTGTGTTTGATTCGTTTGTTGGGTGGTTACTTTGGTTGATTCTTTGGTTAAAGTTTGATAAGTGTTTGGTTAATTATTTTGTCAGTTAGTTTAGTATATATATATATATATATATGTTTTTTTGTTAAGAGAGGATAAGTGGTTATTAATTATCCTTCTGTGTGTTTGGTCGGTTAGTAGGCTTTGTGGATGTCGTTTATTGCACTTATTAGGTGGTACTTGATTTGGGAGGTTATTGTTTAGTTTATGAATGCATTGTTTTGTTTGGTAGTTTTATTGTTTGTCTGGTTGGTTAGTCATTTAGTTGAGTTAGTTAGAAATTCATTATTTATTTGCTTGGATCGCAGGAAAGATGATTAATTAGTTTGTTATTTATTTAAATGGCTGGTTGATCTGGTTAGTTGACATATTGGTAGTTTCTAGGTTAGTTGACATATTGGTAGGTTTCTTGGTTAGCTGGAAGATTGGTAGGTTTCTAATTCAGTTGACAGATTAGTAGGTTTCTAGGTTAGTTGACATATTGGTTTGTGTCTTGGTTAGAGAGCAGATTGGTTGGTTTCTAGTTTAGTTAACAGATTGGTAATTTTCTAGGTTAGTTGACATATTGGTAGGTTTCTTGATTAGCTGGAAGATTGGTAGGTTTCTAATTCAGTTGACAGATTAGTAGGTTTCTAGGTTAGTTGACATATTGGTAGGTTTATTGATAAGCTGGAAGATTGGTTGGTTTCTAGTTTAGTTAACAGATTGGTAATTTTCTAGGTTAGTTGACATATTGGTTTGTGTCCTGGTTAGAGGGCAGATTGGTTGGTTTCTAGGTTAGTTTGACAGATTGGTAGGTTATGGTTATGGCCATTCGAATGCCCTGTTACCACTGCAAATGAATGGAAATCCATCATCGCTCAACCGCCCGTACCAGAGGAAGCATTCGAATTAATATCTCATCTAATATCCAAACAAAGAAAGGCAGTTGCAGTCTTCATCGTAGCAAACATAGCACACGTCAAAAGACATAAGGCGTATTATAGCACCGACAGTGAATGCATCTGAACTGTTCTTCGTCATACGATATCATCAATCATCGTAAGCAATCTGAATATAGAAACACCATCCGGATAAAACATACAGCAACCGGTGTGCACAGAGCACGACTCAGTAGCTCCCGCGGCAAGCCGGACTTGAAATATGAGGAAACTGCAATGGGGATCAAGTTTTCAGACAGTGCCTCAACGGTTCCCTGTCGCCTATCCGCCATATTGGCCGGAAGTCCAGATTGGTGGGTTTCTAATTTAGTTGGCAGCGTAGTGCGTTTCTAGGTTACTTGGTAGATTTGTTAGATTAGTTGACAGATTGCTAGGTTTCTATGTTAGTTGACAGATTGGTACGTTTCTAGGTGAGTTGACATATTGGTACGTTTCTAGGTGAGTTGACATATTGGTAGGTTTCTAGGTTAGTTTGCAGATTGGTAGGTTTCTAATTTAGTTGACAGATTGGTAGGTTTCTAGGCTAGTTGGCAGATTGATACGTTTTTAGGTTAGTTGGCAGATTAGTAGGTTTCTAGGTTAGTTGACATATTTATAGGTTAGTTGACAGATTGGTAGCTTTCTAGGTTGGTTGACAGATTGGTACCTTTCAAGTTTAGTTGACAGAATGGTAGCTTTCTAGGTTAGTTGACAGATTGCTAGGTTTCTAGGTTAGTTTGTAGCTTTCTAGGTTAGTTGACAGATTGGTAGCTTTCTTGGTTAGTTGACAGATTGGTAGGTTTCAAGGTCAGTTTACATATGGGTATCTTTCTAGGTTAGTTGATAGATTGGTAGCTTTCTAAGTTAGTTGACATATTGGTAGATTCCTAGGTTATTTGGCAGATTTGAAGATTTCTAGATTAGTTGACAGATTGGTAGCTATCTAGGTTAGTTGACGGATTGGTAGCTTTCTAGATTATTTGACAGATTGGTAGCTGTCTAGGTTAGTTGACAGATTGGTAGCTGTCTAGGTTAGTTGACAGATTGGTAACTTTCTAGATTATTTGACATATTGGTAGCTGTCTAGGTTAGTTGACAGATTGGTAGCTTTCTAGATTATTTGACAGATTGGTAGCTGTCTTGGTTATTTGACAGATTGGTAGCTGTCTAGGTTATTTGACAGATTGGTAGCTGTCTAGGTTAGTTGACAGATTGGTAGCTGTCTAGGTTAGTTGACAGATTGGTAGCTTTCTATGTTAGTTGACAGATTGGTAGCTGTCTAGGTTAGTTGACAGATTGGTAGCTTTCTATGTTAGTTGACAGATTGGTAGCTGTCTAGGCTAGTTGACATATTGGTAGCTTTCTGGGTTAGTTAGTAGACAGCGAAGTTTTTAGTTGGTTATTTCATTTTTATATTTAGCTTTCTAGATGTGTGGACAATGGAATGAATTCAATACTAATATGGAGATACGAGGAAAGGTCATGCAAGCAACGATCTCATCTACCTATCATTAGGAAGGGAAGATGGACATATGTCGGACATGTGTTGAGGAGAGACAACTAGAGAATTCCAGAACAGGCTCTTCTATGGAAAACATCAGGTTACTGAAAAAGAATAAGACCTAGAAACACTTACAAGTGAAGCAAGGATGACAGGCATAGACCCATTTGATAAGATCGAACATAGTGTCAAGAATAAAGATGGATGGCGAAAGACACTCCGAGTCTTATATGACGTCACTCGACGCTGGAAGGTTCAAGATCAAGAGAGGTGTGGTCAAGTGTATAGTTTGTTAATTAATATGACAACTGAGTTAGTTATTCGTTAGTTTGTTGCTGGGTTATTTAACAATTAACGAGAAGGCTGGTTGGTTGATTAATTGGTTAGTTACATATTTTGTTGATTGACTGTTTCATTACATTTTTTTGGAGTGCTTTTAATAGTAGGTTGCTTGAATTATTGGTTATTTTTGGCTGGTGGATTTTATTCTTTTTCTTGTCGTATTTCCTTTAGTTTGATCGTTGTTGGTACGAATCATCATCATCATGTACCATACCGGTTGGCGTAGGTGATCATGTCCCTCCACAATCTTCTATCTACAGTGCATCGTATCAGTTCTGTTGTTGACTGTTTTCCATGCCATGACACCAAGCTATCCAGTATTTTCTCTCTCTGTCTTCCGCGATCTCTTTTTCCTTCTATTTTGCCAGTTGTAACCAAGCATTCCAACTTGGTTACGAGGGTACGAATAGTTGATTAAAAATAAAATAGCATGTTGATTTATTTGTTTCTGATTGAACTGTTGATTGGCCGATTAGTTGAACATAGATTGGTTGATAGGTAATTGGTTGAATATTTGGTGGTTGAATAATTGTTTGGTTATGTGCTTGTTTCAGTAGCGTGTCGCATAGTTGGTGTCATATAGTTGGTGTCGCATAGTTGGTCGGTTGTTAAACATGAACTATACCTTACAGACTGCAAAGAAAGTTTTCACGACTACGTGGGTGGGCACCGCGGTTACACCATTGCTACCTTTCACTTAACAAAGTGGTGTGTTTGTGTCCCATATCTAACTAACATCGACAGACGAACGAATTCTATTGGCTTATTTGGCTCGAGACCGTGCCACATTTGGTAAATGAACGAAATCGATTTCTCTGTTGGTGCAATTACACACGAGTTTGTGCAATGTGCTGTCAGGGCTTGGTGCGTGCGCACCAGATATCTTGATTGACGTTGGCTGTCCGATCGTTGCTGCTCCTACCTACCCTCTCTCCTTCCCCTAAAACCCTTTCTCCTCCTCCCCCTCTCTCTCCTTTCTCTTTCTCGCTAAATATATATTTTTTTTGTGCACACACATTTTCTTTGCTTTAAAGTGTACATTTGTTATGTCTTTCATTTAATATCCGGGAGAAAATCAGCTCAGGCGTATTACATTTGTTTGCAGTCATTTCATGATAGATATTTTTAGTTAAGACGAATTTGCACAGTCTTATATGCTATTCATGCTACATTCTCTTTATGTGCTACACCGTGCGGGCTGCGTCCTGCCCCACATAATGTCTTCCTCCCTTATCTTTTCCTACAATAATAAATGGCGTTCATTAAGGCACATCATCACTATTGAACGCGCCCGCCCAGCTCGCTGTCATGCATGAAAGCTCTGTAAGGTGAGCTATCGATTTTTAGGAAATCAATCATTTCTGCCGGCAAATGCAGTGGAAGTAAATCTGCGACAAGCATAACAAACCGGTAGTGGATTTTTGCATTGCATAAAGGAGTTTATAGAAAGGGAATTTGGCGTGGAAACGAGGTAGGATAATGAATATAGCAGAAACATGCAATGTTAGTTTGCTATAGTTAAGCATGGATGAAATTTTTATTCTAAAACAAAAATAGTTAACGACGTCAATAGTTGAAGCAAGATTTGACTCGAAAGGGGAAGATGTGAGGATTTGTTTGTTTCTTCATACATGATACCAGAAACAAAGGATTATGAATGAGACAAGTAGATGAGGGTAGAGATAAGCAGAAATATATAATATGTCAGATATTATACGGGGCCGCGAGTAGATCTGTAGAAAACATGTAAAATAAGCATATAATGGTAATAAGCTGATGAACAAGGAGAAACACAGAACAAACTGCAACGTTTCGGCAAAAGTCTTCATCAGGTGGTAGTTTGATAGTACTATAGTTATGTGAAGTAATATATCATTAGTGTGTTTCCAAAAGCTCAGCATTTTGAAGAAGTAATCGATGTGTTCTAACTCACTTTCTTTACCTTATGTAAAGCGGAGCACGGAGGACGAGCCTGATGTTGCATAACTCTTCTTCTTTCTTCTACCCTTTTAGCTCCCAGTGGAGCATAGGTCTTCAACAAACACTTTCCAAGTCGTTCTGTTTTTTGCAAATCTTTTAAGATCATTCCATGTCTTCCCCATCATCTTCATCTCTGCTTCTATCTGTCTTCTCCAAGAATTCCTTGGTCTTCCTCTTTGTCTTTTCCCCTGGGGATTCCAAAAAAGGGCCTGTTGTGTAATACTCTCAGTTGGCTTCCGTAGTGTGTGTCCTATCCAGCGCCATCGTCTTCGCTGTATCTCTTTATCCACTGTTGCATAACTCTACCTAACTAAAATGTTAAAAATATCTTGTCTTGAACTAATTTCAAGAATACTTTCTCCTAATTGTGTCTAGCGATTTCCATACCCATTTTCTCATTGCTCGGTCGACTGCAGAGTTCCCATACAAAAATGAATTCTTTTATCAATGTTTATTATGCATGCACAGTTGTTGACGCCTTTCTGCTATAAAGTCGGGGAAGGGGTGGTGCGAAATCGCTTACGAAAAACCTTAGTATAGGTTAAAGCCAAAACCATCTATAACTACAACTGTATGACTAAACAAACCATCTATAACTACAACTGTATGACTAAACAAACCATCTATAACTACAACTGTATGACTAAATAAACCATCTATAACTACAACTGTATGACTAAACAAAACATCTGTAACTACAACTGTATGACTAAACAAAACATCTATAACTACAACTGCATGACTAAACAAAACATCTATAACTACAACTGTATGACTAAACAAAACATCTATAACTAAAACTGTATGACTAAACAAAACATATATAACTACAACTGTATGACTAAACAAAACATCTATAACTACAACTGTATGACTAAACAAAACATCTATAACTACAACTGTATGACTAAACAAACCATCTATAACTACAAATTTATGACTAAACAAAACATCTATAACTACAACTGTATGACTAAACAAACCATCTATAACTACAACTGTATGACTAAACAAACCATCTATAACTACAACTGTATGACTAAACAAACCATCTATAACTACAACTGTATGACTAAACAAACCATCTATAACTACAACTGTATGACTAAACAAAACATCTATGTCTACAACTGTATGACTAAACAAAACATCTATAACTACAACTGTATGACCAAACAAAACATCTATGTCTACAACTGTATGACTAAACAAACCAT
This sequence comes from Megaustenia siamemsis, assembly GCA_032433765.1. Taxonomy (NCBI): domain Eukaryota; kingdom Metazoa; phylum Mollusca; class Gastropoda; order Stylommatophora; family Ariophantidae; genus Megaustenia; species Megaustenia siamemsis. The sequence goes on from JAVIAB010000088.1 coordinate 24,682,456, forward strand.
CTATAACTACAACTGTATGACTAAACAAAACATCTATGTCTACAACTGTATGACTAAACAAAACATCTATAACTACAACTGTATGACTAAACAAACCATCTATAACTACAACTGTATGACTAAACAAACCATCTATAACTACAACTGTATGACTAAACAAACCATCTATAACTACAACTGTATGACTAAACAAACCATCTATAACTACAACTGTATGACTAAACAAAACATCTATGTCTACAACTGTATGACTAAACAAAACATCTATAACTACAACTGTATGACTAAACAAACCATCTATAACTACAACTGTATGACTAAACAAACCATCTATAACTACAACTGTATGACTAAACAAACCATCTATAACTACAACTGTATGACTAAACAAACCATCTATAACTACAACTGTATGACTAAACAAAACATCTATGTCTACAACTGTATGACTAAACAAAACATCTATAACTACAACTGTATGACCAAACAAAACATCTATGTCTACAACTGTATGACTAAACAAAACATCTATGTCTACAACTGTATGACTAAACAAAACATCTATAACTACAACTGTATGACTAAACAAACCATCTATAACTACAACTGTATGACTAAACAAACCATCTATAACTACAACTGTATGACTAAACAAACCATCTATGTCTACAACTGTATGACTAAACAAACCATTTATGACTACAACTGTATGACTAAACAAACCATTTATGACTACAACTGTATGACTAAACAAACCATTTATGACTACAGCTGTAAGACTAAACAAACCATTTATGACTACAACTGTATGACTAAACAGACCATTTATGACTACAACTGTATGACTAAGCAGACCATTTATGACTACAACTGTATGACTAAACAACTGCCATTTATGACAACAACCGTATGACTAAATAAAAACATCTATATCAACAACTGTATGACTAAACAAACCATTTATGGCTACAACTATATGACTAAACAAAAGCCATTTATGACACCAACCGTATGACTAAACAAATACCATTTATGACTACAGCCGCATGACTAAATGAAAACCATTTATGACTAACGCTGTATGAGCAAACAAAATCCATTTATGGCTGCAACTGTGTGACTAAACAAAAACCCATTAAAGACTACTATTACATAACAAAGCAAATACCATTACAACTGCGAGACTCAGCAAATACAACTAAAGATTACAGTGGCGTACCTTAGCAAATATAAGGACTATTAAAAATTGAATATTATAATTGTATATATATATATATATAGATAAAACTGTAATTTAGAGTCCCTATAAAATACATAGATGATACTGCATTACTGACACATCCGCATGAACACATTGAAGACATAAGCAGATTGATTGCGTTTTTAGTAATCAAGTTGGAATTAAAATAAACATTAACAAACTTGACGTCAAGGTCCTACATCTGAGTAAACCATACACAAGTAAAATAGGCAACACGATTCCTTTAGCAGCTGAAATATTCACTCATGGGGAGACGAGATCAGGAAACATTCATAATAGTCGTTGTTGAGTGACTCCAGAAGGAAGCCGAAGTGGATGAACTCAAGGACGAAGAGCTGTGTCAGCAGAGATGAACAGTTTGGACCAGGTGTACCATGTCCCGCTTGCTTGCGTCCGCCCGATGACTAAAGGAGTGTACCTCTTCGTCATCCACACTTAAAATGACGCTAAGTGGGCGTTTCTGTGTTGTGTTGTGGTTTACAGTATAACTGTGATATTTACGCCTTTCGGCCCAACACATCCGACTCCAGCATGGCACTTTTGAGTACCGGGATGTCTTCCCTCTTCGATCCCTACTCGCTTGGCCAGACTAGACAGGTTAGTCTGTTCCTAGAGGCACCATGGAGGTGGAGCAGGGTCTGGATGGTTCTGGTTCACCGATCCTGTCGCAAGCCATCAGCTGTGGGTCGCTGACAACTTCCAGCTCTGGTGCTGGGAGGCGCGCCTTCGCCTCCTACCATGTCCTGTATTTGAATCTACAGATTGGGAAAATCTACACAACGTCAGTTGTGATCTACAAGAGATAGACGACTCTGTACATCATTGACTGCTTATTTAATGTATGACCAAGGAAAAGTAGATATTACCTACGAAGTTTGAAATTGTATGCGGGATTTTTGGATTCAATTCCTGTTGATGATGTACTTTAAACAAATATGGACAATAAAATTAGTTCTGGTGCAAGGATTTGTTTTCTTGATATTTTCTATGGATGATTTGCCTGAGGCCACCATGGTAAATCATCTGATGTTGTTGAGACAAATCTTGGACAATAGAAAGGGCACAGCTTTGAGTTTAAAAACTGTGCAAATCTGCACGATCTGCAGTGAATCATCAGACATGGATAGTTGAGAGTTCTGCCTTGTCTGGACAAACCAACCAATCAAACTACTAACCAATCAAATAATAAACTAACCAATCAACTAACAAGCCAACCAACCAATCACTTAACCAACCAATCAATCAAATACCAATTAACCAACCAACTAATCAATCAAATAACAAACTAACCAATCAACTAACAAGCCAACCAACCAATCACTCAACCAACCAATCAATCAACTAACCAATCAACCAACCAACTAATCAACCAAATAACAAACTAACCAATCAGCTAACAAACCAACCAAACAACTAATTAACCAACCAACCAATCACTCAACCAACCAATCAATCAACTAACTAATCAACTAACCAATCAACCAACCAACTAATCAACCAAATAAAAAACTAACCAATCAACTAACAAACCAACCAAACAAATAATTAACCAACCAACCAGTCATTCAACTAACCAGTCAACCAATTCACTAACCAATCAACCAAACAACCAAATTCACTAACCAACCAACCAACCAACTAACCAATTCACTAACCAACCAACCAACCAATTCACTAACCAACCAACCGTCCCATCAAATTCACTAACCAACCAACCAACCAATTCTCTAACCAACCAACCAATTCACTAACCAACCAACCGTCCACCCAAATTCACTAACCAACCAACCAATCAACTAACAAACCAACCAAACAACTAATTAACCAACCAACCAGTCATTCAACTAACCAGCCAACCAATTCACTAACCAATCATCCAACCAATTCACTAACCAACCAACCGTCCAACCAAATTCACTAACCAACCAACTAACTAACCAATTCACTAACCAACCAATTCGCCAACCAACCAACCAATTCACTAACCAACCAACCAATTCACTAACCAACCAACCAATTCACTAACCAACAATTCACTAACCAACCAACCAATTCACTAACCAACCAATTCACTAACCAACCAACCAATTCACTAACCAACCAATTCACTAACCAACCAACCAACCAATTCACTAACCAACCAACCAATTCATTAACCAACCAATTCACTAACCAACCAATTCACTAACCAACCAATTTACTAACTAACCAACCAAATTCACTAACCAACCAACCAATTCACTAACCAAACAACCAACCAATTCACTAACCAACAAACTAACCAATTCACTAACCAACCAACCAATTCACTAACCAACCAACCTACCAAATTCACTAACCAACCAATTCACTAACCAACCAACCAACCAAATTCACTAACCAACCAATTCACTAACCAACCAACCAATTCACTAACCAACCAATTTACTAATCAACCAACCAACCAATTTACTAACCAACCAACCAAATTCACTAACCAACCAACCAACCAATTCACTAACCAACCAATTCACTAACCAACCAACCAACCAATTCACTAACCAACCAACCAACCAAATTCACTAACCAACCAATTCACTAACCAACCAACCAATTCACTAACCAACCAATTTACTAATCAACCAACCAACCAACCAATTCACTAACCAACCAACCAACCTATACACTAACCAACCAACCAATTAACTAATCAACCAACCAAATTCACTAACCAGCCAAATAACCAATTCACTAACCAACCAAATTCACCAACCAATTCACTAACCAACCAACTAACCAACCAATTCACTAAACAACCAACCAATTCACTAACCAACCAATTCACTAACCAATTCACTAACCAACCAACCAAATTCACATTTTCAAAATGCATATATTTCTCTCCTCTCTCTTTTCGCTCTCTCTCTTCTCACTGACTCCTCCCCCCTCCCCACAATCTCACTCATTTCGTTGTGCCTCCCTCACTTCTTAATTGTTTGTGTGTCGGTCTGTACGTTCGTATGTTTTTTTTTTAATCTGTCTCTTGCCCGCGTATTTTTCATGAATCCTCGTTATGTAGCGAAAATTAAAATTCGAGTCTGACAGTTGCTATGTAAAAAGGGAGGTAATGTTGAAATAATACGTGACAATTTGACAGCCTGAACTGACTTCCGCCTCATAACAACGTTAGAAGACAATGTTTTTAGAACTATCGTTAGTGCATTTATGGCACTCTCATGGGTGGTCAGAGTTGTGTAGCTGCAAACTTTTGACGGAAAAGTGGAGGTGGAACGTGTATTATCATTGAGCAACAGCAACTATCAGTTTCCATGAAGCTTTACATTTGGTGAACTTTACTGGGGTGCATCAGTGGTTGATGTGCTGTGAAGTCATTTCTGCCAGCTAAGGACTGGTAATAATGCTGACCGTTCAGATAAAAGAGCTTATTCTCCGATCTGTCCATGACTTCTAATGCGTTCACAAATGTTTGCAATTGTTAAAAACAATTATATATCTCAGCACTGGTGAAGTAAAATTGTTGAAAATACATATTTATATCATCGTCAACGCTATGTCACAATTGATTCCTTCCTATCAGGTAATTAGGAAATATTGTTTCCTCTTCCTGATATAGAAATATATTATAATGCTCGTTTAGTTAATATTAATTAGTTTTGGAAAAAAAAATATTGTGGTAGCAACCATCTGGTCGTTCAAAATGTGAATTTCAGGTTTCTTTTAAAAAATCTTGATCAAACGTGCAAATAATGAACATCTTCTTCTTCCGCGATCATGGCTTATTCAGACTAGAATTCTGGACTCTCTTATGAAGCCAGCTGTCTGTTTCAGTGATTCGGTTGCCCCGTATAGTTTCTCTTCCAGGGAGGTGGGTATGGACCACATTGTCCTTCTCAAGTCTGTGTACTGGGAGCAATCCTGTAGAACATGTTTTGTTGTCGTGTCATAGGCTGAAAATTATGTATGTAGTTTTTGTTATCCAGTGTACAGTGGCATAGGCTGGTAGTTCCGATTTTGAGTTTGGTGAACATGTGGTTTCTCATTCTGTTGTGGTCAGTGCGTTGGCGAAGTATGATGACTTCATCCCTCCTTGATAGTTGGAGGTTTCCATCCCTCTCGTTATACTTTTGGTGTTCTTGTTTCCATTTTTCATGGTACTAACCCTTCATGATGAATTTGGCTTCATCGTAGCTGACAAGATGGTTCTCTTGTGGTAAGCTCCCTCCCACGTTAGCTAATTTGTCTGTGCGTTCGTTTCCATGTATATTACAGTGTGATGATATCCACTGGATGACCATTCTCTGGAAGTTATTGCACAGTTGGTCTAGGGTTGTTCTCAAGTTATCTAGCTCACTGTTCCTGGGTTTTTTTTAGAGCTGTTAGTGCTGACAGTGCATCAGTCATTATCACCAATTTCTTGTGCATATCTAGATCAAGTCTTCTAGACTATATTGCTAATATCGATTCCAAAAGGACCAAATGCAGCACGCAAGACAAACAGCACTGATCCACACCTACAACATTGTTTTGTTAATATTTGCAGATTCTGCCCTTTGTTCAAACACAATGTGGACCTCTGCTCTCTCTTCAAATGATCCTGTTTAGATTCTCGTTTTGTCTTCTTTCTTTTTTTGCCACTTGCCATCCCGTGTCCACATGAGTGTCTGAGGAGACACTCTAGTTACATTCATTGTGAGCGCATGTCTGATACAATTCAACCGACTTTAACTAATGGCTTTATTGGGCTCATTTCCTACAGTTTCGGTGTGAGGTGTACATTTCTTGACAGGAATGTGTCCTTGAGAAATATCTAGCCATCAAAATGCCTGCCTGACTGGGTGTCATTAAAACAATTAATCTGTTCCATGTCAAAGCTCTGTGGATTCAGTGCACGTTCTACAGTAGAGCTGATCACGGCGTATCAGCGGATGTGCACGGATGGGTTGAGTAATAGATATACCTCTCCCTTCCTCCCCCTCTCTCTTTCACACACACACACACACACACACACACACACACACATTCTCTCTCTCTCTCTCTCTCTCTCTCTCTCTCTCTGTACTTATGTTAAAATATCAACCCGAACCCTGCAGGCGTTATCAAATGAATGAAAAGAGCAACAACCGAATGAAAACAGAAGCAAGCGAATGAAAGCAACTATAATTGAAGGACAGAAACAAGTGAATGAAATCAGCAATAACAAGTGAAGGAAGACATGAAGCAAGTAAATATTTCCAATTAGGAAACCAGAAATTCCGGCACAAGGCCGGCTCCATTGAGATGTAAACTATTCGGCTCATTGACAGATCTCCAGTTCAGGGATCAATTTGTAAAGAAAATCAAACTTACCAAATAGGAAAGCGCCAGAGATGAAGAAATATGTGGAAAAAGGCAGTGGAAGACGAATTAAAAGGAAAGATGTGATTAAAGAGAGTAGCCAGAGAAGTAAATTAACAAGTGAATGAAGTCACCAGCAAGTAAATGAAGTCAAAAACAAGAGAATTAAGTCAATTAGAAGTGAAGTAAGTCAAAAAGTGAATGAAGTCAATTATAGCTGAAGTAAGTCAACAAGTGAATGAAGTCAATTAGAAGTGAAGTAAGTCAACAAGTGAATGAAGTCAATTAGAAGTGAAGTAAGTCAACAAGTGAATGAAGTCAATTAGAAGTGAAGTAAGTCAACAAGTGAATGAAGTCAATTATAGCTGAAGTAAGTCAACAAGTGAATGAAGTCAATTAGAAGTGAAGCAAGTCAACAAGTGAATGAAGTCAATTAGAAGTGAAGTAAGCCAACAAGTGAATGAAGTCAATTAGAAGTGAAGTAAGTCAACAAGTGAATGAAGTCAATTAGAAGTGAGAGTAAGTCAACAAGTGAATTAAGTCAATTATAACTGAAGTAAGTCAACAAGTGAATGAAGTCAATTATAACTGAAGTAAGTCAACAAGTGAATGAAGTCAATTGGAAGTGAAGTAAGTCAACAAGTGAATGAAGTCAATTAGAAGTGAAGTAAGTCAACAAGTGAATGAAGTCAATTAGAAGTGAAGTAAGTCAACAAGTGAATGAAGTCAATTAGAAGTGAAGTAAGTCAACAAGTGAATGAAGTCAATTAGAAGTGAAGTAAGTCAACAAGTGAATGAAGTCAATTATAGCTGAAGTAAGTCAACAAGTGAATGAAGTCAATTAGAAGTGAAGTAAGTCAACAAGTGAATGAAGTCAATTAGAAGTGATGTAAGTCAACAAGTGAATGAAGTCAATTAGAAGTGAAGTAAGTCAAGAAGTGAATGAAGTCAATTAGAAGTGAGAGTAAGTCAACAAGTGAATTAAGTCAATTATAACTGAAGTAAGTCAACAAGTGAATGAAGTCAATTATAACTGAAGTAAGTCAACAAGTGAATGAAGTCAATTGGAAGTGAAGTAAGTCAACAAGTGAATGAAGTCAATTATAACTGAAGTAAGTCAACAAGTGAATGAAGTCAATTATAACTGAAGTAAGTCAACAAGTGAATGAAGTCAATTGGAAGTGAAGTAAGTCAACAAGTGAATGAAGTCAATTATAACTGAAGTAAGTCAACAAGTGAATGAAGTCACCAGCAAGTAAATGAAGTCAAAAACAAGAGAATTAAGTCAATTAGAAGTGAAGTAAGTCAACAAATGAATGAAGTCAATTATAACTGAAGTAAGTCAACAAGTGAATGAAGTCAATTGGAAGTGAAGTAAGTCAACAAGTGAATGAAGTCAATTATAACTGAAGTAAGTCAACAAGTGAATGAAGTCAATTATAACTGAAGTAAGTCAACAAGTGAATGAAGTCAATTAGAAGTGAAGTAAGTCAACAAGTGAATTAAGTCAATTAGAAGTGAAGTAAGTCAACAAGTGAATTAAGTCAATTATAACTGAAGTAAGTCAACAAGTGAATTAAGTCAATTAGAAGTGAAGTAAGTCAACAAGTGAATGAAGTCAATTATAACTGAAGTAGGTCAACAAGTGAATTAAGTCAATTAGAAGTGAAGTCAGTCAACAAGTGAATTAAGTCAATTAGAAGTGAAGTAAGTCAACAATTGAATGAAGTCAATTATAACTGAAGTAAGTCAACAAGTGAATTAAGTCAATTAGAAGTGAAGTAAGTCAAGAAGTGAATGAAGTCAATTATAACTGAAGTAAGTCAACAAGTGAATGAAGTCAATTATAACTGAAGTAGGTCAACAAGTGAATTAAGTCAATTAGAAGTGAAGTAAGTCAACAAGTGAATGAAGTCAATTATAACTGAAGTAAGTCAACAAGTGAATGAAGTCAATTAGAAGTGAAGTAAGTCAACAAGTGAATGAAGTCAATTATAACTGAAGTAAGTCAACAAGTGAATGAAGTCAATTATAACTGAAGTAAGTCAACAAGTGAATGAAGTCAATTATAACTGAAGTAAGTCAACAAGTGAATGAAGTCACCAGCAAGTAAATGAAGTCAAAAACAAGAGAATTAAGTCAATTAGAAGTGAAGTAAGTCAACAAGTGAATGATGTCAATTATAACTGAAGTAAGTCAACAAGTGAATTAAGTCAATTATAACTGAAATAAGTCAACAACAGGTAAATTCTCTCTCTCTCTCTCTCTCTCTGCGATCAGGACTGAATCAGAGTAGGATTCCAGACTCTCACATGACGTCAGCTGTCAGGTTAAGTGTGTTGATCGCCCCCACAGACAGAACATCGGAATTAGAGTCTGCCAGATCCACTCTGATTGAACACCCGTTAAAACGTTGCACTGTGTTCTGCGCCAGTGCATCCGATTTCAGCCAGCATTTTATTCAGGTTTGCATTCCTTAGCCTTTGATTGTCCCCAATCTTCCTGCAAGGCAGCAGATGATCTTTTCTGTAGGGGGATTCTGCCCTTAGATGGTCGACCCTCCCAGGTTTACGAGCACCATCTGCCCGAGTCACTAGAGGTGACTAACAGAGAGATGCACACAGCGATACTAGGCATGACTAACACTGACACACATCAAGCTATATGGCACATGACTAACATAAACATGCACATAAAGATATGAGATATGACTGACATAGACATGCACACACAAAGTTATGACACATGCCTAACATAGACATGCACACAAAGATATGAGATATAACCTACATAAACATGTACACACAAAGATATGAGATATGACTGACATAGCCATGCACACACAGGGATATGAGATGTGACATACACAGACATGCACACACAAAGATATAAGATATGACTAATATAAACACGCACAGAAAGATATGAGATATCACTAACCCAAACATGCACACACAAAGATATGACACATGACTAACACAGATACACACTAAAATATGAGATATGACTAAACACATATACACATAAAGATATGAGATATGATTAACACGGACACACCAAGATATGAGATATGACTAACATGACACACACCAAGATATGAGCCATGGCCAGTATACACACACACACAAGCTAAGATATGAGCCATGGCTAGCACAGAAACACATCAAGATATGAGCCATGGCTAGCACAGAAACACATCAAGATATGAGCCACGGCTTCACGGAAAAACACCAAGAAATGAACCGTGCCCAGCACAGAAACACATTAAGGTATCTATATGCTTGGGTTTGTTGTAGTCGGCAGACTTTTCTTAACGTGGGAATCATCGACATACGAGACGCAGGCCCCAATTAACTGTTCACATGTTTCATTCAAACAGTTGTCCGGAGATTGAAGAGTGCAGTCTGACCCGTAGAACGTTCCCTTGCATGTACAGTTCCCGGTTGACTATTCATAGGTGTCGTTGAAATAGTTGTCCGGACATTTGAGAGTGCAGTCTGATCCGTAGTACGTTTCCTTGCACGTACCGTCTTGTACTTTCCGGGTCACATATGATGTCACAGCCATCAGAACACGTCTGTTTGCACTGTAGCCCAAAATTACCATCGGGACAAGTGTCACTACAGGTGTAGCCAGGACGTTTACATTGTAGGTATTTTCCGGACTTTTCCTCACATAAAGGACAGACACTAAGACAAGACCCGGAGCAGTCGTGTCCATAGATCCCATGTGAAAGTTGACGTGACACGTACCGATGATGACGTTGTAGCCTTTGCAGCACCCACTACACACTGCACAAAACGACCAAGAATGCCCGTCCAGACAATAGGTGTCTGTAAATGTTTGCACCTCACTCACCGTCAGTGTACTGTCGGCCTGCGAAATGGTCGGTGAGAACTCAATCTTAATGTGTGCCATTGTCGCTTGTGTGGTGACTACAATAGTGTTCACAGAAATGTTTGGGAATGATATATCATTATACGAGAACACTACACCGCCACTGTCAGAGAAAGCCCTTAGAGTGGCATTCTTTACCCGAATCATAGTGCTAGCTCGGTGATAAATTCGAATAGTGTGAGTCTTCTGGGGCGTGGCAAAGTTCAGATACCAGTAAACAGAATTGGTTCCACTTCTCAATTGTATGTGTGTGCAGTCATTGTCATAGATATTGGTCTTTGTTTTGCCATTAACTGCGGTCTCTGGTCCACATCCGTCTCCTGTATAACAAGCATTAAATGTGTCGGTCTGGTTTGTGTTTTGTTTGAGAGCCACATTCCGACCCCCGCCAATGTAGATGGAGCAGATATTTGCAACTATCGCCCCTTCAATCCGTAACTTGTTGATCAGACCAGCCCCATAGCAAAAGACATCAATCTCGTGCGAACTAACTACAAACCGTGATTCATTGTTACATGAGGCAGATCCGTTTAGTTTTACCGTGAAACTGTCCGGTATTGTTAAGTCATTCACATAAATCCTAAACCAGGAGAACGGCAAAGACAGGTAAATTAAGTCAATTAGAAGTGAAGTCAACAAGTGAATGAAGTCAATTAGAAGTGAATTAAGTAAATAACAAATGAATGAATTAAAAAAAAAACAAGTGATTAAGGTTAGCAACAAATGAATTAAGTCAACAAGATGTGAATGAATTGAACAGAAACTTAATACAGTCAACAAGATGTGAATGAAATGAACAACAAGTTAATAAAGTCAACAAGAGGTGAATGGAGTCAATAACAAGTTAATAAAGTCAACAAGAGTTGAATGGAGTCAACAAGAGGTAAATGAAGTAAACAAGAAGTTTATGACGCCGACAGCAGATTAATTAAGTCAACAGCAAGGTAATGATGTCAACAGCAAGTTAATGAAGTTAACATAAAATAAATAAAGGCAAAAATAAGTTAATATAGCCAAAGGCAAGCGAATGAACTTAACAACTAGTTAATGAATTCAACAAGAAGTTAATGAAGTCAACAAGAAGTTAGTGAATTCAACAACAACCGAAGATTAAGAACAAGTGAATGTAGTCACCAACAACTGAATGATGTCAGCAGCAAGTGAATGAAAAAAGAAGTAAATGATAGAAGCTAGTAACAAATGAATAACAGCAGCAGCAAGAGAATTAAAAGAGAAGAAAGTGATAGAAGACAGTAACAAATGAATGACAGCAGCAGCAAGTGAATCTGTTCTCTTTGCACTTACCCAATGAGTTAAAGAAATCTCCTTCATCGTCCTCCCTTAAATGAGTATTAAATGAACATTTAAGACCATCTACGACATTCACGCGGGATCTCCTGCTATGGCAAAGGAACTTTATAAGCATTTCGATTGTTTTTGTTTTGGTTGTTTCGTTATTAGTTTTGTGTGTTTTTTTGTTTGTTTGTTCCTGATGAAGACCTATTGGACCGAAACGTCGTTTAGTCTGTGTCGTCCACTTATCACGTAAAGATAAAGATCTTACATACCATTTTTTTCTATTTTTTAATTTTTCCTAACTTTATAATCGCCAGTTTTGGAGAGAAAAGTCGAATCAATGAGACACGAAGAAAATATATGGTCAGAGAAGTGGGAACTGTCAGCACCGTAACACGACCACATCTTGACATATATACCACACTTTCTATGATATAATTGGCGCACCTTTCATGATACAATTGGACAGTTACCTCCGAACACGTAGCAGAGGTACAACTCCACATGACTGAAGCTGTTTTTACCACCGTTTGTGAATGATGATGTCTTGATACGGCAAGAGCGTGACGAGCGTGTGTATATATGTGTGTTTGTGTGCTTTCGTTTCGTGCGTGCGTTCGTTTCGTGCGTATGCGTGTGAGTGAGTGTGTGAGGAATTATTAGTAATTTATGAACGTGGCAATTACAATTACTTTGGAGAAAACACCAGATGACTAAAAGTAAACAGCTAAATATTAAGTAAATATGAAATATAATTATTCACATACTTAGGCGTTAATTTGATGAAGCAAGCTCTGAAACAGTAATTACGCCATTATTTAGTCTTTTCCCCCATTGAAATACTTAAGTAGTGTTTGTAAGGGAAAAATACGTCGTAACATCTCCTTTTTCGTTTATCTGACATTCAGTGGATGATTACTCAATTCATTGATTGTCCTATTCGCTATCCGTCCTTAAAAGGACGTTAAGTGAGCGTGTCTGCGTTGTGTTGTTGTTTTCAGTAGAACTCTGATATATGCTCCTTTCAAGTCCTACAAATTCAGCATCAACGCGACATTTTTGAGTGCCGGGTTGTTTTCCATCTTGAATCTCTAATCGCTTGGCCAGTCTAGACTGGTTAATCTGTTTCTAGTGGCACCGAGAAGAGGTGGAGTAAGGTCTGAATGGTTCTGGTTCATCGAACCTGGCACAAGCTATCAGTTATGAGTCGATAACAGCGTCCAGTTCAGTTGCTGCCTGGCGCCTTGTCTCCCGTCGCAACATTTTTTTGTAGGCAATTGAATCGCGTGGATGGAAATGGCAGGACACAATCACTGACATAGAATTTTAGAAATGTACCAGTCAAATACCAGTGGATAAAGAGCTACAGCGAAGACGATGGCGCTGGATAGGACACACATTGGTGGAAGCCAACTGAGAGTATTACACTAAAGGCCCTTTTTGGGAATCCCCAGGGGAAAAGACAAAGAGAAAGACCAAGGTATTCTTGGCGAAGACAGATGGAAGTAAATATGAAAATGATGAGGAAGACATAGAATGATCTTAAAAGAATAGCAAGAAACAGAACGGCTTGGAAAGAGTTTCTTGAAGACCTATGCTCCACAGGGAGCTGAAAGGTAGAAGAAGAAGAATTGAATCGTGGCATTTCCACGGTGGTCACAGTAATTACGTTTATGGAGGTCATACTCGGTAGTCAAAGTAATTACGTTTATGGAGATCATACTCGGTACTCACAGTAATTACGTTTATAGAGGTCATACTCGGTAGTCAAAGTAATTACGTTTATAGAGGTCATACTCGGTGGTCACAGTAATTACGTTTATAGAGGTCATACTCGGTGGTCACAGTAATTACGTTTATAGAGGTCATACTCGGTGGTCACAGTAATTACGTTTATAGAGGTCATACTCGGTGGTCACAGTAATTACGTTTATAGAGGTCATACTCGGTGGTCACAGTAATTACGTTTATAGAGGTCATACTCGGTGGTCACAGTAATTACGTTTATAGAGGTCATACTCGGTGGTCACAGTAATTACGTTTATGGAGGTCACTGATCTTCTTCATTGCTAATCTTCTACATTGTTAATCTTCTTCACTCTTAATCTTCTTCACTGTTAATATTATTCACTATTAATCTTCTTCACTGTTATTATCATATTTAACCATTTGTAGTGTTGGTTATATGGTAGTGTGGTTTCTTGTGCACCTGCAGGTCTAGTATCACTCATCACACCTCGATGGGGGAGTGGACTGCCTCAACTGCCTGAAGACTTGTTGATGTGGCTCGAACCTTGTCTGCGCTTGTCAACAAACTACAAACGTCTGGCTTTGAACAGGTCTTAATCTCGACAGAGTCCAAAGCTTTTACTACCAGGGCTGCAATAAAGCTCAAAACAGAACACCTCGTGGCGACAGCTCAGAACAAGCGTCCTTTATTCTTTGGTCATATATGTCCCCCACGGCAGACCCAAGTAATGGGTTAATGCCATAAAGATATATATATATATATATATATATATATATATATATATATATATATATATATATATATATATATATATTTATTTTAACAAACTCTACAAACACATATACCTGGCCCAGTTGTTGGGAGACGTCACTAACCTGGTGACGTCCACAGCTTTCCTTGAATCATTTTGATTAACGGCTGAAGGTTTATGTAGAAGAAAATGTATAAACGCATGCGCAAACTTCAGCTATCAGATACATGTATGTAGGCTAAATGGTCAAAATATGGAACACATGCCACGGAACTGTCCCATATCTAACCAGTTGAGATGGATCCATTACCCACCTGACTCGGCACTACAGTCAAAGTCATATGGAGCTAAAAAGATGCTCCAGGCAGTAGTCTTAGATTTATCATCAGGACTATGTGACTCTGTAAACACCACAATGTGAAGTAGAGATACAGAGAACAGTCACAGATTTATCACCAGCATTGTCTAACTCTGTGAACACCACAATGTGAAGTAGAAATACAGGCAATGTGAAGTAGAGATACAGAGAACATTAACAGATTTATCACCAGCATTGTTTAACTCTGTGAACACTAAAATGTGAAGTAGAAATACAAGCAATGTGAAGTAGAGATACAGAGAACATTAACAGATTTATCACCAGCATTGTTTAACTCTGTGAACACTAAAATGTGAAGTAGAAATACAGGCAATGTGAAGTAGAGATACAGAGAACATTAACAGATTTATCACCAGCATTGTTTAATTCTGTGAACACTAAAATGTGAAGTAGAAATACAAGCAATGTGAAGTAGAGATACAGACAACAGAAAGTGTCAGGCTATGATTGAACTACGACCAATTGTTGGAAATGTTTGCGCGCTAACCACCTCGCTACTAACGGTCTCTTCTTCATGAATGTTGTCAGATTAAAACATTGCGTTCTGTAGGTTCGTTCAGTAATTTTATGGTTGCGCTTCCGGTGCGACCCAAGATGGTGGCGGTGTCTTTTCACCGGTTCGTCGGCAAGGAAGTGTCATTTCATTTCTGTGTGATCCTGAGTGAAGAAAATAAAGGGGTCACGGCATATCCACGTGCCGAAGAGCTGTATGACTGGGGTTGTTCAGTCTATAACATAGAAACGGGGTTTGGACCGTGCAGCCGAGTGAGTGCACGTGAGTCTACAGCATCCACAGCCATCGACTTTCAGCGACAAAATCAACAATGACGACAAGAAGTATTCAGATGAACGACAACATCGAAGATTTAAAAGAAAAAAAGGCAAACATGCAGGCATGTGTAAGAAACGGTCGAAGTGCGAGAGTCTAGGCTTAAAGTATGTTTAATTTACATGCTGGAACTGTGATTCCATAAATCAACGACGGCCCATTCTTGATAAGCTACTGTGCCGCACTGATATACTGATATTGCAATAACACTTCTTGGTGATAGGACAGTTAGTGTTCCTGGATTTCACTGTTTGTACAAAAGACGACATTTTGGACAGGCTATCCTTGTGCGAAACAACATGGTGGTAGCTGAAGTTGATATGTCTGTGTGGGATATTGAAGATTTGTAGGTACATGCGGTTAGTGTGCAGATCACAGTTCCTTTCGTGGTTATAAATGTGCATGCCTATGGGAAGCTGGACACTCAACAATGGCAGAATCTCTACGTGATCGAGGAGGTGAACGTCATTTTCTGCGGAGACTTGAATGCTAGAGGCATTCGGTGGGGTAACGTCATAACCAACAAGCAAAGAGAAGACCTGGAGAACGCACTGGTGTCGGCCAATTTAGTGTTCTTGAATAACGAAAGGGCAACCAGAATGGCCACTCAAACAGCGGACTCTGATAGTGTCATAGACCTGACAATGGTGTCTACCACCTTCACACCTGTTTGCATGTGGGCTATTCTGGAATTCTACGGAAGTGATCACTATCCATGTGTCATCCTAAATGAGAAGGCAGAAATAGAAGCCAGAAAAGCAAGCCCAACACATTCCACTATGAGAACACAAACCAGGACGTCATTAGCAAAATCAGACATAGGAATCAGGGCGCCACTCACAGGTTGCTGGAGGGATGGACGCAGCCACCTGATGGATCATAGAAGTCGAAGTAGCTTGGTGGAAAAAGAGACAATAGCTTGGTGGAAAAAGAGACAAATGGTCAAGACATGAGAGAAAGCCAGAATGTATGGAAGAACACAACCAGAGCTCTTGAAGCGTCTGAAAGAAGAGGTCGACCATAAAATAATGAACTTTAAACTATGTGCTAAGCAGCTAAGGATCCCAAGTGAGATGATTTCTGAAAAAAAAGTGTGCTCAGAAAAATTGCTAGCCATGTTCTGGCACATTCATCAGAGCATGAATGGCACAACATGACACAGAGACATACCAGGCTCCCAGAGCACAGGCCAGATATAGCACAAATCTGATGAGAGCAAAGGGAAAGCCCTGCTTGCCCGCTACATTGAGCAGACTGAACAAAGAAATGGGGCTGTAAAAATTAGGATTAAGAGGTCACTCTCAGAATTGTGTGAGTGGTGTAATGCAGGGAGAATATTTCACAATAACAACCGATACCATTCACACAAAAGGACACACAACACTGCTCCTAGTCCAGATGGTGTTCGGTACGACGGCAGAGGCGATTTAACAGACGACGACTTGGAGGACCTGGCCAAAGAGTTTAATGCCAGCATTCAGAGTGGCCAGATTAAGGAGGAGTGGCTACACAGCTACTTACTACCGCCACCGAAACCAAACAAGGACAACTTTGAGATCATTGCCTACAGAATCATCACGATGTAGAACACTTCGAGCAAGCTACTGGAGAAAATAGTTGCCCGTGTCCTCACTCACCTGCCACCTCGTACGGATACCTTCTTTCCCACCCACACTTGGGCGATATAGATATAACAAAGAGACATGGCCCAATGCGGCAGTCTTCGTCTATGACGTCTTCGAAGGCTTCCACAGACGAGAGGAGACATGTGCTGCTGCTATAGATCTGGAGGATGCATACAACAGAGTACCATTTGAAAACTCATGCACATGCGCCTCAAACTGGCGGTGCACCCCTTCCTCATTAGATGGATCGATGCAGCACTGTTTCAGAGACATGTATGATACTCGGATGTGGAAGTTGGTCATCCGAGCCAACATCCATTTGTCCAGGCAAGGCTCACCATTGTCACCAGTTATATTTAGCGTGTACACAATAACGATCGCGAAAAAACAACTGGATGGTAGGGGAAGAACTATGACTTTTGCTGATGACATTCTGGTATATCGACAGAGAATAGACAGACGGGAAATCGTCTCCACAATGCAAAACAAACTCGATGGCATCTGTTCCAGGTGTGGAGAGTATCAGTTGCCTTGGTTAATCCTAATAAAGCGTCAGTTGCATGGTTCTCCCTGAACAACCATATCGTTAACACGGAAACACCGGTGTTACGAATGAGAGCTGATGAGGTGGCCAGCGACAAGTTGATTATGTAACTCGGAGTTAAATTTGGTTGCATCATGTGTTTTCGGGGCCACATCGATAAGAAAATCCCGCAATGGATTAACCGCCTTGAAGCTTCACGACAGCTGCTAAAATCGAGCAGAGGCTACTAACCATTCTGTTCCAGGGACTAGTCCTCGCACCAATCGAGTATGCCCTAGCAATTCTTAATGTCAGTACGACGCAAATTGACAAGCTGCAGAAAATACAGAATGAAGCTATGCGTATTATCTTGGGGTATACGAGGGACACTCCCTGTGTAGCAATGAGGTGTCTTCTTGACTTTCCAACCATGGATGACATGATGAAGATCTGGAAGGCACGCGCATACCTGAAGATAAGTGCAGATAAAGAGCATCCATTGCACCACGAGCTCAACACAGGGAAAGGTGCCAGGCTAAAAATGAGGCAAATCATGGATGGGCTGAGCAGAAGATGTCATCAAACAGATCTGTGCGCTTACCAATATCAACGCTGGCGAGGAGTGGATACCGGTTCCTACGTCATTCAGATGCATATTCTCGTTTATTGTCACTCGACAGGAAATGTAGGGAACAGAACTCAGGCGTGGTCAATACGGTGGTTAACTATCTCATCAGGGATTACACCGATGAGAAAGATGCAGTCATCTATACAGATGGATCCGTAATATGACACTAAAGGAGTGCATGGGCATTTACAGCACGCTCGGCAGGCAGAATAGTCAAAAAAGACAGGGGTGCATATATTATAACCACGAGTAGCATGACGATGGAGGCGATGGCAGTGACCAGGGCATTCATCTGGTTAGAGTCACAAGACTACACCCACGCCTGTATACTAAGTGATTCGATGAGAATGATAAGAAAAGTGGAGGCGGGCTCTGTACGCCAGCAATTGGTAGTCATTGCAAAAATTAAAAAAATACGTAAGGTCACCTTTGTCTACGTCCCTGGACAATTGGGAGTACGGGGAAATGAAAGAGCGGACAGGTTGGCCAGCTGCGCTGTCGTTGAAGACGGTCAACCAATGAATCAAGCGAACATCATCAATGCCATCCGAGAAATGGGAAGGACACATGACTTCGACAACCATAAGTCCACGCCACGCCTTCGGATGAAACAGGTGAGAGTTAAGATGGGTACAGCCAGAAATGAGAATGTTAGTGGGCGTATAAGAAGACTTATCAACCAACACAGAACTGGAGTCGTCAGTCGCTGGACACTGCGCGACTTTCTGAGGAGGGGATCTGAGCACCTATGGACATGTTCGAAGTGCAATGATAATGACCTACAAATAACTCAATTACTCAGTATGTTTCACAAAATTTATGATAAAATCAAGGAATCAAAACTAAATGTGATACCAAATCTATAGGTGCGCGCGCATTTGCATCTGTGTGTTTGTTTAATGATCACTGCGTTATCTGGAAATTCGACAAATGTTTCATGAATAGATCCTATGTCAATATCATTAGAACGAGAAATTTCATGGCAAAGTTTGGAAATCCCACGGTCGTAACTTCAGGTATATTATATTAGATAATACGTTTGCTTCATCGCTGAAGTTATCGCATTAGTATGTGCACCGTGCTAGGACCGTCAACTATAAGTCAAGTACAGTTATGGCATTAGTATGTGCACCGTGCTAGGACTGTCAACTATAAGTCAAGTACAGTTATGGTATTAGTATGTGCACCGTGCTAGGACCGTCATCTATAAGTCAAGTACAGTTATGGCATTAGTATGTGCACCGTGCTAGGACTGTCAACTATAAGTCAAGTACAGTTATGGCATTAGTATGTGCACCGTGCTAGGACCGTCAACTATAAGTCAAGTACAGTTATGGCATTAGTATGTGCACCGTGCTAGGACCGTCAACTATAAGTCAAGTACAGTTATGGCATTAGTATGTGCACCGTGCTAGGACCGTCAACTATAAGTCAAGTACAGTTATGGCATTAGTATGTGCACCGTGCTAGGACCGTCAACTATAAGTCAAGTACAGTTATGGCATTAGTATGTGCACCGTGCTAGGACCGTCAACTATAAGTCAAGTACAGTTATGGCATTAGTATGTGCACCGTGCTAGGACCGTCATCTATAAGTCAAGTACAGTTATGGCATTAGTATGTGCACCGTGCTAGGACCGTCATCTATAAGTCAATTACAGTTATGGCATTAGTATGTGCACCGTGCTAGGACCGTCAACTATAAGTCAATTACAGTTATGGCTTTGAATCCGAGATCGTTTTTTTTCTTCGTTTCATGTTCCCATGCCCTGCGGGAAGGAAAAGAAGAATAAAAACGAGTTTAAAGGTTTCTTCTTAGTGCTTCTCTTAAGCGATTGATCAAGCAAAGTACACTTAACTTATTGTGTGTTCGAGTGCGAGAGTGTTTATTCATCTCTTGTCAAAATAGGCGTGGCTAGCGCCTTTGAAGGCCTGAGGTGGATCGTCTTGAAAGTATGTCTATAAATAGACTTCAATCTTGATCATTTATAAAATCTCACGAACTTTTGTTGAAACAAATGTTCTCAAACTGTTTGAGACTAACTCATTCTTAGTCACTTTTGTGTTTAGAAACTTACCTTTTTCCACATTTCCTTAAAGTCATCCTTATGTCTACTACCTCACCACCGTAAAGTCATCCTCATGTCTGCTACCTCACCACCTTAAAGTCATCCTTATGTCTCATACCTCACCACCTTAAAGACATCCTCATGTCTGTTACCTCACCACCTTAAAGTCATCCTTATGTCTCCTGCCTCACCACCTTAAATAAAGTCATCCTTATGTCTCATACCCTACCACCATCCTCGGTGCTGATACATTACAACCTAAAAGTCTACATTAAGGCCCCCTACCTCACTACATTAAAGTCATGCTCCTGACTCACCAACTTAAGTCATCCTTAGGTCTCCTACCTCACCATCTTAAAGGCATCCTCATGTCTCCTACCGCACCATCTTAAGTCATCCTCAGGACTCCTACCTCACCATCTTAAAATCATCATCATGTTTCCTACTTCACCATCATAAAGCCATCCTCATGTCTCCTACCTCACCACCTTAAAGTCATCATCATGTCTCCTACCTCACCATCTTAAGTCATCCTCAGGTCTCCTACCTCACCATCTTAAAGTCATCCTCATGTCTCCTACCTCACCACCTTAAATTCATCATCATGTTTCCTACTTCACCATCTTAAAGTCATCCTCATGTCTCCTACCTCACCACCTTAAAGGCATCCTCATGTCTCCTACCTCACCATCTTAAAGTCATCCTCATGTTTCCTACCTCACCATCTTAAAGTCATCCTCATGTCTCCTACCTCACCATCTTAAAGGCATCCTCATGTCTCCTACCTCACCATCTTAAAGGCATCCTCAGGTCTCATACCTCACCACCTTAAAGTCATCATCATGTTTCCTACCTCACCACCTTAAAGTCATCCTCACGTCTCCTACCTCACCACCTTAAGTCATCCTCATGTCTCCTACCTCACCATCTTAAAGTCATCCTCATGTCTCCTACCTCACCACCTTAAAGTCATCCTCATGTCTCCTACCTCACCATCTTAAGTCATCCTCAGGTCTCCTACCTCACCATCTTAGCGTTATCATCATGTCTCCTGCTTCACCATCTTAACGTCATCCTCTGAAACATTATATAAGTTCTGATTAGCATTCTGATTTCATTTCTAAGTTCTAGTCGCATTGATACTTACTTCTTTTCTTCACTTCCTCATTTGCCTTACAGCGTCGAGCGGAGATGTTTGTGTTCTCCAGCTTACACCTCTGGCGTAGTGTCTAGAGATTAGGAACTGATTTTTCCGTTTTTTTCCTGGCAGCCGTGTGCTGTCTGTTCCTGGCAGCCATGTACTCTCTGTTCCTGGCAGCCGTGTGCTCTCTGCCTGAAGACCGGCGTCTTGCCTCGAGATTAACCAGTCCCACAAGCAGAGATTAATGTGCGACCTTTTGCTCCTATGATGCTGTTATGTTTCCTAATGTTTCTAATACTCTTTTTATAGTGAGAATTTTTGAAAAGATGGGGCTGAATTATCGTGTCTCTCTCAATCTCTATCTCTCTCACTCCCTTTCTTTCTCTTTCTGTTCCTCTCACTTTCTGTCTTTCTCTTTCTATCCCTTTCTCTCTCTATCTCTCTCTCTCTCTCTCTCTCTCTTTCTCTCTCTCTCAGGTTGCTTTTCTTTCTAGATTTCTCTGAAAGCAAATCCACTCCACGTGACTTTGTCGTCAATAAAATCATCACACCATGGAGCATCGTCAAAGTCAGTCCGACACCGAATGTAGACAATGTAATCTTGATCGACTCCAGTGGACAAAACAACAACAATAACAACAACAACAATAACAACAACAACAACGACGACGAGGACGACGCGAGTCTTTGTTCCCTCGCTCCCTGTCCCCAGCAGCGAGCACTTTCAGAACTGTCAAACTAGAACGTTCTCAGGCTGTGCAACATTGGCGTGATATCTATGTGGATTACCATTCTTTGTCCTTATTCCACCAACTCCACATTCTAAGCTCGGCTTTCTCTTTCTATCCCCCGTCCCCCACCCAACCTTGTTTCTTATCTCACTTGTAACGACACCAATTTTCTATATATTTATAACCACGTGACATGTTTTGTGGAAACTTTGATGTTTTCTTGTCATAATTGAGTGTCCATCATCATGTGTCATACCGGTTAGCTGCAAGTTAGCGATATAGCAACAGTTTAGCTGTAAATTAGCGGGGCAGACGCTGTTTTTGCTTTTAATTAGTACTATAGAAACTATTTAGCGGTAAATTGGCGGGGCAGACGCTGTTTTTGCTTTTAATTAGTACTATAGAAGCTATTTAGCGGTAAATTGGCGGGGCAGACGCTGTTTTTGCTTTTAATTAGTACTATAGAAACTATTTAGCGGTAAATTGGCGGGGCAGACGCTGTTTTTGCTTTTAATTAGTACTATAGAAACTATTTAGCGGTAAATTGGCGGAGCAGACGCTTTTTTTGCCTTTACTTAGTAATTATAGAAACTATTTAGCGGTAAATTGGCGGGGCAGACGCTGTTTTTGCTTTTAATTAGCATTATAGAAACTATTTAGCGGTAAATTGGCGGTGTAAACACTCTTCAGCTTTAAATTAGTGGTATCGATACTGTGCAGCTGTATATTCGTGGTATCGATACTGTTCATCTATATATTAGTGCATAGAACACTCCTCAAATGTAAATTTGCAGTATAGCACTCTTCATCTGTAAATTAGTATCGATACTCTTCGATTGTAAATTCGTGGTATTGATACTGTTTAGTTTTATATATAAAAGCTTGTCAAATCATTGGACAGTTATCACCACTATTGTCCAACAAGAAAATAACTCTAGAGGCTAAACGAGCACTCTACAATATAATCTTCATCCCAACCTTGTGCTACCAATGCCAGACCTGGACCCTAGATGCAAGAACAATAAGAAAAGAACCTATACAGAGATGAAATGTGTTAGGCGAATGACAGGAAACAGTCTGAGAGATAAGATCAGAAATGAAGAACTGAGAAAAAAGCTAGGAATAGCCCCCGCCATAGAATATATAAGGAAACAACATATAAAATGGTTTGGTCATGTGACAAAGCAGAAAGAACAAAACACAACACAACGAGCTTTCAACAAACGTTGTGAGAACACCAGACCCAAGGGTCGACCACGAAAAAGATGGATCGATGGAATATTAGAAACACAACAGCAGCAGAGGCGAACAGAAGAGCAAAAGACCGCAAATTATATCTCCCCTCGACACTGAAAGGCAGATGAGGAAGGAAAGAAGAAGAAGATATATATATATATTGGTCAATGAAATAGTCTGCTTCAGACAAAATGAGGTAAGCGCATATATCAAATAGAACACATATTAAATGTTATGCGGGGCCGTGTGTATAGCTGCAGCAACAAAGACAATAAACATAAAATAGTTTTCAGCAGCTAAACTAGCAGAAAGACAAGACAAACTACAACGTTTCGGCAAAAGCCTTCATCAGATGTAACAAACAAAGTATCCACATTAAACACAAAAAATCAGAGTCAGAATACACAACTACACCGCTCTAAAAAAAAATAGCAGAAAAGACGGTGGTCAGGATTTTCGTAGAGTTTGATTGCAAGATTAATATACAATATGGTAGGTAGGATTTAATTAGAGCAAGGGAACCAAACAATTAAAAATTTGAAGAAAAAAAAAAGAATGAAAAGTGGTGTCCTCTAGACACCATATGTCCTTCAACCGAGGGGATTAAATTCACTCATTTCTTTAATTTCTTCTCCTCTCCATGTCTTTCATGTGTCCTATCCCTATTCCTCCTTGCGTTATCTTTATTACATCTCTTGCTCTTCTTCACCCTTGCCATCCTATCCTCCGTTTTTTTTGTGCCCTGTAGCACACATTTTTCCAATATTACCTATTTGTCATTGTTTGGTTCCATTGCTGTAATTAAATCCTATCTGCGATATTGTTTATTAATACTTTAACCAGACTCATCGAAAATCCTGGCCACCGTCTTTTTCCGACATTTTTTAGAGCTCTGTAGTTTTGCATTCTCAGAATTTTGTGTTGAATGTGTATAATTTGTTTGTTACGCCTGATGAAAGCCTTCTGCCGAAACGTTGTAGTTTGTCTTGTCTTTCTGTTAGTTTAGCTGCTCAATACTATTTTATGGTTATTTTCTTCAGACAAGAGGTTGGGTTCGATTCTCCGACCACCTGTCTTCTAGGGTCATGAAGCTGTAAATGTGTACCGAAATTGGTGTCTTCCTAAGAAAGGACAGTTCTGATCACGTGAGCCAAAAATGTCTCGCTGATGTAAATAAATGTGGGCACTAACATCATGTGGAGCCGCGATAGCTCAGTGGTTAGTGAACTGGACTACAAAGGACAAGAGGTAGAGTTCAATCCCAACCGATGGCTTCCGAGTTCACCCAGCCTTTAATGTGTACCGGATTTTTTTCTAGCAAAGTAAAGCGGCACGGGCGTAAAACAGACCATATTACCCCAAAAATCATGCACTAAAGTCTGTAAAATTAATGGTCACTAACACCATATTCACTATACGCCACTTGGCGTGACGGATCTGCTTTACTATTTTTTTTTACTAACATCATGTGCCTTATACACAACACTTAGTGCTTTACAGTGTATTTTGGATTTATTTCTGCGAAATTGTTCTCTCTACAGGCCTGGACGATCACATGTTAATAAGAGGCCGAGTGTTATCATATTTTCTTCTCTCCTTTTTCTCGTTCTTTCATTCATCTTTGCCTTTCAATGTATAGGGTAGATACAGTGCGGTGCTTTGCTCACTCTGTTGTTATATTTCCAACGGTTTCTAATATCCCATCAGCCCATCTTTCCCGTGATCGACTCGTGCGTCTGGTGTTGTAGCATTTGTTGAAAGCTCATTATGTTGATTTGTTGTGTTATTGTCCTAATACGTGGTAATATCATTGTATTTGTTTCATTATGTGTTCAATGACAAAAATTATTCTCAGTTTTTTTATTAGTTGTTCACTTCTGATTTAATTTCATAGGCTGTTCTTTTCAAGTTCGTATCGATGCTGGTTGTTTGCATAATTGTTATTGGCGTGTTCAAGTGTGTTATTATGTGTGTTCATGTGTGCTATAGTGAGACAATTATTCGATGTTTTCTTGTGGGGCAATGTTATGTATATATGTACATGTGCGTTATGATTATATTGTGTGTATTCAAGTGCACTACAATGTGGCAATGTGTGCCCAGGTGTTTTGTGACGTGACAATGTGTGTTCAGGTGTTTTCTGATGTGACAATGTGTGTTCAGGTGTTTTGTGACGTGACAATGTGTGTTCAGGTGTTTTGTAACGTGACAATGTGTGTTCAGGTGTTTTGTGACGTGACAATGTGTGTTCAGGTGTTTTGTAACGTGACAATGTGTGTTCAGGTGTTTTGTGACGTGACAATGTGTGTTCATGTGTTTTGTGACGTAACAATGTGTGTTCATTTGTTTTATCATGTGATTATTTGTGTTCAGGTGTTTTGTGATGTTACAATGTGTATTCAGGTGTTTTGTGACGTGACAATGTGTGTTTATGTGTTTTGTAACGTGACAATGTGTGTTCAGGTGTTTTGTGACGTGACAATGTGGGTTCATTTGTTTTATCATGTGACTATTTGTGTTCAGGTGTTTTGTGATGTGACAATGTGTGTTCAGGTGTTTTGTGGTTTTGTAATGTTACAATGTGTGTTCAGGTGTTTTGTGACGTGACAATGTGTGTTCATGTGTTTTGTGACGTGACAATGTGTGTTCAGGTGTTTTGTGACGTGACACTGTGTGTTCATTTGTTTTATCATGTGACTATTTGTGTTCAGGTGTTTTGTGATGTGACAATGTGTGTTCAGGTGTTTTGTGGTTTTGTGATGTGACAATGTGTGTTCATTTGTTTTATCATGTGACTATTTTTGTTCAGGTGTTTTGTGATGTGACAATGTGTGTTCAGGTGTTTTGTGATGTGACTATTTGTGTTCAGGTGCTTGTATTGCGTTCAGGTGTTTTGTGATGTGACATTGTGTGTTTGGGTGTTTTGTAATGTGATAATGTGTGTTCATGTGTTTTGTGGCTTGACAATGTGTTTCATGTATTTTATTGACGTGACTACCCATATACATGTGATTATATAGGTGTTTTTGACGTGACTACACGTGTTCATAATTTTTGTAATGTGACAATGTGTGTTCATGTCTTCTGTGACGTGACAAATTGTGTTCATGTTTCCTGTAACGTGACAATATGGTTTCATGTGTTTTGTGACGTGACAGTATATGTTCAGGTGTTTTGTAATGTGACAATCTGTGTTCACGTGTTTTGCGACGTGATAATGTGTTTTCATGTGTTTTTTGATGTAACAATGTGTGTTCTGGTGTGATATGATAAGACTGTATATCTAGTGTGCTATGATGTGTGTAGTGTGCGATCAGAAAAAATCTGTTCGGCTGTGTTGTGTGAGATACTGTGTTTTCAGGTGTTCCATGAGAGAGTGCGTATTCTGTGACCTAAATGAAAATATGTTTCTATATGTTTGAGTTTAGATAATATAATTTATTTTTGTCTGTTCATATGTCCTGATGAGATTGTGTGTATGTCCATGTGTTCTCGTTAGAAAACAGTCACGACACGACAAACATCCCCTCTCCTTCTCTTCCCCCCATGTAAAACACATCAACCGGTCAGGTGTACGGTCTAAATAAAGAACTTTGCAGCACGTTTACCTGAAGAAATCAATTGAAACGGAGCATGCGCGTTGTATTAGGTAACCCTGCAGCAGCCGACCGTGAAATCGATGGAGTAGGGGGATACATTTGTTCTCTGCCTGGCCGTCCATCTCGTGACGAGGAAAAATCGAAACCGAGGCTGGAGCTGCTACTGAAATGGCTGTTGTTACCACGAGGGCTCTGTGAATGACACGCCCATTTCCCAGCTCTCTTGGGCTCAACCAACCACGAAGTTGCTGCTCTCCATATTTTTTCCCTCACTAACTCAGCTAAATGCAGATCGGTGAGGGGGGGGGGGGAGGTAAGGGAGTAGAAAGAACTGCCATATATGGAATGTATACGTCTCGACTGTTACCTTTCTCCCTCGACCTCCCCCTTTCCCACAGTTATTGTCATCTTCCTCGCTAATTTAAATTAATTGTTATAATTTTTCTCCCCATCGTTTTGCTCATTCTTTGTTATTATTATAACAATAACCTTCCAGAAGCGTAGCTTTATATCTTTGTATCAATCCCCACACCTCCATCTGGCCTCTCCTGTTACTCAAACACTCAATATTCCCGCACTCTATTATTTCAAGCAAGCCTCGGGCTATGGTTACAGACGCCATCTTTGACCTGCTCCTACAACGAGTTCTAGTCAGCTTTTTTTTCATTTTGTCTTTTAACCATGAGACTGATGCTTTGTGGGACGTTGTTAAGGATATGGGGATTAATAAAACATAAACAATGGCCAGGCCCAAAATATGGACATCCTTGACAGCCTCTTTTATAATTTATTTGGTTGTCCATCGTCGAACACTCCCAGCTGTTTCAGTATTTGAAAACAATGTTTGGTGTCTTTTTTCAATTAAACACAATGTTTGGTGTCTAGTTCAATTAAACACAATGTTTGGTGTCTAGTTCAAAGAGTTAAGGAAGTCTTTGGCATATATTTTTTGTGTGTGTTACTGTTCAGTCAATTTCTTTCCTTCCTCATTTGTCTTTCAGCGTTGAGGAGGTATAATTTGCGGTGTTTTGTTCTTCTGCCGGTCACAGCTGCGGTTACGTTTCCTAGTGTTTCTCATTTCAATCAATCTGTATTTTTCGTGATTGATCCTTGTGTCTGGTATTCTCGTAACGTTTATTCAAGGCCCGTTGTATTGTGTTTTGATCTGTATGTTTTACCACGAAGCCAAATCATTTTATCTGCTGTGTCT
This sequence comes from Megaustenia siamemsis, assembly GCA_032433765.1. Taxonomy (NCBI): domain Eukaryota; kingdom Metazoa; phylum Mollusca; class Gastropoda; order Stylommatophora; family Ariophantidae; genus Megaustenia; species Megaustenia siamemsis. The sequence continues at coordinate 24,710,715 of JAVIAB010000088.1, forward strand.
TTATGTATTTATTATACAGTGGGAATCATGCTCAAGAAACGTCTTAAGTAATGCCCCCAGTGAAGGCTATCACTATCTCCATTGATCACCGCTTTACTGTCTCCTGCCCTACACTTTAGGCAGGCCTACACTTTATGATTGCTTCCCCTGACCATCAAGTCATGTCATCAGACAACTGTAGTCTTTATCTATATATCTATATATAGCTCTGCCACTTTTACTGCTTATTTTAATAACTTTATATTTTAAGAGAAATCGACAAGTAAAACAAGGTGTTTTAAATAATAGTTTAATAACTTTATATTTTAATAACGTGTTCACGCAGTGTACATCTATCACCAACATGTGTTTCTTGTCAGCCCTTCTCATGACCAGTCTGTGACCAGCAGTTTTTACAAGATCGATCCTAGACGAGCACCATTTTCATTGCAAATGTGTATAGTACCTCACCAAGTACAAGGCAAAATATTACGGACAGTACCTCACCAAGTATAAGGCAAAATATCACGGACAGTACTTCACCAAGTATAAAGCAAAATATCACGGACAGTACTTCACCAAGTATAAGGCAAAATATCACGGACAGTACTTCACCAAGTATAAGGCAAAATATCACGGACAGTACTTCACCAAGTATAAGGCAAAATATCACGGACAGTACTTCACCAAGTATAAGGCAAAATATCACGGACAGTACTTCACCAAGTATAAGGCAAAATATTATATGGACAGTACTTCACCAAGTATAAGGCAAAATATCACGGACAGTACTTCACCAAGTATAAGGCAAAATATCACGGACAGTACTTCACCAAGTATAAGGCAAAATATCACGAACAGTACCTCAACTAGAAGGATGTGCGCGCTACGCACACACAGAGACGCACATCATGTCAAAAACAAGTTCTCTTTATTTTCTGGTTGTGGCTCCTGCCATAGTTTTGTCAATAAACCACACCCCTACCTGACCCTATCATCTCCTGTGTCTTAGGACTGCCTTTACTTTGAACATTGTCTGGCCTGTGTGTGTGAGCGCGTATGTGTTTATACCGTAGAGAGAGCCGAGAGGGGTGAACAACTCATAACTGACTGATCTGGTTTAGATAAATAAACCAGAATTAATCCAAATCGGAAACGGTTTCCTAGTGGTGACCTTCAGACAAACTAGCAAGCACGCCCCCAGCAAGTAAAGCCATGGCTCAATGAACTGCAGCTTCTAACTGATATGTGTTGAGCTCAAAAACGTAGATATCGCAAACTTGTACTACACAAGGCGACGTTCATTTAACGGCGGTCTTGAGATAGAAGCAGTTCGTCTGGTAGAAATAAATATTAAAGATAGAGATAACAGTTAATGCTGATTTTAGAGGTAGGAATTCATGTCGGATATAAATTAGAGAAGTAAGTAAATGGAAGATCACAGAATCAAACAAATGTAAGATTTAAGATAAATATGAAGACGTATTACGGATTAAGGACAGATATGTAATTAGAAGTACGGACACTGGTTTCGAGAACTGCCGTGGTAAAGAGAATACTATAAATAGAGGTCGGATGATACGAGATAAATTCGTGTGATGGACCATAAAAAAAGACGGAGAGAAATCAGTGAGATGTGGGAGAAAGGAATCAAAAGATAGATAATTTCATGGACATCAAACTCCAGAGTACTAATATTCCAAGTTTAATCGGGAGAGACTCATGGAGAAATAAAGTTTAATCGGGAGAGACTCATGGAGAAATAAAGTTTAATCGGGAGAAACTCATGGAGAAATAAAGTTTAATCGGGAGAGACTCATGGAGAAATAAAGTTTAATCGGGAGAGACTCATGGAGAAATAAAGTTTAATCGGGAGAGACTCATGGAGAAATAAAGTTTAATCGGGAGAGACTCATGAAGAAATAAAGTTTAATCGCAGAGAAAGATTATTAAATGTTGAAGTTGAAGCGAAATAATAGCGGTAACTTTGATGTATGAGAGACCGATTATTGTTATGGAAGGTCCCGGTATCACTGCAAACGAATTAAAATCCATAATTGCTAAACCGCCCGTGCCAGTGGAATCATCCGAATTACTATCTCATCTCCCAAACAAAGAAAGGTTGCTGCAGTCCCTATCATAGAAGTCTCAGCACACGCCCAAAAGATATAGGCAAATCCGCACAGAAAGTGAACACAGCCATTTGTTCCTCGTCGTGCGATATCATCATTTATCGTAAGTAATCGGAATGTTGAAACACGATCCAGATAAAACACAGCTTGTGTGCACAGTACACCTAACTCAGTAGCTCCGGCAGCAAGCACAACTTGCAATATGAGGAAACTGCAACAAGGAATACTTTTCAGGCACAGCCGTTAACAGTTCCCGCCGCCTATTCGCCATATTGACCGGTAGATACCGATGTGCTCCATAACATTGAAAGGACTTGCAGTTTCAGAACAGACAACATGTGGTAGAATGTAGTCATCTGTCATGCTACAAATCATAAGGAAACAGCAGTGTAGATACACTTTCATGGAAAACATTTACTCACAACAAAGCCACGCCTAAGAGTAGACATAGGAACTTTCATACAAATATTGAACAAGTATTACAAAGTTGGCATTTGCAAGAAACCGTGACTATGTTGCTACATCTATGGTTGTTATGGTATATGCTAGCCAGGGAGTTAGATTCGTTAGTGACATTTCCGTGTGCTTCGTTTCTTTCATGCTGTTCACTTGTAGTAACAAGCTCTAATGACCGGCATTACATTTTGATTCGCGATCTTGTTTTTTTTTTTTATATATTTAATCTGTTGCCGGTTCAAAGTGAAGGATGCTTCAATCAAATAGTGCTGTTTTTTTGTTTCCATTTCTTTTTTGTTTGAAGTTTCAAAACGTGTCGACTAATTATTACTCTCAACTTCTGTTTCTCTCAACACTTTGAAATCTCTCCAAAACGTGTAGTAGATTCACCTTTACATGGCACGTCTTGTGATTGAGCTATTGTTGTTGTGCACTTTGCTCATATTTTTACGTGTCTGTGCTTACGTTTTTTGCTTGTAATTTATTTAAAAAAAGGGAGATTGTGTTCGTTGCAAACACGTTTAGAGTTCTTTTTATGTCACGGCCAGGATGAAAATAATCTTCTATTTTGAACCACCATTTGAACTACACAAGCATTAACGTATGTGCAAGGTATTTAGCTGTCAGTGACGCGTTCAAATGTAACATCTCTGTGAGCTGATTGTAGTGGTGTGAATTTACACCCGCCGCTTCAGGTTAACAGATGCAATCATTGATTTATTTATGACATCAATAAAGACAGATTCATTCAACAGATCTGCCGCGTTGTAGACCAAGAATTAAGGTTCACTGGAATTATTTCAGCGATGGCTCTGGATAGGACACACACTGCGGAAGTCAACTGAGAGTATTACACAACAGGCCCTTCTTTTGGAACACCGAAAAGAAAAAAATGACAAAGAAGAAGATCAAGATATTCGTGTATAGATTACAGATATAAAGATTATAGATTAAGTTATGAATGACCTTAAAAAGAATATCAAGAAACAGAACGGCTTGGAAAGTATTTGTTGAAGACCTATGCTCCACAGGGAGCTGAAAAGGTAGAAGAAGAAGAAATTATTTCAGACTTAAAGTGTTAGGAACTTTTTTTTATGTCATTCACTCTCTTGCTTTACGGACGTAATACTGACCACATTACCTAAAAAATAATGTGCTGAAAGTCTGTAAAAATGATGATCACTAACACTATATTCCCTATACGCCACTTGGCGTGACGGGGCACTTTACTTACTTTTTTTTGACTCTCTCGCTTTCAATTTGTCACCGATCTTTTCTGACAAGTTCAATCTTTTATTTCATCACTTTTCATTTTTTGGACAATCTTCCTTTCTTTTTGTTAGTCTTCCGTTATTTGTGTGCATTCTACTTTTATTTTGTCATTCTTCCACTTTTGCTCAACGTTCTTACATTTACTGCACGTTTTATGTTCAATGCGTCATTCTCCTACTTTTTTTTTAGTACCACTTTCCTCTCATTTGTATCCACGATTCCATGTATCAGTATTCTCCCTTTCCTCTCATTGTATCCACAGTTCCATTTTTCAGTATTCCTCCTTTCCTCTCATTATATCCACAATTACACCTTTCAGTATCCTCCATTTCGTCTCATTATATCCACAATTACACCTTTCAGTATCCTCCATTTCGTCTCATTATATCCACAATTACACCTTTCAGTATCCTCCATTTCCTCTCATTATATCCACAATTACACCTTTCAGTATCCTCAATTTCCTCTCATTATATCCACCAATTCCACCTTTCAATATCCCCAATTTCCTCTCATTATATCCACCAATTCCACCTTTCCATATCCCCAATTTCCTCTCATTATATCCACCAATTCCACCTTTCCATATCCCCAATTTCCTCTCATTATATCCACCAATTCCACCTTTCCATATCCCCAATTTCCTCTCATTGTATCCACCAATTCCACCTTTCAATATCCCCAATTTCCTCTCATTATATCCACCAATTCCACATTTCAATATCCCCAATTTCCTCTCATTATATCCATCAATTCCACCTTTCCATATCCCCAATTTCCTCTCATTATATCCACCAATTCCACCTTTCAATATCCCCAATTTCCTCTCATTATATCCACCAATTCCACATTTCAATATCCCCAATTTCCTCTCATTGTATCCACCAATTCCACCTTTCAATATCCCCCATTTCCTCTCATTATATCCACCAATTCCACCTTTCAATATCCCCCATTTCCTCTCGTTATATCCACCAATTCCACCTTTCAATATCCCCCATTTCCTCTCGTTATATCCACCAATTCCACCTTTCAATATCCCCCATTTCCTCTCGTTATATCCACCAATTCCACCTTTCAATATCCCCCATTTCCTCTCATTATATCCACCAATTCCACCTTTCAATATCCCCAATTTCCTCTCATTATATCCACCAATTCCACCTTTCAATATCCCCCATTTCCTCTCATTATATCCATCAATTCCACCTTTCAATATCACCAATTTCCTCTCATTATATCCACCAATTCCACCTTTCAATATCCCCCATTTCCTCTCATTATATCCATCAATTCCACCTTTCAATATCACCAATTTCCTCTCATTATATCCACCAATTCCACCTTTCAATATCCCCCATTTCCTCTCATTATATCCACCAATTCCACCTTTCAATATCCCCCATTTCCTCTCATTATATCCACCAATTCCACCTTTCAATATCCCCAATTTCCTCTCATTATATCTATCAATTCCACCTTTCAATATCCCCCATTTCCTCTCATTATATCCATCAATTCCACCTTTCAATATCACCAATTTCCTCTCATTATATCCATCAATTCCACCTTTCAATATCCCCCATTTCCCCTCATTATATCCATCAATTCCACCTTTCAATATCCCCCATTTCCTCTCATTATATCCATCAATTCCACCTTTCAATATCCCCAATTTCCTCTCATTGTATCCACGATTCCACCTTTCAATATCCCCAATTTCCTCTCATTGTATCCACGACTCCACCTTTCAATATCCCCAATTTCCTCTCATTGTATCCACGACTCCACCTTTCAATATCCCCAATTTCCTCTCATTGTATCCACGACTCCACCTTTCAATATCCCCAATTTCCTCTCATTGTATCCACGACTCCACCTTTCAATATCCCCAATTTCCTCTCATTGTATCCACGACTCCACCTTTCAATATCCCCAATTTCCTCTCATTGTATCCACGACTCCACCTTTCAATATCCCCAATTTCCTCTCATTGTATCCACGACTCCACCTTTCAATATCCCCAATTTCCTCTCATTGTATCCACGACTCCACCTTTCAATATCCCCAATTTCCTCTCATTGTATCCACGACTCCACCTTTCAATATCCCCAATTTCCTCTCATTGTATCCACGACTCCACCTTTCAATATCCCCAATTTCCTCTCATTGTATCCACGACTCCACCTTTCAACATCCCCAATTTCCTCTCATTGTATCCACGATTCCACCTTTCAATATCCCCAATTTCCTCTCATTGTATCCACGACTCCACCTTTCAATATCCCCAATTTCCTCTCATTGTATCCACGACTCCACCTTTCAATATCCCCAATTTCCTCTCATTATATCCACGATTCCACCTTTCAACATCCCCAATTTCCTCTCATTGTATCCACGATTCCACCTTTCAATATCCCCAATTTCCTCTCATTGTATCCACGATTCCACCTTTCAATATCCCCAATTTCCTCTCATTGTATCCACGATTCCACCTTTCAATATCCCCAATTTCCTCTCATTGTATCCACGACTCCACCTTTCAATATCCCCAATTTCCTCTCATTGTATCCACGATTCCACCTTTCAATATCCCCAATTTCCTCTCATTGTATCCACGATTCCACCTTTCAATATCCCCAATTTCCTCTCATTGTATCCACGATTCCACCTTTCAGTACCACCTACCCTCTCACTGTATCCACTATTTCTTTTTTTTAACTACATTTCTCCTTTCAATGTGTCACTCTTTCTTTTTCACAATCTTTTTCTTTCATTTTGTCACTCTTTCTCTCATTTCTCACCCCCTCGCTTTGGCAGTCTCCCTTTCTCTTGTTACTATTTGTATAACAGTCTGCCAGGTCATGATGAAAATCCCCCCTGCCTCCGTTCATACACCCGCCATATTCTGGCTTTTTCTATTTTCTTTATTAAAAGATTTATTTGAGATCCGTAGTCCAAAATAAGACTCACTAATCGAATTTAATGCTTTTGTATGGCCCATTCTGCAGTTGAAGCTGGTAGTAATGGCTTTCATTTTTGGTGCAGTTTCGGTAACAATGACCTTTTCAGCGTTAGCGTTAACCCAAGCGCTCATATAAAGCAGTGCTGCTCACTTAGTCGGGCCTCTACTCTCAAGTGACGTGTTCCGCTTGGTTGCATCTGCCAGGCCCATAACACTCCCACCGACAATGCTCACGGATTCAATCATGCGTGTACGCTGTGCTAGCAGGGTGGAGCACACGAGCACACGGGGCGAAGGTTATATTAGAGTGGTGGGGGGAGTGTGGCGATCTGGCTGTTAAGTCTTCCGTACTTTCATCAATTGTGTTTTGTTTGAAACTCGGGGAACCGATCAATGTGCACCAAGGTGTGATCTCACACAGACCTTTAGTATTTAGGAGAAATGGCTGAGCGGTTGATGATCATGACGACAGGTGCCAGGTGTCCACAAAGAAGGTTGATTGAAACATGGCTTAATCCTTGCTCTGCTAGTTATTGTTGTTTGTACGCTGTTACTTTCCTGTCTTCACTAAACGACGCTGTCATGCAATTTTGCCTGAAAATATTCTTTCTCTTACATCTTATAGTAACCATGTATCATGCAGCTCTTTATGTAGCGTGGATCGAGTTTACTAGTTAATGAAACATTTCTGTAGGTCTCACTGCTTGACATTTTATTGACGTTTCCTAGTTTTACTTTTTTTTTTTTTTAAGTAAAGTACCCCCGTCACGCCGTTGCTTAATTTATTTATCCCCCCCCCCCCCCAATTAATGTTGTTCTTTGTGAATGTCAACATTCCACGGGCCATTTGAAGAGCAACTACGAAAATCGTTGGTGACAACAGTATGTTGCGATTTTACAGAAGAATATTGAGAACGCCATTGATAACTGTGTTACGATAGAAACCAAATAAAATAATGTTTGTTGCCAACACGATAAAGAAATAATAATCACTTGTGATTATGTAATGAGTTGGGAGCATGTGAAACATATTTTGACAGTGGGGAAAAGTTGCGGGAAGAATACAACAAGAGAGCAAATACAATGCAGTTTGAATTTGTGTGTGTTTAGTCAAGAATAGAAGGAATCAATAGCTATAGAGATGGACAGTCGCGAAGAGAAAGCTTCACAGTGCAGGTGCTCTACTTGGTGATGGTGTGTGAGTGAGTGATGTTTATTTTGGTGCTGGTCAAGTGGTAAGACATCAACCCCTGCACAAGAAGGTCATGGGTTCGATCTCGCCGCAGGAAGTATGTATTTGCTTTTCGAATCCGTTCTTGTTTCACGGTTTTGTCCTCACTGGTTTCCGAATAGTGGTATCAATCGCCTTGCCCTCTCGAATGTCAGCCTAAAGAGGATGTCTCGTGTGAATTGTGTACACATTAAACAACTCTTGGCAGTTAATGGTTGAAAACAGGATGTCATGTGTGAATTGTGTACACATTAAACAACTCTTGGCAGTTAATGGTTGAAAACAGGATGTCATGTGTGAATTGTGTACACATTAAACAACTCTTGGCAGTTAATGGTTGAAAACAGGATGTCACGTGTGAATTGTGTACACATTAAAAAACCCTTGGCAGTTAATGGTCGACAAATGTAAGCCACAATGACGCCTGTTGGGGTAAATTTGTTAAGCAATTAAAAATCTGCCCGTCGGACCTGAAGGAGTTACATATCTCGACTTGTCGTAAACTAGCGACAGAACGAATCAACGCCCACTTGACGGGTGAATGCCGAAGAAAGAAGATATCCTTATGTCACATATACTTAGCGTATTCACGATATATCGGCTTCTGTTATGTCTTATTTGCGATTGTCCTATATTTAAAAATCTACGTCATAGAGTAGTGTTGATTTAATATAACAAGTGGCTTCTTCAATTTGGGGTGGATTTTTTTTTTAATTTGCTTAGATGCTTGCATTTATCTTCTTTATGTATTCATTATGTGCCGTCTCCACATCGAATATTGGTAACCATGTCGCGCTATTTATTCTGTTGCTTGTCTTGATATTGCATGTTGTCATAGGCTCATCTGTTCATCTTTTTATGCTATCAGTCCATTTTATTATTGACATTTCTCTGCCTCGTCTACCTTAAACTTTTCCCTCCAAGATGACTTACAGTAGATTATTGTGTCTTTCTTCTAAACTTGAGTTGTCTCGTTCGAGTTGTGTTAAGCACTTTAATTTTTTTTTTTTCAGTTGATTCAAAATCTTGTCTATTGTTTTCTTTGCCAAAATCTCTCCACTTTTCTATAAATCTACATTTCCATTGCTTCAATTTTCTGCTATATTTTCTTATTTAATGTCCATTTTTCGACACCATACATAAATATTGAATAGATATAATATTTTACTATTCGTAGTTTTAGTTGTTATGTTATCTGGTTTGATGTAAGCATATTTTCAGTTCTGTTTTTTTTTTCATTCCTATTTCTTTGTTTACTTCTGTCTTTTATTTTTCATCATTTGTTATAGCATATCCAAGATAGCTATATTCTTGATCTCTTTCTAGCTTCTTTCCATCTACTTTAATATCACCCTGTAGGTTTTCTGTGTTGTCTTTGTTGATAATCGTAGCTTTGTCCTTTTAAAGATTCATATCCAAACTATATTATTTCATAAATTCTAATCTAAAATAAATTGGTTTGCTTACTTCTGTATACATTTCTATTTTTTTCCTCATCCAAAAGGTTGTTCTGTTAATTCTATCATCATCATCATTGAGTGCCGTCTCCGCAACGAAGGTTGGCTACCATGGAGCGCCATTTTGCTCTATCTCTTGCTTTGATGGTGCAGGTTGTCATCGGTTGATTTGTCCATCTTTTGATGTTACTCGTCCATGTTAATCTTGGTCTGCCTCTGCCTCTTTTACCTTGTATTTTCCCCTCCAGGATCACTTTCAGTAGGCTGTTGTTAATTCTATACTTAATTTATTTTGCATTCTTCCCTGTATAACTTTCAGCCTAATTGTTGTTTTATGAATCCTCTTTATGGTGTTAAAAATATCATGTGTTAATTGAAGGAAAATAGATAGAATATTTAGATTATCTCTAGAAAATTAGATATTTAGGAAATTATATGTTTGACTCATTGACAGAGATTAGAGTTTAAATATTTGACTCATTGATAGAGATTAGAGAGTAAATATTTGACTTTTGACAGAGATTAGAGAGTAAATATTTGTTTCATTGACAGAGATTAGAGAGTAAATATTTGACTCATTGACAGAGTTTAGAGAGTAAATATTTGACTCATTGACAGAGATTGGAGAGTAAATATTTGTCTCAGTGACAGAGATTAGAGAGTAAATATTTGTCTCATTGACAGAGATTAGAGAGTAAATATTTGTTTCATTGACAGAGATTAGAGAGTAAATATTTGTCTCATTGACAGAGATTAAAGAGCAAATATTTGTTTCATTGACAGAGATTAGAGAGCAAATATTTGTCTCATTGACAGAGATTAGAGAGTAAATATTTGTTTCATTGACAGAGATTGGAGAGCAAATATTTCACTCATTGACAGAGATTGGAGAGTAAATATTTGACTCATTGACAGAGATTGGAGAGTAAATATTTGTCTCATTTACAGAGATTAGAGAGTAAATATTTGTCTCATTGACAGTGATTAAAATTTAAATTTTTGACTCATTGACAGAGATTAGAGGGTAAATACTTGTCACATTAACATAGATTATAGAGTAAATGTTTTATTCATTGACAGAGATTAGAGAGAAAATATTTTCTCATTGACAGAGATTAGTGAAATATTTGATTCATTGACAGAGATTAGAGAGTAAATATTTGACTCATTGACAGAGATTGGAGAGTAAATATTTGTCTCATTGACAGAGATTAGAGAGTAAATATTTGTCTCATTGACAGAGATTAGAAAGTAAATTTTTGACTCATTGACAGAGATTAGAGAGTAAATACTTGTCACATTAACATAGATTATAGAGTAAATGTTTTATTCATTGACAGAGATCAGAGAGTAAATATTTGACTCGTTGACAGAGATTAAAGAGTATATATTTGACTCATTGACATAGATTAGAGAGTAAATATTTGTCACTTTGACAGATTAGAGAGTAGATATTTGAAACATTGACAGAGGTTAGAACGTAAATATGTGTCACATTGACAGAGATTAGATAGTAAATATTTGACTTATTGGCAGAAATTGGAGTAAATATTTGACTTATTGACAGAGATTGGAGGGTAAATATTTGTCGCATTGACAGAAATTAGAGAGTAAATATGTGTCACATTGATAGATATTAGAGAGTAAATGTTTGATTCATTGACAGAGACTAGTGAAATATTTGATTCATTGACAGAGATTAAAGAGTAAATAAGTGTTTCAGATTTGTCTCGTTTATTTTTATGCTGCATGATGGTGGTGGTCGTTTCCGGTTGTTTCGAAAATGGAGGAATTATTTTTCTCCGGCTTGGTATAGAACCGTTGATCAGAGGTTTAACAAGCCACTATCGTAAAAACGATTTTGTTAATGAAACGTAAACCTGATACAGAATGTGTAAATTAGCAGTAGATAATAGTGATAGTTTTTTCGGCCCTAAAACAACAACAAAAATAGGATTCTGGAATGTTCGTAAAATGGCCGCACCAACGAAATAAAGTTGAACGCATTCGAAAATAAATGGCTAAGGAAAATATTTGGTATAGCGTGGAACGAATTCAAAACAAACGAGGAAATTAGAGAAATCGCCAATCAACCACTAATATCTTCAGTAATAAAGAAAAGACGATGGTCATATGTTGGACATGTGATGAGAAGAGATACTAACCGAATAGCAAAGCAAGCCCTCATATGGGAAACAACAGGTAAGAGAAAAAGAGGAAGACCCAGGGAGACACTGAGAAGAACATTGATGAGAGAAGCAAGAGCAGCAGGATTCGGCTCCCTCAATGAGATAGAGCTGCTTGCACAGAACAGAGACAAAAGGCGAGATTTGATAAAATATATTTAAAAGATAACTGCTAGAACAAAAATTCAGATAGGAGAAGGTGTATCTTGGTCTACGCCCTTTGGGCCGGCTACGGCTCGAAAGGTCAATAGATAGATAGATGATGATGGTGCTTGCACCGTAAATAAACAAATGAAAAGACGATTAGAGGCCACAGAGATGGGATTTCTCAGAAGAATGTTGAAAGTTCCCTGGACAGCTAAAAAGACCAATGAGGAAGTTCTCAAAGAGGCCAACACAAAAAGGGAGCTCTTAAAAAAACATCAGAAATAAGCAATCAACATTTTTCGGGCACATCATGAGAAGAGGAAAGTTGGAATACTTGGTTACAACTGGCAAAATAAAAGGAAAGAGAGATCGCGGACGACAAAGAGAGAAAATACTGGATAGCTTGGTGTCATGGCATGGAAAACAGCCAACAACAGAACTGATACGATGCACTGTAGATAGAAGAAAGTGGATGGACATGATCACCTACGCCAACCGGTAGGGCACATGATGATGATTTACGGTCCATGATTTGCTTGCATATGTCAGAATTGGCTCTATATAACACTAATGAACTCTCTTTCTCACTTCTATTGACATAGATTTGTTGCATAAGATTTTTTTTCACCTTCTGAATTGCTATTTTGGCCTGAGCTATAAAGTGCTAACGGAGAAATAAAATTATCTATTTTACAAACTGTGATAAGGGAGAAATAAAAATAAATATTTTTGCTAACTGTATGAAGATTGAAGTAAACTTAATGTTCCATCTTTCTGATGGCAAGAAATGGCAAAGTTATATATCAATTATGTTATAAGTTTTGTCCGAGTCAATATTCGCGCACTTTGTGTTTGCAGGCTAAATGTGAACATAATTGTTTTGTTTCGTTTCGTTTATAATTGTTAATCTATTGCTTTCATCACGGGACGGAAGATTTCGCTGTAATCAGCCTCGGAGCATTCCTCGGTGGCGTACAAAATACTTACTATTGGATACACTGAATGTGCACTAGATTTACAATCTATTGTAAAAAATAGCTGGAGAAAATACCACAAGTTTGTATTGTCTTATAATCTAAGAAGCTCAAAAAAAAAAACGTTAAATGATTGGATTACATTTTTGTTGATTAAAAGTGTATTTATTTACATAGAAATAAAGGGAATCTTGAAACAAGCTAGGAAAACAGAATGGAGAGAGCTATATGGACAATATGAGTTAGAACACAACCGGCTAAATAAACTAGGAAAACAGAATGGAGAGAGTTATATGGTCAGTATGAACCAGAATACAACAAGTAAATAAACTAGGACAACAGAATGGAAAGAGTTATATGAACAATATGAGTTAGAACACGACAGTTTAAATAAACTCAGCAGACTTGAGCAGACCAAGATATTTACTCACAACAGGTCACTATGACCTCAGAGAAAACCTACTCAGATAGAACTTAGTGTCTTTGCGACATGTAACTGCTGCGCATCCAATCTTCTACAAGACTGCAGCACTCTCAAAGAACACAAAGAAGACAAATATGGCCCACAACCGTTCATGACAAGTTACGGAGAACCGGTGGAGACCTCAAACACGCCGTCTTGTTCGTGACCCACGCTGTCTAACCGCAATAGTCGATCGTGGAAGATTTATTTACATCCGGTGATATTACTGAAGCATATCGGCTAGTTTTGTTTCATGAAACTCACATTGGAAACCAATCTATAAATAAAGCCATTAGTGTCGCCATCTTCGTTTCCTCTATTAAAAAACCACAACAGTTTTGCTATGGCAATTTGACCTAGTTTGCCATAAAGTTTCTCAATCAGCACGTGGGTGTGCATTAGCCGCCATAGCTCAGTGGTTAGTGAACTGGACTACTAAGAACAAGAGGTCGGGTTCGATCCTGATCGACGGCTTCCGGGTTCACCCAGTCTTAAATGGGTACCATACTTTTTTTTGGGAAAGTTGAGCGGCACGGGCGTAATACCGACCATATTACTCCACAAATCATGCGCCGAAGGTCTATAACAACTATGATCACTTAACACCATATTCCCTATACACTATTTGGTGCGACGGGATACTTTTAAATTACTTATGTGGGTGTGTGTAGATCATGCCATCTCGGCTCACCTCGTGAAGCCGAGAGTTTTGAAGGATTTTCTACTGTGTTATTTTTCTATTGAGACTTTATAAAAAAAAAGTATGTGTCTGTTTGTTTTGTTGATCCGAGGACGGCACATAGGGCAGACATTGGAACCTCTCATGTTCGACGGTCTTTGCTATCATCTGTCAGACCTTGCACAAGATCCATACAGTATCTCGCTACATGTCCATATTCCTGGGCGAGCGGCTCTCTCTCTAGACAACTGAGCTGGTGTTGCCTCCCGCCTCAGTGTTCTTCTTACTGTTCTTCTAAGTCGGTCCCTTTCTCTTTTACTCTCTGGGTCGATAGCTAATCTTAAAGCAAATAATCTTAATTGTTATTCTTAAAGCAAATAATCTTAATTGTTATTCTTAAAGCAAATGATCGTAATTGTTATTCTTAAAGCAAATAATCTTAATTGTTATTCTTAAAGCAAATAATCTTAATTGTTATTCTTAACGCAAATAATGTTAATTGTTATTCTTAAAGCAAATAATCTTAATTGTTATTCTTAAAGCAAATCTTGAAATAAACAAAAGAATAGGAATGGCAAAAAGTAATTTTAATGTCATGAAGAACATACTAACATCAAAACAAATAACACCAGGGCTAAAACTAAGAACAGCAAAATATTACATCTTCTCAATATTCCTATATGGTGCAGAAACATGGACATTAGACAAGAAAACAGAACAGAGAATTGAAGCCTTTGAAATGTGGATATATAGAAGAATAGGTATAATTGGATGGAAGGAAAAGAAAACAAACTATGAAGTCTTAAAACAACTAAAAATGAAAAAAAGAACTACTAAGCACAATTCAAACAAGACAAATGCGATTTTTGGGCCATGTTAAAAGTCACAACAGCCTACTAAAAGTAATCCTGGAGGGGAAAATACAAGGTAAAAGAGGCAGAGGCATATCAAGACTAACATGGACGAGTAACATCAAAAGATGGACAAATCAGCCTACGACAACCTGCACCATCAAAGCGAGAGACAGAGCAGAATAGCGCTCCATGGTAGCCAACCTTCGTTGCGGAGAAGGCACTCGATGATGATGATGAAAGAAAATAATCTTAATTGTTATTCTTAAAGCAAATAATCTTGATTATTATTCTTAAACTAAATTATCATGATTGTTATTCTGAAACCAAAGTACCTTGATTGCTATTCTAAAACCAAATTATCACGACTGTTATTCTTAAACCAAATTATCTCAATTGTTATATATGACCTTTGGCGTTTTGACAGACGGTTAGTAGCAAGCAATCATGATAAGTCAGTAGTTTGGTAAAGCATTAGTGTCTCATACTGGGTGCTGCTTTACTGGAACATCTTCTCTCGTGCCTGAATTTGCCAATCCTTCTGCTGTGTCCTTACGAGGATGGAATTGACATTTCAGCTTGCTTGCTATGCCTGGACCAATAATATGGAGATAATGCTTTGCCAAAAACGCACTACTCCCCTCTCGTCTCCTCTTTTAAGTGTTCCAAAGGAGGAACTCGGTCCTTACGTTCGGAAACAAAGCTGAGTTGCAGGGGATTCCAGAAGATGGATAATACATCATCGACTGCCTTAGGGTCCCTTCCTTCGGATTTTCTGTTTGGGTTTACTCCCGTAGCCTACGAAGTCTCCCGAGTCTTCTCACGAAGCAGTGAATGATTTGGACGAAAAATCCGCTGTCAGATACAGACGTTCGTCGATGCGACGGTGAAAAAAATGACCTATCATCGATCGGTCTATCCCGATCGAAAAGTAGAAAATCTCCACTTAACAATGAGAATTTCCACTGTCCACAAACCTGTCAGAGGTTAAAAAACCACAAACCTGTCAGAGGTTAAAAAACCACAAGCCTGTCAGAGGTTAAACAACCACAAACCTGTCAGAGGTTAAACAACCACAAACCTGTCAGAGGTTAAACAACCACAAACCTGTCAGAGGTTAAACAACCACAAACCTGTCAGAGGTTAAACAACCACAAAAGGCAATAGCAGAACACTGAATCCAAGCAGCACACACCGCGTATAACCGGTGTATTTCGAAACCACACACGTTGTGACGGAAAACACTGTCCTCATACGGACGACATCTTGACCAATAGCTTCAGTAATGCTATCATAATTGCTTCTCTCCATGCCTGTGGCACTCTAAAAAACTATCTTTACGACACATAGTACCATTGCTGGTGTATGTCGGGAGGCAACGATAGAACCAGAGGGATAAAGGCCGCTTGGTCAAGCAGTCGCCACGACGTGTGAGACTCATAATTTTTATTCAACCAAATACCTTTAATTTGTTTGTTTACACGGAATTCTTCTAAATATAATGCTTTAGCCGATCGAGTTCTATTAATTTATGTGTGTCTGTGGTCGGGAGGGGGGGGGGATGGTAATGAGTTACGGTTCAAAGTAAAGGATTGTTTGTAGAAGAAAAAAATCTGCGCTCTAAATTGACCCATATGTGCCCAGAAAGTGATGGTTACCTCCTAGTAGTGGCTATCTCTGATAATTATTTCATTTGAAGTGATTTACATATATAGATATTGACAACCATTTTCTTTTAAAATTCTGAGTTGCTTGTGTGTATTTATGTATTGGGAGGAACCGTGGATTGTATATATTTAGTGCCGTCTCCGAATCGAAAGTTGGCTACCATGAAGCCACTCTGTCTCTTGCTTTGATGGTGCAGATTGTCATAGGTTGACTTCTCCTTGATTATATATAATAATAATAATAATAGTAATAAAAACTAAGGCGACGAGTATAAGATGCAGTTTAAAAAACGAGTAACTCCTTTATACACTAAAAGAGCATGCTTGTTGAATGAAATGAAATGCGCTGGTTAATGTTCCGACCTATTGCACATAATAAACACATCAACCCGGACACACACAGGCACGTACACACACACATACACACGCGTTATTTTTTCATTTATGAAGACTTGTAATTAATGAGATTCTGGCAAGCCTTGCCCAACAATAGACAACATGGAAAAGACATTATTAAATAGATGGTATAGTACTCGTTTCGGAAAATCGACGGACGGAGGGAAGCAAAGAGAAAAGATACCAGGCAGTTTAAGAGAATGGCTTGGCAGAAGGTCAACAACAGAAATGATAAATAACTGTCGTGATCGAAGGTTGTGGAGAGACATGATCACCTACGCCAGCAGACACGGTACTTGATGATGATGATGATGATAGTACTCGTTTACTTCTCCCTTTCTCTCCTCCTTCACCCCTCTCTCTCTCTCTCTCTCTCTCTCTCTCTCTTTTTATTAATATTTTTCTCACTGTGTGTTATTAAATTATTATACATTTTATGTTTCTTTTTTATTTCATCTTTTTGCTGCCTCTTGCAATCTTTCACAGAAAGTAATTGTTCAGTATATATCTGTTCCACTTCAATAATTGATCTTCTTTCTTTCTATCCTGATCCTTAAATATAATCCCTTTTTCTTTTCGTTCTAATCTCTCTCGTCTTTCATTCACATCCGCTTTCTATACTCCCCCCCCCCACCCCCTTCCCCCAATATTTACTCGGGCGAGAAAAGTAATTTAAAAAAAAAGACATAAAGAAAGCGAAGGTGAACTTTACCATTAGTTCCTCCCCGGAACTAACTCGTTCATTTCTTATCCAAAAACTCTTTATTCCTGTTTGAAATGAACCTGTTCATTTCTATCTAAAATAGTGTTTTTCTTGCCGGAACTTTCTCTCTCTCCTCCCCCCTCTCTCTCTCTTTCTCTCTCTCTCTCTCTCGCTCTCTCCTTCTTTTCTCTTCTCTTGTACATGTTCAGATATCGAGGGAGGTACAAACGTCTGGTTCTCGACCTTTGGCGGCCTTTCTCCTGCGTCTTTTGTCTTCTGAATTCGTTATCAACGCTGCCTCGAAAGTTGCTATGCCGTTTTTTTTGTGTGTTCTCCATGTGCTACGATCTGCAGCCAGATCCTCCCAGTTTCTTTAATTGATATAGAATTCCCTGAAGGAAGTCCTACAAACATCCTTATATCTGAGCACTGGTCTGACCTTTGTTTGGAAACGTTACGTCCCTAAGTTTACCATACAATAATTGTTTAGGAATACGAATGTTTGCCTTTCTTCCTACAAGACCCAGCCACCATAGTCTACAACTACTAAGTGTTGCCATGATGTATGGGAGTTTGTCTCGTTGTAAGACATTATAGTTGGTTACTTTATTCTGCCATTTTATGCTCATAATTTTTCGAAGGCAACACAATAAATCTGTTTAACCTTGTCTCATGCCTTGTATAGGTAGCCCAAGTTTCTGATCCGTATAGAAGTGTACTAAACACAGAGCTTTGATCAATTTAAACCTTAGTCCAGAGTGTTAGTTTGGTGTTGCTTGAAATTAACCTATTCATTTATGTCCAAAACATTTTTTTTTCCTGTCTGGAATTAACCTTTTTTATTTTTACACAAGTCTTGTTCCTTCCTGCCTGGAACTAATCTTTTCATTTCTATCCAAATACTGTTTCTTCCTTTCAACAACTAACCTATTCATCTCTATCCAAATACTGTTTCTTCCTTTCAACAACTAACCTATTCATCTCTATCCAAATACTGTTTCTTCCTTTCAGCAACTAACCTATTCATTTCTATCCAAATACTGTTTCTTCCTTTCAACAACTAACCCATTAATTTCTATCCAAATACTGTTTCTTCCTTTCAACAACTAACCTATTAATTTCTATCCAAATACTGTTTCTTCCTTTCAACAACTAACCTATTCATCTCTATCCAAATACCGTTTCTTCCTTTCAACAACTAACCTATTCATCTCTATCCAAATACTGTTTCTTCCTTTCAGCAACTAACCTATTCATTTCTATCCAAATACTGTTTCTTCCTTTCAACAACTAACCCATTAATTTCTATCCAAATACTGTTTCTTCCTTTCAACAACTAACCTATTAATTTCTATCCAAATACTGTTTCTTCCTTTCAACAACTAACCTATTCATATCTATCCAAATACTGTTTCTTCCTTTCAACAACTAACCCATTCATTTCTATCCAAATACTGTTTCTTCCTTTCAACAACTAACCTGTTAATTTCTATCCAAATACTGTTTCTTCCTTCAACAACTAACCTATTCATATCTACCCAAATACTGTTTCTTCCTTTCAACAACTAACCTGTTAATTTCTATCCAAATACTGTTTCTTCCTTCAACAACTAACCTATTCATATCTATCCAAATACTGTTTCTTCCTTCAACAACTAACCTATTCATATCTATCCAAATACTGTTTCTTCCTTTCAACAACTAGCCTTTTCATTTCTGTCCATTCCAGTCTAGAAAAAAAAAAACATTCATTTCTTCTCCCTTACACAATAACACTTGTCCCAATATATAAAGTTGTTTCTATTTGTCCTCCATTCTCTAAATATCTCACTCCCTCTCTTTTCTCCCCACTCTCTACCTGTATATTCTCTCCTTTTCTGTTAATTTTTCCATGCCTCATTAAGGTTTTGTTTATTTACAAATGTCCAGAAATATACGTCTAGACCTACTACGATTGTCTTTAATAACAAACAGTTGTGGAAGAGTTGCGTTTCTTTATTTTAGCTAACAAAATTAATTTATGGTTTAATATACCCTCCTCACATTCTCTTCATTCTCTCTCTCTCTCTCTCTCTCTCTCTCTCTCTCTCTCTCTCTCTCTAGCTTCTGTTTTTCTTCTGTAAATTGTGTGTTTTTTTCACTACATCTTATTGTATGTAAATTGCATGGACTTTTGAACTCATTAATTAATTAATTTTATTCTAAATATAAACTCGGTTAGTCGACAGGTTATCTTTATTGCATAACGGACAACTATATAGTACTCAGATCCCCTCATCAGCACATTTGCCAGTATGAAGCACCCCTGTCGCATGCTAGAATAAGCTCTGAAGATGGTAGCAGCTCAGAAGCACAGACTTCGTTGCACCGGCGAAGACCTTGTTAATATATAAACTATTTCTTGTCATATCTTCTATTTTGGCTCTCTTATATTGTAAATAATCAGTTTCTGGGCATGTTTTTTTTTTTTTTAATTCGTACTTTTCCCTGTTAACTTGTCCTCAGGATGAGCTCCAGCAGGCGAGGCACCGCGAGGAGGCAAAGACGGAGGCTAATCATAGCCCAGCCCGATTGGAGGAACTTAGAGAGAAGATCATCGCACAGGCCAAGAAGTACTTCGGTGTGCCCTATGCTAGGAAATATTGGACTCGTGACGGTAAGTGAGAGAGAGAAGGAGGGAGGGAGAGAGAGATAGGAGGGAGGGAGGGAGAGAGGGAAGAAGGGAGGGAGTAGGAGAGAAGATCATCGCACAGGCCAAGAAGTAATTCGGTGTGCCCTATGATAATAAATATTGGGCTCGAGACGGTAACTGAGAGAGGGAGGGAGTGAGCGAGAAGATTATCGCATAGGTCAATAAGTGTTTCGGTTTGCTCTATGCTAGAAAATATTGGGGTCCTGATAGTAAGTGATAGAGAGAGGGAGAGAGAGGAAGGAAGGGAGTGAGAGAGAAGATGGTAAGCCTCTTTTCTGTCTAGTGTTTACCTGATGACTGCTAATAGATTGTCCTCTTCGGTTCTTAAAAGAACGTTAAGTCGATGTCAATGCGCTGTGTTGTTGTTTGCATGCTGTAGAACTTGGATACTTGCGCCTTTCGGCCAAACACATTCGACTTTAGCACGGCATTTTTGAGTACGGGGATGTCTTCCTTCTTCGATCCATACTTGCTTGGCCAGACTTGACTTGATTGTCGTTGTGGTCTGTCATTAGGATAAATGCAGAAGGTTGTGGAATTGGGTTAAGTGGGTGTTGGGGATGCTTTTCTCGTCATAACCAAAGGACAATAGTTTAGTGTGTAGAGTGTTCCTGGGATCGTCACGCCCTGTCAGTTGTGCGATACTTGTACCTTGATTGGTGAGGCTCATCATTCACATGTCAGAAACACAGACCCAGTTAGTAATGACGGCACAACCGGTGTTCCCTGCCACTGAGGTACTTACACAGAGGGTCAGAGGTACTAGGGACGCTGGGCTATGTTCCTTTGAGATCGATAGTAGTGATCTTTCAACAGAAAACATGGAAGAAGTAGACAAGAACACATTTGACCCATGAAATTGGGTTGGTTTGCTGGAGTTATCGTGTCCAACCTTCAACAGAAGACAGGGAAGAACTGGACAAGAACACATTTGACCCATGACATGGGAATGCTGGAGCTAAAAAACAACTGACCCAGACCTCGAGCAGAGGGCGTGACTAGAGACAAGTTGTGGTTCTTCAAAAATATTCCTGCTTGGCTGTTGTTACTGTGGTCTTTAAGATTAACCGCGTCTTTCTCTGTTGTGTTTCATCAACTGGCAGTAGAGGGTAGTACGCCCTTAGAAATCAGTGCAGTTGAAATGGGAAAAAAAACCAGTTTGCTACACGGCGATCTCATGGTTATATATCTCTTAATAGCATTGTTGATTGCTAAGCACCAAGATAGTTTCAGAGAAATATTTATTTATTGTACTCATAACTGTTGACTGTGGACAGTAGTAATAGAGAGAGAGTCATTGCTCGATGAAACGGGGAGAAACAAGTTCATATAGTAGATTAAGCCACTTCGTGTGTTTAAGGGACAGTGGTTATGATTATATTATGGCTATAGTTAGTCGAAGGCCCCGGCATCACTGCGAACGAATTAAAATCCATGTTATAGGTGGAGAATTATTTATCTTTATATTATTGTTGGAGCCAGAGCACAGCACATGACATTTATAGTTAACACCATTAATCATCACAGACCTTCTCAGTCATTATAAATCATAATCAAGTTTATTGATATCTAACTTGGCACATGATACATAATAGTAGAAGTACTTATATAAGAATTACTGTTAATTAATTGTGGACATTCAGAGACTACCGTCGATAGATATTGAAATGTCCATAAGTGCATATTATAAATTAACCTTTCTCACAACTTACTTACAACCTCTTGTCTCTATGAAGCACAAATTTGGTAACACTCTCAAAAACACTTTTACGACTAACTGTTCATTATGTTTTAATTCACTTGTTCTGGTTCCGTCTACTGCTCAACTGATTTCCTAAGTCACTGCTATCTTTTCCTATGTACTTGACTAGTCCACATTTATGATTCTAACTGCTTCTTACTACTCTCCAGTCTGTTCCTTAATAACTTCTCAACTAGCTTAAAGCTACAAACTACTAACTGTTCTAAATTGCATGCCTAACTTTCTGACTAGCTCTGTCTGCCTCCCAACTACTCTTCCTGACTTGCAGGCCTAACTACTTGGAGATTCCTAACTACTTTCTGACTTGAATTGCGGTCCTAACTACTTGGTAATTCCTAACTACTTCTCTGTCCTGAATTGCAGTTCTAAATACTTGAAAACATATTGTGTCGAAGCTTAAATACCCAACCACAACTTTGCGCGTGGAATATCTGCAGCCAATGAATTTGTCGCAATTGTCACGAAGGGACAATTTGCAACCCCGCTTACCATTTAGAGTCCACAATCCTGAGCCACATCTGACCCAGAGCTGACCCATGCCTCAGACTTTACAACAAGTTGTTTTTGTGACTCCAATATAACCTCTGGTCAGTTTGACCTCTCCTGAGTTTCAAAATAATGTTTACTTCATGACTTTGAACTGTCCTGGAAGTTGTTTGTCAACCTATTTACCTGACGGTCAAGCCATATGTTTATCCCCACTTCCACATCAACTGCTTGGAAAAATTTCCATTCTCCCTAAACTTATTATGTCCAAGTACTATTCTGCAGGAGCCACGATAGCTCAGTGGTTAGTGAACTGGACTACAAAGGACAAGGGGTAGGGTTCGATCCCAACCGACGACCTCAGAGTTCACCCAGCCTTTAATAGGCACCGGATTTTTTATGGGAAAGTGAAGCGGTACGGGCGTAATACCGACCACATTACCCCAAAAATCATGTGCCGAAGGTCTGTAAAATTTATGGTCACTAAAACCATATTCCCTATACGCCACTTTGCGTGACAGGAGTACTTTACTTTTTTTACTATTCTGCACCCTTCCTTCACCTTCGTCCTCGGCTTTGTCCACTACCAGCTAGGAATTTTCCATTAGCACAACTTGTTATTCTGTCACTAATACTGATGACCGTTATTATACGCCACTGTTATAGTCTGTTAAGAAATGGGTACCGGCTGAATTACCTGCCCCATACTTTCATTCACCTATACTGTTGCATCCATAATTGCTCAACTGCGGGTGCCAGTGGAATCATCCGAATTATAACTCATCTCACTGAAGGATCAAAAACAAAAAGAAAGAAATGCATCATACCAGCTACAGCATACGCCTCAAGATAATAAGGCCAAGCGGCACCGATAATGGACGCAGTTGAACTGTCCTTCATCATACGATATCATCATTCATTGTAAGCAATCGCGATATCGAAACACGATCCGGATGAAAAATATATCCCACGGTGTGCACAGAGCACTAAACTCAGTAGCTCAAGCCGTACCTTGAATATGAGGAAAATGCAAGAAGGAATACTTTTCAGACTGAGCCTTAATGGTTCCTGCCGCTGAGAAACATATAAACCAACAAATTGATATGGAGATGATAATTATGGAGGACATAGTTTCAGGTAAATGAGAGAGGGGAAGCCCTAGAAGAAAGTGGGTGCAAAATATCACAGACGAGCATGGATTGACTTCTGGTGACGCTGGAAATCTCTCGCGGGACAGAGAAATATTGAGAGTAGCTGTCATGGGAGCCAACTTCCAACAGCTATACTAGATTATGATGATGTTCCTGTCCCTAGAAAACCATAATCGTTCCATCCACGCTCATTGGTAGCATCGTATCTGCGTCCGTGAGTGTAGACTAACGAGATCTTGATGTCTTAGTTTCATCGTCTTCTATGTCTCCCCCTTCTCCATTTTTCAAAAACTATATCCTCCACTATATCCCATACTGTAAAAAAAATAAGCTGGAAAAAAACTCCACAAACATGGAATGTACCAGTCAAATACCAGTGGATAAAGAGATACAGCGAAGACGATGTCGCTGGATAGGACACACACTTCGGAAGCTAACTGAGAGTATTACACAACATGCCCTTTTTTGGAATCCCCAGAGGAAAAAACAAAGAGGAAGACCAAGAAATTCTTGGAGAAGACAGATAGAAGCAGAGATGAAGATGATGGGGAAGACATTGAATTATCTTAAAAGAATGGCAAAAAACAGAACGACTTGGAAAATGTTTGTTGAAGACAATGCTCCACTGGGTGCTAAAAAGGTAGAAGAAGATATCCTCCACTATCGTTCCTTCAAAACCAATATAACGATTAATATGATATGACCTAAATGTGTGAACTTTTTTGTTAAAATAAAGTCATACGTTAGTTTCGTTTATTCTAATGTATGTTAAGGTTTTTATCGAGAAATGTTAGACACTGTAGTGAAAGAAAGCAAAAATAAAGGACTCAGCCTTAATAGCAAATAGACAGAAGTAATGGTAACAATAAAGAAAAAGACATCACCTCAGTGCACACTAAAGACAAGTGGAGAAATATTAAACAGGCAAATGAATTTAAATATTTGGGAACTTTGTTAACCTCAGACAGTAGATGTATAACTGAGGTGAGATGCAGAATGGCTCTAACAAAAGAAGTTTTCCAGAAAATGAGAAAGATACTATACAATCCATTTTTGACAATGGAAACCAAAAAAAAAAGAGTTCTTAAATGTTATGTAGAGCCAGTCTTAACATATGGATGTGAATCATGGACAATAGGACAACAGACAAGAAAATCACTGGAGTCTGTAGAAATATGGTTTTACAGAAGAATGTTGAGAATACCATGGACAGCTAAGAAAATTAATGAAAACGTTATGAAAGAGGCCAAAGCAAAAGAGAGCTAATTTCCAATATATGGAAGAAACAAGTAAGACGGGGGTGCGTACTATCCCCCCTACTGTTTATTACATACATGGACTATATATGCAAGCTAGCCAACTCTTCAGAGACAGAGGAGATCAACGAGCTTTTATTTACGGACGATCAGGCACTAATACATGAAACAATAGAAGACCTACAAGAACACTTGAACAAACTCAACATATCAGGCACAAAATACAACATGAAAATCAACATCAACAAAACAGAAGTCATGAATGTCGCCAAAAATAAACAGAACATCAACATAACTATAGAAGGCAGACAACTAAAACAAGTAGAGGAATTCAAATACCTAGGAAGTCTAATGACAAACGGTAATTCTCAAACAGCAGAGATAGAATCAAGATGCAACAAAGCTTGTCAAATCATCGGACAGTTATCACCACTATTGTCCAACAAGGAAATAACGCTGGAGGCAAAACGAGCACTATACAATACAATCTTCATCCCAACGTTGTGCTACCAATGTCAGACCTGGATCCTAGATGCAAGAACAATATGAAAAGTAACCTCTACAAAGATGAAATGTGTTAGACGAATTACACGAAACAGCCTGAGAGATAAGATCAGAAATGAAGAACTGAGAAAAAAGCTAGGAATAGCCCCCGCCATAGAATATATAAGGAAACAACAGATAAAATGGTTTGGCCACGTGACAAGGCAGAAAGAACAAAACACAACACAACGAGCCTTCAACAAACGTTGTGAGAACACCAGACCCAAGGGTCGACCACGAAAAAGATGGGTCGATGGAATATTAGAAGCATTAGGAAACATAACAGCAGCAGAGGCGAACAGAAGAGCAATAGACCGCAAATTATATCTCCCCTCGACACTGAAAGGCAGATGAGGAAGGAAAGAAAAAGAAGAAGAAGGAAGAAACAATCATCATTTTTTGGCCATGTAATGAGAAGGTAACAGCTGAAATATATTGTAACAACTGGGAAAATTGAGGGACGAATAGATAGAGGGAAGCAAAGAGAAAAGACACCAGACAGCTTAAGAGAATGGCTTGGTAGAAGATCAACAACAGAAATGATAAATAACTGCCGAGATCGAAAGTTGTGGAGAGACATGATCACCTACGACAGCAGGCCCAATACGTGATGATGATGATGATGATGTTAAGTTATTTTTGTGAATAATTTGTTTTTATTTGCATATTGAGAATATCTGAAGAATTGTTTAAAAAATGTCATCTCAAATGACGAAATCTGAGTTAGTCAACAGGAGTCAGGACCTAGTTTTTGCATCTTGAGGTAGAAAATGTTAACCTCTAAGCAACGTCAGCGTGATAAAACACCTTGTGTTTTGCTAAATATTTGTCATTGTTATTAGTTTTGGTGAAACAATCACCATTATCTTTGCTAGGTAGTCTCCGATGTTGACGATGCGTGACTCTAGACATTCGATGTTGTTGACATTTTCCTGCTTGTTGTTTGTAATCGTTATCTCTGAAGGTTTGTTGTTTGGCATGATCTTTACCTTCTTTGTCTTGAGATAAAGTTTTATGTGTTATCCTTCTGAGCTGATAACATTATGCTTCGGAAGATTTGGCCATTTGAAAAAAAAAAAAAAAGACATTTGTCATATGGTATATCTGGAGGCGAAGGCGCGCCTACCAGCACCATACTGGAAGTTGTCAGCGACCCACAGCTGATGGCTTGCGCCAGGATTGAGGAACCAAAACCATCCAGACCCTGCTCCACCTCTCCGCGGTGCCTCCAGTAACAGACTAACCTGTCTAGTCTGGCCAAGCGTGCAGGGATCGAAGAGGGAAGACAACCCGGTACTCAAAAATGTCGTTCTGAAGTCGGATGTGTTAGGCCGAAAGGCGCAAATGTAACAGTTATACTGCAAACCACAACACAACGCAGACACGTCCACTACGTCCTTGTAAGGGCGGATGATGAAGAGGAATATTCTAGTCTACCACGATACTCTAGAATACTTTAGTCATCGGGCGAACGCAACCAACCAACCATATGGTATATCTAAGCCTCCCTGGTTGGGCTTCAGCTTTCGGTGCTTTCTTTTGAAAATAATGTTTCTTTATGTTCTGGGTATTATATATACCATTATATTATATATATATTTTTATTCCGAAAAGACAAGATAGAAATGTATAGTACATTTTCTCTTTATTTCCTATTATAATTCAGCTGTGTCTCCCCATCAGCCGAGACATGTCTGCTCTTTTTTAGTAGAGTGATAAATTTGATGATATGTAGTGGGATCCGCGTGTTATCATTATTTTCTATAAAGTGTAGTGGGAACTTCGTGTTATCATTATTTCCCATAATGTGTCGTGGGAACCTCGTGTTATCATTATTTCCCATAATGTGTGATGGGAACCTCGTGTTATCATTATTTCCCCATAATGTGTGGTGGATAACCACGTGTTATCATTATTTCCCATAAAGTGTGGTGTACGCTGTCAAAGACCTTGGTGTGACTATGCTGCTATACCTTACATTTCTCACAATTATTAATGGTAAATCAAGTAAGTAATTCGAGGCGACTTTACCTTTACAGAAACTTGCCAGCACAATATGTAGC
Source organism: Megaustenia siamemsis (assembly GCA_032433765.1). NCBI lineage: Eukaryota > Metazoa > Mollusca > Gastropoda > Stylommatophora > Ariophantidae > Megaustenia > Megaustenia siamemsis. The sequence goes on from JAVIAB010000088.1 coordinate 24,738,226, forward strand.
TTTTATCTTCAACGTTTATTCAAGCCATTTCATATTATTCACTAGATTTGTGCTATTATAAAGCCTAAGAGTCGTATAGTTGGTTCGGTGTACTGTGTTGGCACTATTCTGACGAGCTATGAAGAGTAATCGTTGCCACTTTTAATGCCATATTCTGTTGTGCCAAATGTTGGCGCGCATCGCGTGGTGGTAATGTCATCATAATTAGCTTGTATCGTTTCAATTCAGTCTGATCATATTCCTGTGATTTTACGCGTTTCAAACTATTGATGGACCACCACATTTCTGTTAGAGTTTGACAGAATATGAATGTTAAAAAAATGGACTAGTGAACTCAATTAAAGAAAGAAACGTGACATTTTGTTCGCTACTAAACGCCATAATGATATTCTTCTTCTTTCCTTCCTCATTAGCTTTTCAGCGTCGAAGGGAGATATAATTTATGCTCTTTTGCACGTCTGTTCGCCTCCTGTTATGTTTACTAGTGTTTCTACTATTCCGTTAATCCATCTTTTTCGTGGTCGACCCTTGAATCTGGTGTTCTTGCAACGTTTATTGAAGGCTCGTTGTGTTGTGTTTTAATCTTTCTTCCTTTTTCACGTGGCCAAACCATTTGATCTGTTGTTTCCTTATATGTTCTATTGCGGGGGCTATTCCTAGCTTTTTTCTCAGTTCTTCATTTCTGGTCTTATCTCTCAGGCTGTTCCGGTCTTTCGTCTATCACATTTCATCTCAGTAGAGGTTATTTTTCTTATTGTTCTTGCATCTAGGGCACATGACTGGCATTGGTGGCATCACGTTGGGATGGAGATTTCTTTATCTGCTGTCCTTTTACTCCCGTATCCTCTAATCCTAGTATTTTAATTTTCCTGTTTGTCATTTTTTTCTATAAGTTCAGCTTCTTTGTTGTTGTTTAGTTCCACATATATTGATGGTTGCTATTTTATATTTGTTGTCTATCTCCCCATCTTTCTGTGATTTCTTTGAGCATAAAACGTTTATCCTTACCGACATGCTGAATCAGTCGTAAGTTAAGGGTTTAACTTTAAAAACGCACGTTGGGGGTAGCCCGGAGATTACAATATTGAAAGATTAATAATGGAGGGTAATGTTCTTGGAAGACGGAGAAGGCGACGACTTACAAGATGATGGACCTGATGAGATATTGGTAATTTTTTAAAGACTGAACTTAAGATTGGCAAAACACCAGGACAATGAGAAACTTTCAGATTGGTAGTTCACGATGGCTGTCCTGGACTGAGATGCTACTTTATGATGAACGAATTCAATATAATTATATTTAAATGATAAGAAATTATTCATTTGAACGTCTCTTGCATGAACAAAGTGCTGCCATTATAAACACGTTGTGAACGTCATAAATAAGAAATGCTGTCCCGCAGTTCGTTTCCGTCGCATTTGTACGTAATTTATTCAAATGTGGGAAATATCGTTGGGAATGTATTTGTTTTGTCGTTATTGATTTCTGGTGTTTTGTCTTGCTCAACATCCTACCCAGAGCGGAATGCATGTTCAAACATTAGAAAATCCACTTTAATGGAAAATAGCGATTTGTGTCCAACGCCTTAGCCAGGGTGTGGTTTCTTTTACTTGCAGTAGGTCATTAGGTTTATTGCTACATTGCACCATCTTTGAGTCTGTAGTAAACTATTAGTTACAGCATGGCTTTGCTTATTAATGCAAGTTTGTATATAAGGACACAATTACAGCAATGATTACTTGTATATTTCTGTTAGTTGATGTAACATACCCATACATCAGTTTCTTGTGATAGTTTCCGAACATGCATATATTATTTTCGTGTTAGCCACTGTAACTATGACTACAAAGTACCCATACTACATATTCTTATGTTTCACTGTCTCTAACCACTCAAACGACTAATAGCCACACCACGTGAGTGTGTGTCGTGCTTTCGTGTGTATGTGTGCGTCTCCTCGCGTGCGTATGTGTGTATGATTTGCTGTCAATAAAATCGGGACGTGAGAATCCTCAAATCAGACTATGGTAGTTGCTGTTGACATGAAACATCCAGTGCAAAGAAATCTGGTCAAACCATGCAGGCCTACACAAGAATCAGGCGTGGAACATCAAGGACACCTTCAATGAACAACGTTAAAGCGGTCCTCTTAAGGAATGGGTTATTCTGGAGACATAGAAAAAGCTAAAAAAATGTCGCCGTATCTATAGAAAATGTATAGAATAGTGCAGTATCCGCGCCGAGCTTATATGTAAACAGTTATAAACTAATATTTGTGAAGAAAATCTGATTTAATTACATTGATGGTATGTGCTGCCTGTTTGTCAGATCGGGGTTTCTCTGCTTTAACAAGAACAGAAGCAGAATAGAATTGATTGGGCAGCGATCTTGATGGTGGTTATTCTGTTGAACTCTCAGTCAATGCTTTGGGCGGCCCAACATCAATATCTCCGATATGAATGGATGACGATGGCGGTAAAGTCTTTGTCCAGGACCACATGTTTCTAGCAGCCAAATAGGCAATCTCAGGTGCGATTGTGCTTGGGCTGATGAACAAGTCAGGATGATGAACAAGTCAGGATGATGAACAAGTCAGGATGATGAACAAGTCAGGATGATGAACAAGTCAGGATGATGAACAAGTCAGGATGATGAACAAGTCAGGATGATGAACAAGTCAGGATGATGAACAAGTCAGGATGATGAACAAGTCAGGATGATGAACAAGTCAGGATGATGAACAAGTCAGGATGATGAACAAGTCAGGATGATGAACAAGTCAGGGTGATGAACAAGTCAGGTGATGAACAAGTCAGGATGATGAACAAGTCAGGATGATGAACAAGTCAGGATGATGAACAAGTCAGGATGATGAACAAGTCAGGATGATGAACAAGTCAGGATGATGAACAAGTCAGGATGATGAACAAGTCAGGATGATGAACAAGTCAGGTGATGAACAAGTCAGGGTGATGAACAAGTCAGGCTTAGCAAACATGTAGCAAACTTTAAATACCTGGGAACAACACTCTCTGAAGATGATATACATTCGATGCAACAAGGCACCCAAATATTGGGACAGTTATCTTCTTTACTTCAACACAAAGATATACCTATTACCACAAATAAACATCTTATACAGAGTATATTCATTCCAATATTGTGCTACAAATGCCAAACATGGTCACTTATGTCTAAACATAAAGAAAAGCCTTTCACCACAGAGATGAGATGTTTGAGAAAAGCGCTTGGCGTTACCATAATAGATAGAATTAGAAATTATAAGAGAAAGAGTAGGCATTGAACCATTCCTAAACAATATGCAGAAACAACAAATACAATGATTTGCCCACATAGAAAGAATGTCATGCGATTCCTTACCATACAAAGCTTATATTAAAAGAGGAGAAGGGAGAAGAGCAAGAGGCAAACCCAGAGTAAGATGGATAGACATCAAAGAAACGCTACAACTTTAGCAATTGGTAATGATTGAAGCCGCCAAAAGGGCGAGAACCAGACCTTTGTTATCTACCCCCCGATACCCGAACGGGTACAAGAGGAAATGAAGAAAAGAAAGAAGAAGAGACATCCTGGAGACACTCAGTAATTTGTTGAAAATTTAGACGGCTATTGGTAATGATGCAACCATACTATCGCAAAATTTTGGAATGTCACATTCAATAAATAGGAATAGTGGGATCTCTGTGTGGAAAACCAGCTAGCTATTTCGCCATCCGCTAAAAACTACTGAACACTTATGAGCCTGCCCAGAGTGCTGTAATTTGAGCTTCAACAACAATAAACAATGAGTATATATCATTAATATCGTGACATCCTGTCAAATTGGCACACTAGAAAATACATTGTTTGGTGCTTTGACCATTTCTCTATTAAATATAAATTGTTTAGTATTATGAACATTTCTCTATTAAATATAAATTGTTTAGCATTTTAAACATTTCTCTATTAAATATAAATTGTTTGGTATTCTGAACATTTCTCTATTAAATATAAATTGTCTGGTATTCTGAACATTTCTCTATAAAATATAAATTGTTTGGTAGTCTGAACATTTCTCTATTAAATATAAATTGTTTGGTATTCTGAACATTTCTCTATTAAATATAAATTGTCTGGTATTCTGAACATTTCTCTATAAAATATAAATTGTCTGGTATTCTGAACATTTTTCTATTAAATATAAATTGTCTGGTATTCTGAACATTTCTCTATTAAATATAAATTGTTTGGTAGTCTGAACATTTCTCTATTACACAATAACTGCCTGAAACGCCAAACTGTGTATGAGCTGAACGCAATCAGCGACTCATCAACGGCAGCTGGTACCGAATAAGTGCATCAGAACTCACCAAGAACCTACTCCACCACCCCGCAGTAGCCCCAGCTATACTAATCAAGCGGTTTCCGATTGCAGAGGGAAAGACAACTCAGCCCTAAAATTTGCTGTGCTGAAGTGGTATGTATTTAGGCAAAAGCCGTAGATATTGCAGATTGCAATTATGAAAAACGGCATACGCAAATTACGTCATTTAGTGTGCTCTTTTAAGAGTGGACGAATGCAAGAGAAGATAAACACAATAGCCATGAAATGGAATCTATTATATGCGCCTATGTACTTTTAAATAGTTGCACTCATTCGGTACCTTAATTTAGCTTACAAAATGAAACATTCTAGTTTTGATCCATTCCGATCTTACTGTTTGATTTATTTTAATGATTTTTGCACACACGCACACACACATACAAAGATGGGAATGGCAGGACAAAATCACTAACATAGAATTATGGAAATGTACCAGTCAAACACCAGTGGATAAAGAGATACAGCGAAGACGATGGCGCTGGATAGGACACACACTACGGCAGCCAACTGAGAGTATTACAGAACAGGCCCTTTTTTGGAATCCCCAGGGGAAAAGACAAAGAGGAAGACCAAGGAATTCTTGGAGAGGACAGATAGAAACATAGATGTAGATGATGGGGAAGACAAGGAATGATCTTAAAAGAATGGCAAAAAACAGAACGACTTGGAAGGTGTTTGTTGAAGATCTATGCTCCACTGGAAGCTAAAAAGGTAGAAGAAGAAGAAGACACACACACATACGCACGCACACGCGCACACACACACACGCATACATACATACATACGCACATATATACATGCATATATATATATACATACATACATACGCACGCAAAACACATTAAACATATATATATATATATATATATATATATATATATATATATATATATATATATGTTACTCCTCACACTCTCACTCAAAGCGCGTAAAAAATATATTTTATACAAACGTACACATAAAGCACATTTATTGAAGACGTCTACCCATCATCATCATCATCAAGTACCATGCCTGCTGGCGTAAATGATCATGTTTCTCCACAACGTTCGATATCGACAGTTATTTACCAGTTCTGTTGTTGACCTTCTGCTAAACTATTTGCTTAAGCTGTATGGTTTCATTTCTCTTTGCTTTCCTCTATCTCTTCGTCCCCCAATTTTCCCAATTGTTACAATATATTCCAGCTGTTCCCTTCTCAATGCATGGTCAAAACAAAAATGATGATTGTTTCTGCCTAATATTGGAAATGAGCTCTCTTTTTGCTTTGGTCTTTTTCAGAACGTATTCATTACTCTTCTTGTTTGTCTATGGTGTTCTCAACATTCTTCTGTAAAACCACATTTCTAGGCCTCCAGTGATTTTCTTGTCTGTTATTATATTTATTGCTCATGATTCACATCCATATTAAGACTGTTTCTACATAACATTTAAGAACTAATCATGGGTCGCCACCCATTATACAAAGAAATTTGATGAGAGATGTCCACCAATTATGCATAGCACGTTTGTGAGAGAAGTTCCCTTACTACAACACCCCTTTTCTCTCAGCTCCCGAGTACAGTTCTCCTCTCTTCCTGGACTGCTGTGGTCTTGTCCGGCAAGTTCTCCATGACCTACACAAAGATGTTGGGTTTCGCCTTGGACCATGGAACCAAGCCTACATGTTTGATACTCTCCCGGTCACTCTCACCAAGGAGCAGATGAAGCCAGGGGACTTGGTCTTCATGTCTGGAACATATGTTCGCCCAAAGAGTATGTATTCTACTCATAGTTTCTATTAGCAACGTTGCAGTATATTATTTGTTGTTTGAAATATAGAAAATAATATTGTGTTGCAATACTTTTACATGTTTATATAGAGAATATATAGTTCTTACAGCACAAAAATGAACAGGACAAATCTGAAACAAGTGCAACGTTTCAAATACTTGGGCACAATAATAACATCAGATGGAAGATGCACCACAGAAATAAAAAGCAGAATAGCTCAGGCCAAAATAGCATTTCAGAAAATTAAAAATATCTTATGCAACAAATCTATGTCAATAGAAATGAGAAAGAGAGTTCATCCGTGCTATATAGAGTCAATTGTAACATATGGAAGCGAATCATGGACAGTAAACAAACAAATGACAAAGACGATTGGAGGCCACAGAGGTAGGATTTGTCAGAAGAATGTTGACAGTTTCCTGGAAAGCTGAAAAGACAAACAAAGAAATTCGCAGAGGCCAACATAAAAAAGCAGCTCCTAAGAAACATCAGAAAGAAACAATCAACAATTTTTTGGCACATCATGAGAAGAGGATAGTTGGAATACTTGGTTTCAACTGGCAAAATACAGGGAAAGAGAGATCGCGGACGACAAAGAGAGAAAATACTGGATAATTTTGGTCATGGCACGGGAAACAATCAACAATAGAACTGATACGATGTATTATGGATAGAAGATTGTAGAAGGGCATGATCCCCAACACCAACCGGTATGGCACATGATGATAATAGTTGTTCAGTTATTGTCGTCTATGTGGACCAGTCTGCCATTGTTCTTTGTTGCAGTAGGCCTGAAGGTGACCGAAGAGACCAATTTGAACTCTGAGTTGTCTTTTTTCAAAGTCGGCATGATTGTGTGTTGTGAGTTGACTCGCTTCATGATGTTGTGTAAGTCAGGCTTATGAAGTTTTCACTTCATGATGTTGTGTTAGTCAGGCTTATGAAGTTTTCACTTCATGATGTGTTAGTCAGGCTTATGAAGTTTTCACTTCATGATGTTGTGTAAGTCAGCCTTATGAAGTTTTCACTTCATGATGTTGTGTAAGTCAGGCTTATGAAGTTTTCACTTCAAGATGTGTAAGTCAGGCTTATGAAGTTTTCACTTCAAGATGTTGTGTAAGTCAGGCTTATGAAGTTTTCATTTCATGATGTTGTGTAAGTCACGCTTATGAAGTTTTCACTTCACGATGGTGTCATTTATTTGTTCCCTTAGTAATCTTAGGAGTTGCGATAACACCTTGACACCCTGAGCAGGTGGTGGATGGTGTTGACAGAGCAACCGACAAGGAGAGCCGATTATGGTCCCCATTTCGTGATGGCAGGCAGAGGATCTCAGTTGTAGACACAATGGCTGCAACAGCCGACTTGTACAGTCACTGCCAAGAAGGAAAGGAATTTCAAATTACCTTCATATATTGCTGAGAAAAATTATGTCAATAAAATGAAAATACAATTAGAGGTCAAAGAGTTTTCTGAGAAGAGTGTTGAAAGTTCTCTGAACAGCTAAAAAGTCCAACGAGGACATTCTCAAATAATTCTCTCAATACAAAAAGGGAGGTCCTAAATACATAAGAAAGAAACAATCAACATTTTTTCGGCACATCATGAGAAGAGGAAAGTTGGAGTACTTGGTTACAACTGGCAAAATACAGGGAAAGAGAGATCGCGGACGACAAAGAAAGAAGATGCTAGAGATAGCTTGCTGTCATGGCATGGAAAACAGTCAACATGAGAATTGATATGATGCACTGTTGATAGAAAATTGTTGAAGAACATGATTGCTTATCAACCGGTGAGTACATGATGATGAGGAGGAATGACATGAACAAAGTTTTCTAAGCAATTAAACATTTTTTCCATATTATTTTATGTTCATATTCAAGACAGAAACAATTGCTCCGAGGAAGCTACACACTGGCGCTTTTGGCTTGGAGTCTTCTTCAATGAAATAAATATATGTCTATTTGGTTATGGAAGGCCCAGGTATCACTGCAAACGAATTAATATCCATAATTGCTCAACCGCCCGTGCCAGCGTAATCATCCGAATTAATATCTCATCTCCTGAACAAAGAAAGGTAAATGTAGTCCCAATCGTAGCAGTCTCATCACACGCCAAAAGACATAAGGCAAAACCGCGCAGAAAGTGAACACAGCCAACTGTTCCCTGTCATACGATGTCATCATTCATCGTAAACAATTAGAATATCGAAACATGACCAAAACGGATGAGACACACAGCTCACGGTGTGCACAGAGCACTTAACTCAGTAGCTGCTGCAACAAGCCGGACTTGAAATATAAGGAAACTGCAACAAGGAACACTTTTCATGCATAGCCTTCAATTGTTCCCGCCGCCTATCCACCATATACCATGGAGGTTCACGTCCTCTTGAAAATGATGATCGTCGTATTTTTTAAAAAATGTATAGCGCTTGATGATTTTAGGCCATCGTTGTTGACTCCAATTCCGAATATATAGACACACAGTTCATCGTCAGATTATCCCCGTCGCACATCAAACAACAGACCGTAATATCTGTCTAGTGATCTGATACTGGAAACCAACTGCAATGTCACAATCATTGTTGGCATTTCAAACTTTGGCAATACAAAGTAGACTGCAGATAAAGTTTAAAGTTGCAGACGCTGTTCCATATTGTTAGAAAAAAGCCAAATATTGTACAATGACCACGACCACAAAAATATGGATTGATGGAATATTAGAGACAGACAAGTGAAAAAGTAAAGAAGAAAATAATAGAAGATAACGAAGCAATAGCAAAAACGAATAGCAAAGAGCATGTGCTGTCTTGGCCATGCTTGAGTCTACAGCAGTGTAAAAAAGATATTATTATCACATGGTACAGGCTTACATCTTTGTTATGTGCAATCTCCTTATATATTATACATTTTGTATTTCTTGTTCGAATGTTGAGAGTAGCATGGACAGCTAAGAAGAGTAATGAAGATGTTCTGAGAGAGGTCAAAGCAAAAAGAGAGCTAATTTCCAATATTAGGCAGAAACAATCATCATTTTTGGCCATGTAATGAGAAGAGAACAACTGGAATATATTGTAACAACTGGGAAAATTGAGGGACGAAGAGATAGAGGGAAGCAAAGAGAAAAAATAACAGACAACTTAAGAGAATGGCTTTGGCAGAAGGTCAACAACAGAAATTATAAATAGCTGTTGAGATCGAAAGTTGTGGAGATACATGATCACCTGCGCCAGCAGGCCCAGTACTTAATGATGATGATCTCTTGTTCTTCCTCAGGCAAAAGCAGCTCTCCAAAAAACTGAGAAAGCCTCTGTGCAATCCATTGTTGACAATAGAGACAAGAAAAAGAGTTCTTAAATGTTATGTAGAGCCAGTCTTAGCATATGGATGTGAATCATGGACAATAGTACAACACAATCATCATCAAGTACCAGGCCTACTGGCGTAGGTGATCATGTCTCTCCACAACTTTCGATCTCTACAATTCTTTATCATTTCTGTTGTTGACCTTCTGCCAAGCCATTCTCTTTAGCTGTCTGGTATTTTCTCTCTTTGCTTCCCTCTATCTCTTCGTCCCTCGATTTTTCCAGTTGTTATGATATATTCCAGTTGTTCTCTTCTCATTACATGGCCACAAAATTATGATTGTTTCTTCCTAATATTGGAAATTAGCTCTCTTTTTGCTTTGACCTCTTTCAGAACGTTTTCATTACTCTTTTTAGCTGTCGATGGTATTCTCAACATTCTTCTGTAAAACCACATTTCTACAGGCTCCAGTGTTTTTCTTGCCTGTTGTCCTGTTGTCCATGATTCACATCCGTATGTTAAGACTGACTCTATATAACATTTAAGAACTCTTTTTCTTGCTTCTATTGTCAAGAATGGATTGCATAGTATCTTCCTCATTTTCTGAAAAGCTGCTTTTGCCTGAGCCATTCTGCATCTCACCTCTTTTGTACATCATCCGTCTGAGGTTAACAAAGTTCTCAAATATTTAAATTCATTTACCTGTTTTAATATTGTTCCACTTGTCTTTATTTTGCACTGAGGTGATGTCTTTTTCTTTGTTGTTACTTCTATCTTTTTGCTATTAAGGCTGAGTCCTTTATTTTTACTTTCTTTCACTATAATGTCCAACATTTCTTGTAACTCATTTTCACTCTTAGCGATTAATACTGTACCATCAGCATACCTTAGATTATTTATATTACGACCTCCAATTGTTATTCCAAACATGTCCCTTATGGATCTTAAAATAATCTCACTATAAATAATAATTAAACAAATCTGGTGATAGTACCACAGACAAGAAAATTACTGGAGGCTATAGAAATATGGTTTTACAGAAGAATGTTGTGAATACCATAGACAGCTAAGAGGAGTAATAAAAACGTTCTGTAAGAGGCCAAAGCAAAAAGAGAGTTAATTTCCAATATTAGGAAGAATCTATCATCATTTTTTATGTAATGAGAAGAAACAGCTGGAATATATTGTAACAGCTGGGAAAATTGAGGGACGAAATGAAGAGGGATGCAAATAAGAGAAAAGATACCAGACAGCTTAAGAGGAAAAAAATCCTGAGTCGCACACTGCACCCGTTGTGGCGACTGCTTGACCAAGCGCCTCTGGTTCTATCGTTGCCCCCCAGCAATATCACTACGTGTCGTGTCATAAAGATAGTTTTTTTTTTTATTGTGCAACAGCAGCCATGCAACATTTCACTATCTACAAAACAAGCATAATCACTTATATGGCTACATATAATGATGTGAGATTAGTTCTTATAACTAATAATGACAATATTGAGATTGGTTCCTGTGTCGAAAAATAGTATTGATGATGTAGATCTTAACTAAGAATTGCATTTCTGAGAGGGTTTTTCTAGCCAAAAATATTTTTTTTATTTAGATTGGCTCTTGTAGCCAAAGATGTTTTTATAGAATTCTCATACTAATAATAGTATTATTTGGAATAAAGTAATATTTGTTCTTCTTACCAATAATGGTAACTTGTAATAGTAAATGTTTGCTGTAATCTTCCAATATCTTTTTATATTTTTGCAGGCAAGAAACAGCTGCATGACATGGTACATGTAGAGATCTGGCTTGGTGAAGGAGACAAGACTATTGGGTCACGTTGGAATAATGGCAAGGTGCAAGTGTTCGAATCCTACAAGTTTAATCCCAAGAGTTTTCACAGCGAGCAGTACATCTTCAAGTCAATTGATACTTGGCTTAAAGGCATCTGTCACAGGTGGGGAAACATTTGGGAAATCTTTAGTTGTGATATACATGGACGAGAACCGGTATTTTCAACGTGGTATGGCCGTAGACTGTGATATACATGGGGTGTACAATTTTTAAGTGAAGGAAAACATGAAATTGTTGTAGTAGGATAAGACAAGAACAACATAGGGTTATGAACACAACTTGGGAATAAATTGTGTATCTGTATTTTCGTATTAAAACAAGTATCTCCTAGATATGGTAGGGCTGAATACTTGTGTTGCAGACAGTTATAGGACAAAACAGCACAAATATTAGTTTCCAGTGGTTTAGGCTAGAGACAAATAATAATAAATTAATAGTATTATAGAGGGAAACTTCAGAGGCGATAGATCAGATATTTTATATAGTTATCTTCCTTGGTCATTCTATATTTCATATAATTTTCCTTGGTTATTCTATATTTCATATAATCTTCTTTGGTCATTCTATATTTCATATAATTTTCCTTGGTTATTCTATATTTCATATAGTTATCTTCCTTGGTTATTCTATATTTCATATAATTTTCCTTGGTTATTCTATATTTCAGATAGTTATCTTTCTTGGTTATTCTATATTTCATATAGTTATCTTTCTAGGCTGTTCTATATTTTATATATATATCTTCCTTGGTCATTCTATATTTCATATAATTTTACTTGGTTATTCTATATTTCATATAGTAATCATTCTTGGTTATTCTATATTTTATATAATCTTCCTTGGTTATTCTATATTTCATATAGTTATCTGCCTTGGTTACTCTATATTTCATATAGTTTTCCTGAAATCTGTTTATTTTTATTCTTAAAAAATATATATATTTATCAAATGCAAACATGTACATGCAGTTTTTGTATACAAAGACAGTGTAAAAATGTTAAAATCAAATATAAAAATAGAGTACAAATATAACAATTTCATAATCACACGTAAGAGTATAAAAAAATGTCACAATCAAAATGTGATACACGTAATATCAGAATGAGGAAACATGTATTTTCACATACTATTTTCCCAATTATCTGAATTATTTCATTTCAGGAGCTGGTGTCAGTATGTTGACATTACTTCCCTTAAGGGTTCATGACAATGAAAGAACTCAAAAATACTAGTAGTCTATCTATCTATCTATCGTCCTTTCGAGCCGAAGACGGCACATAGGGCAGAACCACAGTCTTAAAAAACAGAAACCTTGCGTGCCAAAATGGCACATATTGCAGAGATCACTGTTTCCAAAACTTATGGCTCTGTTTCCATAACAATACTTTTTACAATGACAGCTTGTCAAACCATCGATTAACCTCCTTAGTCGCCTCTTATGACATGCCTGGAAGGTCACAGTGTCACTGTTCTTTACTTCCCTCATAATGAGGCCGAGGTAACACCCCGGTGACTAGTAGTGGGAGACCATAATTATTGATATGAAGATATATTAGAGGCATTGATTATATGCCTTTTTAAAATTGTTGTTACGATTGATTGGTCTCTAGCTCTTAGATGATTGATTGGTCTCTAACTCTTAGATGATTGATTGGTCTCTAGCTCTTAGATGATTGATTGGTCTCTAGCTCTTAGATGATTGATTGGTCTCTAGCTCTTAGATGATTGATTGGTCTCTAGCTCTTAGATGATTGATTGGTCTCTAGCTCTTAGATGATTGATTTGTCTCTAGCTCTTAGATGATTGATTGGTCTCTAGTTCTTAGATGATTGATTGGTCTCTGGCTCTTAGATGATTGATTGGTCTCTGGCTCTTAGATGATTGATTGGTCTCTAGCTCTTAGATGATTGATTGGTCTCTAGCTCTTAGATGATTGATTGGTCTCTAGCTCTTAGATGATTGATTGGTCTCCAGTTCTTAGATGATTGATTGGTCTCTAGCTCTTAGATGATTGATTGGTCTCTAGCTCTTAGATGATTGATTGGTCTCTAGCTCTTAGATGATTGATTGGTCTCTAGCTCTTAGATGATTGATTGGTCTCCAGCTCTTAGATGATTGATTGGTCTCTAGCTCTTAGATGATTGATTGGTCTCCAGTTCTTAGATGATTGATTGGTCTCCAGCTCTTAGAGTATTGATTGGTCTCCAGCTCTTAGATGATTGATTGGTCTCCAGCTCTTAGATGATTGATTGGTCTCTAACTCTTAGATGATTGATTGGTCTCTAACTCTTAGATGATTGATTGGTCTCTAACTTTTAGATGATTGATTGGTCTCTAACTCTTAGATGATTGATTGGTCTCTAACTCTTAGATGATTGATTGGTCTCTAACTCTTAGATGATTGATTGGTCTCTAACTCTTAGAGGATTGATTGGTCTCTAACTCTTAGATGATTGATTGGTGTCTAACTCTTAGATGATTGATTGGTCTCTAACTCTTAGATGATTGATTGGTCTCTAACTCTTAGATGATTGATTGGTCTCTAACTCTTAGATGATTGATTGGTCTCTAACTCTTAGATTGTTAAAGTTTAAAATAAATAAAGAGGAACAAGTAACAAAAATTATATGTGAGAAAGTTTGAATCGGTTCACACCCAGTTTGCCACTGAAACCATTAGTTTTCAAGCTCCTAAAGTCTTCTAAAGGGAACTGATTACCTTATAATTATTGATAACTGAGTTTGCCCAGACTTCAGTGATGTTGTTTGCTTACACCAACTTGTTATCTCTAGCAAAGATCAAAGGGACTGAATTTGGCCTGAATATAATTTTTTTTTTTATTCTTTCACACCATTATTCATGAGTTCCCTGCCATACTGGCAGATATTCTCCAGCTTCAGAGGTACACTCATATTTTTTTTTTATTGTCATAGGTTTTAATGTTTTAGGTAGATTTTTTTCCTATAAATTTGTGTCAGCACAATGTCTGTTCTTTTTATTTTCAACTGCCAAGGTTCTTTAATGTGCATAGAGTGAGCAACATTCTACCTACTGTTTTATGGTGTTACCGAAGAGGGCTAAATGCTGTATCTAACTACCCAGATATCTTTCAACTCTATCCAAGAGGGCTAAATGCTGTATCTCACTACCCAGAGATTTTTCAACTCTATCAAAGAGGGCTAAATGCTGTATCTCACTACCCAGAGATCTTTCAACTCTATCCAAGAGGGCTAAATTCTGTATCTTACAACCCAGAGATTTTTCAACTCTATCCAAGAGGGCTAAATGCTGTAACTCACTACGCAGAGATTTTTGTACTCTATCCAAGAGGGCTAAATGTTGCATCTTACTACCCAGAGATTTTTCAACTCTATCCAAGAGGGCTAAATGCTGTATCTTACAACCCAGAGATTTTTCTACTCTACCCAAGAGTGCTAAATGCTGTATCTCACTATCCAGAGATTTTTCTACTCTATCCAAGAGTGCTAAATGCTGTATCTCACTATCCAGAGATTTTTCTACTCTACCCAAGAGTGCTAAATGCTGTATCTCACTATCCAGAGATTTTTCTACTCTATCCAAGAGGGCTAAATGCTGTATCTTACTACCCAGAGATTTTTCTACTCTATCCAAGAGGGCTAAATGCTGTATCTTACAACTCAGAGATTTTTCTACTCTATCCAAGAGGGCTAAATACTGTATCTCACTATCCAGAGATTTTGCTACACTATCCAAGAGTGCTAAATGCTGTATCTTACAACCCAGAGATTTTTCTACTCTACCCAAGAGGGCTAAATGCTGTATCTCACTACCCAGAGATTTTTCTACTCTATCCAAGAGGGCTAAATGCTGTATCTCATTACCCAGAGATTTTTCTACTCTATCCAAGAGGGCTAAATGCTGTATCTCACTACACAGAGATTTTTCTACTCTATCCAAGAGGGCTAAATGCTGTATCTTACTACCCAGAGATTTTTCTACTCTATCCAAGAGGGCTAAATGCTGTATCTCACTACCCAGAGATTTTTCTACTCTATCCAAGAGGGCTAAATGCTGTATCTCACTACCCAGAGATTTTTCTACTCTATCCAAGAGGGCTTAATGCTGTATCTCACTACCCAGAGATTTTTCTACTCTATCCAAGAGGGCTAAATGCTGTATCTCACTACCCAGAGATTTTTCTACTCTATCCAAGAGGGCTTAATGCTGTATCTCACTACCCAGAGATTTTTCTACTCTATCCAAGAGGGCTAAATGCTGTATCTTACAACTCAGAGATTTTTCTACTCTATCCAAGAGGGCTGAATGCTGTATCTCACTACCCAGAGATTTTTCTACTCTATCCAAGAGGGCTAAATGCTGTATCTCACTACCCAGAGATTTTTCTACTCTACCCAAGAGTGCTAAATGCTGTATCTCACTACCCAGAGATTTTTCTACTCTATCCAAGAGGGCTGAATGCTGTATCTCACTACCCAGAGATTTTTCTACTCTATCCAAGAGGGCTAAATGCTGTATCTCACTACCCAGAGATTTTTCTACTCTATCCAAGAGGGCTAAATGCTGTATCTCACTACCCAGAGATTTTTCTACTCTATCCAAGAGGGCTAAATGCTGTATCTCACTACCCAGAGATTTTTCTACTCTATCCAAGAGGGCTAAATGCTGTATCTCACTACCCAGAGATTTTTCTACTCTATCCAAGAGGGCTAAATGCTGTATCTCACTACCCAGAGATTTTTCTACTCTACCCAAGAGGGCTAAATGCTGTATCTCACTACCCAGAGATTTTGCTACACTATCCAAGAGGGCTAAATGCTGTATCTTACAACCCAGAGATTTTTCTACTCTACCCAAGAGGGCTAAATGCTGTATCTCACTACCCAGAGATTTTTCTACTCTATCCAAGAGGGCTAAATGCTGTATCTTACAACCCAGAGATTTTTCTACTCTACCCAAGAGGGCTAAATGCTGTATCTCACTACCCAGAGATTTTGCTACACTATCCAAGAGTGCTAAATGCTGTATCTTACAACTCAGAGATTTTTCTACTCTATCCAAGAGGGCTAAATGCTGTATCTCACTACCCAGAGATTTTTCTACTCTATCCAAGAGGGCTAAATGCTGTATCTCACTACCCAGAGATTTTTCTACTCTATCCAAGAGGGCTAAATGCT
Organism: Megaustenia siamemsis; assembly: GCA_032433765.1. Classification (NCBI taxonomy): domain Eukaryota; kingdom Metazoa; phylum Mollusca; class Gastropoda; order Stylommatophora; family Ariophantidae; genus Megaustenia; species Megaustenia siamemsis. The sequence goes on from JAVIAB010000088.1 coordinate 24,754,713, forward strand.
GTATCTCACTACCCAGAGATTTTTCTACTCTATCCAAGAGGGCTAAATGCTGTATCTCACTACCCAGAGATTTTTCTACTCTATCCAAGAGGGCTAAATGCTGTATCTCACTACCCAGAGATTTTTCTACTCTACCCAAGAGGGCTAAATGCTGTATCTCACTACCCAGAGATTTTGCTACACTATCCAAGAGGGCTAAATGCTGTATCTTACAACCCAGAGATTTTTCTACTCTACCCAAGAGGGCTAAATGCTGTATCTCACTACCCAGAGATTTTTCTACTCTATCCAAGAGGGCTAAATGCTGTATCTTACAACCCAGAGATTTTTCTACTCTACCCAAGAGGGCTAAATGCTGTATCTCACTACCCAGAGATTTTGCTACACTATCCAAGAGTGCTAAATGCTGTATCTTACAACTCAGAGATTTTTCTACTCTATCCAAGAGGGCTAAATGCTGTATCTCACTACCCAGAGGCCTGAAAAGGATAAAAAGCCATGAAAACACCACAGATTCAAATGGAAAATTTCCTGCTGTCTTTACCTAACCTTTACTATTCCAGTACTTTTTAATACGCATTTATGTTGCAAAGAATTGCCAGTATCTATTTTCTTCCAACTCTTCTATCCATTTGTTCCCCTATGTTATTGTGTATTTTTGTATTCCTTCACTGGGTTTATTTTATTCTAGAATTTTATGATTAATGTACAGAATATTATCTTAAGTTAATGCTGTTTTCTCTCGTATTCATTTGCATTTGTTAAGTCATAATCAATAATCTTCATTGCGCTACATGTAGTAGTTTTGACCAAATGTTCTTTGTGTCATGTGTTCTCTTCTTGTGCTGTAATCAACCGTTTGAATTACTTCCTCTATCACTGTACATATTAATAGTTTTATTACATTTGCTACAATCCAACATAATTTTATGCTCATTTCCTTCTTCACTAATACATAACTGTCTTTACTTAATTCTTTTGTTTTCCTTAAATATTCTATGTTTTCCTTAATTATTTTTGCTTTCCCTAATTATTTTGGAGTGGAGGACGCAATTCAACACATGAAAAGAGGCAAAGCTCCAGGTCCTGACAATATAACAATCGAAGAGATAAATGCATTAGGAGAGCTAGGAGTACAAGTCATAACAAAATTACTCAATGACATATATAACACTGGACACATACCCGAAGATCTACTAAAACATATCTTTGTAGCCATACCGAAGAAGTCAGGAGCCACTGATTGTGAAGACCATCGCACTATTAGTCTCATGAGCCATATGACTCAAATATTACTAAGAATAATAATGAGACATGTAAGGAACAAAATAAAACCAGAAATAAGTGAGGAACAATGTGGATTTGTGGAAGGAAAGAGCACCAATAATGCAATATACTTCTTAAGAACATTGATAGAAAGATCTATAGAGGTAAAGAAAGATCTATATATGTGCTTTATAGACTACACAAAAGCATTTGACAAGGTAAAGCATGTGGAAATAATCAATATGCTGGAGAAATTAAACATTGATGGTAAGGATCTGCGAATCATAAAAAACATGTACTTGCAACAAACAGCAGCTATACGAATTAACAACCAAACAGGACAATTCCAATATATAAAACAAGGAGTCAGACAAGGCTGTGTTCTGTCACTGGAATTTGTTTTCACTTTACAGCGAATATATTATGAGATCAATAGTAGACAAAAAAGGAATTGAAGTCAACGGTCACAAAACACAAATAATTTGCGATATGCGGATGACACAGTCTTAATAGCAGAGACTGAGAACGAACTACAAGAAATGATAGACATAATAGTAAAAGAAAGCAACAAGAAAGGTCTCAGTCTGAATAGCAAGAAAACAGAAGTAATGGTTATATCGAAGAAACAATCATCACCAGCATGCAGCATAAAAATAAACAAGACAAATCTGAAACAAGTGCAACGCGTCAAATACTTGGGCACAATAATAACATCAGATGGAAGATGCACCACAGAAATAAAAAGCAGAATAGCTCAGGCCAAAATAGCATTTCAGAAAATGAAAAATATCTTATGCAACAAATCTATGTCAATAAAAATGAGAAAGAGAGTTCATCGGTGCTTTATAGAACCAATTCTGACCTATGGAAGCAAATCATGGACAGTAGACAAACAAATGAAAAGACGATTGGAGGCCACAGAGATGGGATTTCTCAGAAGAATGTTGAAAGTTCCCTGGACAGATAAAAAGACCAATGATGAAGTTCTCAAAGAGGCCAACACAAAAAGGGAGCTCTTAAAAAACATCAGAAAGAAGCAATCAACATTTTTCGGGCACATCATGAGAAGAGGAAAGTTGGAATATTTGGTTACAACTGGCAAAATAAAAGGAAAGAGAGATCGCGGACGACAAAGAGAGAAAATACTGGATAGCTTGGTGTCATGGCATGGAAAACAGTCAACAACAGAACTGATACGATGCACTGTAGATAGAAGATTGTGGAGGGACATGATCACCTACTCCAACCGGTAAGGCACATGATGATGATTAATTATTTTTGTTTTTCCAATTTATTTTTGTTTTCCCTAATTATTTTTGTTTTTCCAATTTATTTTTGTTTTCCCTAATTATTTTTGTTTTTCCAATTTATTTTTGTTTTCCCTAATTATTTTTGTTTTTCCAATTTATTTTTGTTTTCCCTAATTATTTTTGTTTTCCCTAATTATTTTTGTTTTCCCTAATTATTTTTGTTTTTCCAATTTATTTTTGTTTTCCCTAATAATCTGTTTTCAATAATTTATTGCAGCCACTGCCCAAAACACTCATGGCTCATAAAGAAGCACATAACTAGCTCCAAGTCCATCTTTAACATTGAAGATGTTGTTCCAAATCAGAAGGCAGATCTTGATAGTGATGATGATGATGATGATAACAAGAATGAAGAAGAACAGAACCAAAAGAATGAGATATGTTTGGAGTCTAATAGAAAAAATCAGTCCTCATTCACTGTAAGAAAAGATGAAGATAAAGAAGACCTTAGAGCTCCCCTAGCTATAGCAGATAGATCTGTGACGAGTCAGGTCAACCTCCATGTCTATTCTTCTCCAACATCGAATGAATGTGATTCCCAGAGTTTGAGCAGATGGAGCTTCACTCAAATGGATGGATATAGAGCTAAGAACATAACAAGTCAGACCTGCATTGGAGCAAGAGATACAAACAAGATTAGTGATCAATTGAAAGTTGACAGTCTCATCTTGAAAAATCAGAGCATTGCAATAAATGTAAAATCATGGCCAGATATAGCTGTTGCAGAAATGACAAGCCAAAACTGGTCTTTGAATAAATCTGCAACTTGTCCTAAATTTGGGAAAGATATGGTCCTCAGTGGTAAAGAAATTAGAAAATATTCTTCTAGATCTATGTTCAAGATCAATGTCAAGATCTGTGATCAAGATACATTGAAGCAGGTTTCTGCAGAACTGCCAATACAGACTGAGTTCAGTAATAGCAACTGGAAGACTTTACAAAGAACAAAAACAAAAGTTCAGCAAGAAAAATATAGTGACTTTCTGAATTCATCGATTTTGAGCTATCTTGAGCCTTCATTGTCAGCGAAAAGAGTTTTATTTAGGACAAAGTGGTCAGATCTGGGGAGCAACTGTGCAGACATTGTTGACTTTAGAAGGAGATGTGATGTCAAATTGTTGACAGAAGGTACTCATGGTCAAGTTAAATTGTTGACAGAAGGTACTCATGGTCAAGTTAAATTGTTGACAGAAGGTACTCATGGTCAAGTTAAATTGTTGACAGAAGGTCCCAATGGTCAAATCAAATTGTTGACAGAAGGTACTCATGGTCATCTCAAATCATTGGCAGGATGTACTAATGGAAGCTCCTGGGAGTGTTTTGATGATCATCGTGTGGATGGCAGCTGTGCAATGGAAACACCAAGCTTTAGCTTCAACAAATTAGCTCTTGTTGTAAAACATTGTGCTGATAATAACAACGACATCCCAAACAACAAGAATTATCTTTTAAGTAGGTCTATCAGAGGGTCTAACTCAACGGGAGACATTTGTCACAACCTTCAAGCAAAACTAGGAACAATATGTATGGGCATAAACGTTTGTTCTAGCACTTGCAATCAAGACTCCATGAAATCTGATCTGGAAGCAACAGTTATCAGAGAAGAGACATCTTCACAAGAAATTCCAAGCTCAGTGTATTCCCGTCTCACGTTTCCCACAGAAATAAATGATCCAACAATCGTGAGACGTCCATTATCTGAAGAAAGTGGTGAATCACATTCAACTAAAGAAGTATGCTCACAAGTACCAAAACATTGGGCTGTACTTGAAGTTGTTAAGAAAAAGTGCTTCACATCAGAATTTACAACCGAACCATGCCTTAAACTGAAAGATGTAGGCACCAAAGATTTTCAGATGGAAAGAAGTTTTGATAAAGCTGTTGTACGTGGCAAGAATATCTCAGAATCAGCACAGATGGAAGTCACTAGAAAAGATCGCTTGAATGACATCACAAGCTCATTACCCTTACTAGATTTTAGCACAGATGAGTTTTCCTCCCTGGACGGGGAGACACATTCAACAGGTCAGACAAATGCCTTGCAAATATTACCAGTTTCAAATGAAATGCTTGGAGCTACTTGGCATGGCATAGACATGCTCACAGAACTCACTACTGACTGGGGGATAGCTTCTCAGAATCCTCATTTCTTGCAGTTTTTAAAGAACACGAAAGACAGTGCTTCCAGCAACTTAAATAACAACAGCAGTAACATTTGGTGCTCTGATATTGCAGGTCCCAGCAGTACCGAAAATGAGGACATGCACATGATTTCGCCAAATGAACCTCAAAAAACCAGCCGGCTTTTGTCTTTAAACATACACAAACGAGTTCTTCGTGCAAACGACAGCTCAAAGGTAAGAACACCTGATTCTAAGAACACAGTAAATGCATTACCATGGCTGAAAGATACAAACAAACAACAATGTTCTAGTTCTGTCTCATCGTCTGAGGAGACGAGACTGCAAACACCAGAGACTTTTCAAAATATTGATAACCAAGCTCGGAGTTCGCCTCGGCACGCCTGGAACCCACAGCTAACCCGTTCAGGTGACTCTCAAACATCTCTAGATAAAGTATGCGGAGACACGCAGGACTCCAATTCACGCGTAGCTTTTTATGTGCTGAATGAATGGCCAAGGAGATTTGATGAAACAGAAAGCTTGGCTTCCGCATTCTATAGATGCTCAAAGAGTTCAGGTCTGGAGTTACCTGTAGGTTCAAATAGTGACTCCACTGCTGCAGTTGTGGAAGAAACCACCAGTCTTGGTGATGATGATTGCGATCATTCCTATGATAATTGTACACGTCAGGAAATTGACAGCAGGTTGCACAGAAACATGGCTGAGTCCAGAAAAACAGACATCGGTTATAACCAGCTTAAGTCAGTAACTCCGAGACTAAGTGCTGGAGAACATGGGTTAAGAGAGACTAGGTTCGCTCCTATTTGTTACCTAAACAGTCTGAACGAAATAACAATGGAGGTCACAGCTGACCAGTGTCCGGTATCTTCCCATAGACGGAGGAAGTACTTTGTTCAAGACACAACTAGTAATGATGGTGATGATGATGATGTAGATGATAGCCAGAGCGATGACTATGATGATGACGCATGTAATAACGAAGCCTTTGAATATTTTGACCGTACAAATCAGGGGACGATGACAAAGATTCAAAAACTTGTCAAGATCCAAGAAGATGAGAACTTTCATGTTTTCAACAAATCATTGAAAACAGCCACGGAGCTGTCAGTTAATGATGGTCGGTTAGACCTGATGAGTGATCGACACCCGGGTGGTAAGTAGCCTTCTGTGTATGTGTTGTTTTATAGTTGAAGGCAAAAGCCATTCGAGAACCTCTACAAGCTGAATTTTCTTTCTTTCTTTCTTTCTTTCTTTCTTTCTTTCTTATTTTAAAAATTTATTTCTTTGTTTTTTTTCTGTTGACGTTCACCCGACATGATCACCCCCCACCCCCCCCCCCCAACAAAGGCACTAATGAGGAGCGTTGTATTCTGGTTTGCAGCATAACTGTGACATTTGCGTCTTCTGCCCAAACTTATCTGACTTCAGATCATCATTTTTAATACCTGATTGCCTTTCCCTTTCGATCCAGAATCGCTTGGCCAGACGAATTATTTTGTTTATAGAAGCACCACTGGGAGGTGGAGTATGATCTTTATTCTGTTGTTCGCAGATCCTACCGCGAGCAATAAGTTCTAGGTCACTGATCGTTCTCACCTCAGTTACTGGTAGACGTTTCGCTCCTCGTTCCATGCTTCCGTTTTCACCACTCATTTTGTTTTCAGGATCACACATTTAGGTAACTTAGGGTTTCGGTCAAATTTGTGTCACTGACCCTATTGCTAAACAGCCAGTCTTTTCTTGTTATTGTTGTTATTGTTTTTGCTGTTGTTCTTCTTCCCATAACCATGGACATCGCCGGGATCACTACTGGAAGACTTTGTCAATCTTCTCCATGTATTGATATATATATGAAAAGAAACATGTTTGTTGAATTAACAAGTAGAAGCTCCATCAATAAAAAAAATAAAAAAGACGAGACTCTCTAAACACAATGAAAGTTTTCTCTCAGTGTGTTTCTACAGTGAGCAGTTTTCTCTCCTTGTATTTACACAGTGAGTAGTTTTCTCTCTTTGCGTTTCTAAAGTGAGCAGTTTTCTCTCCTAGTGTTTATACAGTGAGCAGTTTTCTTGCCTTGCCTTTCTACAGTGAGCAGTTTTCTCTCCTTGTGAGCAGTTTTCTCTCCTTGTATTTCCATAGTGAGGACTTTTCTCTCCTTGTGTTTCCACAATGAACAGTTTTCTTTCATTGTGTTTCCACAGTGAGCAGTTTTCTCTCCTTGTATTTCCACAGTGAGCAGTTTTCTTTCCTTATGTTTCCACAGTGAGCAGTTTCCTTTTCTTGTAATTCTACAGTGAATTGTTCTCTCTCCTTGTGTTTCCATAGTGAGCAGTTTTCTCTCCTTGTGTTGCCACAGTGAGCAGTTTTATCTCCTTGTGTTTCTACAGTGAGCAGTTTTATCTCCTTGTGTTTCCACAGTGAGTAGTTTTCTCTCCTTGCGTTTCTACGGTGAGCAGTTTTCTCTCCTTGCGTTTCTACGGTGAGCAGTTTTCTCTCCTTGTGTTGCCACAGTGAGCAGTTTTCTCTCCTTGCGTTTCCACAGTGAGCAGTTTTCTCTCCTTGCGTTTCTACAGTGAGCCGTTTTATCTCCTTTTGTTTCCACAGTGAGCCGTGTTATCTCCTTGTGTTTCCACAGTGAGCCGTGTTATCTCCTTGTGTTTCCACAGTGAGCCGTGTTATCTTCTTGTATTTCCACAGTGAGCCGTGTTATCTCCTTGTGTTTCCACAGTGAGCCGTGTTATCTCCTTGTGTTTCCACAGTGAGCCGTGTTATCTCCTTGTGTTTCCACAGTGAGCCGTGTTATCTCCTTGTGTTTCCACAGTGAGCCGTTTTATCTCTTTGTGTTTCCACAGTGAGCCGTTTTATCTCCTTGTGTTCCCACAAGTAGCAGTTTTCTCTCCTTGTATTTCTGCAGTGAATATAATTTTCTCTCCTTGTGTTTCAACAGTGAGCTGTTTTCTCTCCTTGTGTTTCTACAGTGAGCAGTTTTCTTTCCTTGTGTTTCTACAGTGAGCAGTCTTCTCTCCTTGTGTTAATAGTGAGCAGTTTTCTCTCTTTGTGTTTCAACAGTGAGCAGTTTTCTCTCCTTGTGTTTCTACAGTGAGCAGTTTTCTTTCATTGTGATTCTACAGTGAGCAGTTTTCTCTCTTTGTGCTTCAACAGTGAGCAGTTTTCTCTCTTTGTGTTTCAACAGTGAGCAGTTTTCTCTCCTTGTGTTTCTACAGTGAGCAGCTTTCTTTCATTGTGATTCTACAGTGAGCATTTTTCTGTCCTTGTGATTTTACAGTGAATATAATTTTCTCTCCTTGTATTTCTTAAAAGAACAGTTTTTTTCTCCGCGTAATTTAACGGTGAGCACTTTTCTATCGATGTGTTTTAAACATCAGTCATCGAAAAATCTGACCAGCTTTGCTCCTAATTGTCTCGTAACCCCAGTAACTAAAGCAGTGATTGGCAGGATTTTCGCTTTTGTAACCTCAAATCCATTAAAACAGAATCATAAAAATAAAAGTGCAGCAAACGATCGTTTTGCTATTGAGAGATTTAGAACAGAATTATTGCTAACACAATATTGCTTGGACTTTATCTCCAAAAATGCTAGATTTTACAACAGAATAAATGTATGATGTAGCTTCAAAATATTCCGGTGAGACCAGATCGCATGAATTGAATCCAGAGCGTGTCATATAACATGAGCATGACAAATGTTTAGCTTTTATCATGTTTTTTTTTAAAATCCGTTTTGTTTGATTTAAAAACCAACATTATTTTCTGGCAACTATGTTGTTGTTGATGTTGTCATGGATACAGCGGCCTGTAAGCTGACGCGACGGCCTCTGGCAACTCTGTAAAAGTCTTGCTTCTGTCTGTAGTCTTAAAGTCTTTTCTTCTGCAATGTGATTTCGTTCGGATTCAATCCGTAGCAGGACAGGCTTAGTGATTTTCGTCATTTCTTTCTTTTGGTTTAATTATGACAAAGAGTTGCGTGGAAGAGTTATATGTTATGTAGAACCAGTTTCAACTTATGGATGTGAATCATGGACAATAGGGCAACAGACAAGAAAATCGCCGGAGGCTGTAGAAATGTAGTTTTACAGAAGAATGTTGAGAATAACATGGATAGCTAAGAAGATTAATGAAAACGTTCGGAAAGAAGCCAAAGCAAAAAGAGAGATAATTTCCAATATTAGGAAGAAGCAATCATCATTTTTTGGCCATGCAATGAGAAGTGAGCAGTTGGAATATATTGTAACAACTGGAAACATTGAGGGGCGAAGAGATAGAGGAAAGCAAAGAGAAAAGATAACAGACAGCTTAAGAGAATGGCTTGGCAGAAAATCAACAACAGATATGATAAATAACTGTCGTGATCGAAAGTTGTGGAGAGACATGATCACCTATGCCAGCAGGCTTGGTACTTGATGATGATGATGATGATGATGACAAAGAGAATGCAGTGTCAGCGCTCTAGATTGTAAACTAAACAAGACACTCACAACTATAGAAAATGTTGGTAACATCTGAGTCAAGACATGAGCTAGACGGTAGCGTGCTTTGTAAAACCACACTACCACATCATTAATAGGTGATACGCCCTTTCTCAGCAATGTATCCTTCTCTGCTGTTACGGCCAAGATTCGGCATATTCGGCGCAGACACAGGTTGACTAACATGTTATTTTTCCTACTCTCTTCTCTAATTAAATACTGACCGCGAATCTTGTTGGAAAGATGTATAGAAAACTGTTGAAGCCGTCAATGTATCTCTCTGTACTTTATCCTGTTCTTTTTGTCCGTTTCAATAGCCAGAAATGTAAACGGAGAACACGTATTGTGACGTGGTACATAGATAAAAAGAGCCCCGTTATGCCACGTGACGTATATGGAATATGATGTTAGTACTCATATTTTGTATATACCATCGATACATTATTGTTGTGGTCAGTATTACGTCCGTGCCGTTTTTCTTTTCCTGCAAAAAAATCCGATACCCGTTTAAATCTGGGTGAACCTGGACATATACGTCAATATCGAAACCATTCTTTTGTCTTTAGTAGACCAGGTCACTAACCACTGAGTCATCGCCGCTCATGACGTCATATATGACAACAACAAAATCTTCCTTCCCTTGACCACGGACATTGTTGATTGACTTTCATAATAACTGTCATGTAGGACAACTATTTCATTCCTCGTTTTGATCAAAGGACCTGTACCTGGAAAAAAATCTATCTATGTATCTATTGACCTTTCGAGCCGTAGCCGGCCCATAGGGCGTAGACCAAGATACTCCTTCTCCTATCTGAATTTTTGTTCTAGCAGTTTTCTTTTAAAGATATTTTATCAAATCTCGCCATTAGTCTCTGTTCAGTGCCAGCTGCTCTATCTCATTGAGGGAGCCGAATCCTGCTGCTCTTGCCTCTCTCATCAATGTTCTTCTCAGTGTCTCCCTGGGTCTTCCTCTTTTTCTCTTACCTGTTGTTTCCCACATGAGGGCTTGCTTTGCTATTCGGTTATTATCTCTTCTCATCACATGTCCAACATATGACCTTCGTCTTTTCTTTATTACTGAGGATATTAGTGGTTGATTGGCGATTTCTCTAATTTCCTCATTTGTTTTGAATTCGTTCCACGCTATACCAAGTATTTTCCTTAGACATTTATTTTCGAATGCGTTCAACTTTGTTTCTATATCTCTTGTTGTTTTCCAGCTTTCACACGCATACAAAAATGCTAGGGGAAAAAAAGTAACTACCGAAAATACGTCAGACTCAACGATATAAATATGAGTAAAAATTAAAAAATACAAAAAAATGGTATGTTAGAAGCTTTACGTGATAAGTGGACGACACAGACTAAACGACGTTTCGGCCCAATAGGCCTTCAGCAGGAACAAACAAGAAAAACACACACACACAAAACTAATAACGAAACATTAAAACAAAAATATTCGAAATATGTAAACTAAAAATGTCTATCCTGTGTGTATGAAAAGGAAATTGTAACAAAAGTGTGGCTGTCGTGAATGTATAGAAATGTGCAAAAATGTGCGCAAATGCAAACCGAACCAGATAAATATGAGTATCTCTCAAGATATCTGCCTGTACGGCGAGTGACACCCGCTCACACTGAGGACACATTCAGCTAACAAAACAGGTACCTATCTATACGAAATTCAGTCTCTGAGGGAAAAAAAAGCCCAAAAGACTACAGAGGATTCGCCAGATGTTACAAGTTGGTGAACGCAAAATAAACAAGGAAGCGTCTGCACGAATTATGAACTTCAATGGCTTGTTTTGCACCCCGGACAGGGTAACATTGATTATGATCATGAATTTATCCCTCGGTTGTTTGTGATTAATTTCTACTTTAGCTATGGTACAGGGAACACGTTCTGATTTAAATAATCAACCCTTGCATTTTCGAGAGTCAGATAGGTGTTTAGTGTATTTCTCAACAACAGACGCTAATATTATTTCCATGTCTGACAGTACCCACAGTTATATCCTTCATGTCAATCTTTCTCTCTTGCACAAACCTCACTTCTGGGATCTCGGAGTATCATAATTTCTCTATTAGCAATTTTTTTCTACATCGTCTTCATAATCTTTTTTTTTCATTATACGTTTGGTAGGGTCAAGGCAAAGAAATGCACACATATACATGCAATTGCGAAGCAGCAGTGAAGCTAATTGTGAGGAGAAATGAAACAAACAACAATAGATAAAGAAAAAAAAATCGATAAAAGGTATGTTTAAAGCTTCACGTAACAAGTGGACAACACAAACCAGAACGACGTATCTGCTCAAAAGGCCTTCAGCAGGGAAAAAAAATAGAACACACATACAAATATGTATTTAAAATATTCAAATAATAATAAATAATAATAATTAAAATATAATAAACTAGAAGAAGAAATGAATGGGAAATTAAAAATAAAAATTCTCCCCTGTATATTCGGATGTGTCACAAAGTAAAAGAATGTAAGCTATTATTTTGTTTATTATTTTTTATTTTAAAAACATATTTGTATATGTGTTGTATGTTTGTTCCTGCTGAAGGCCTGTTGAGCCGAAACGTCGTACTAGCTTATGTTCTGATTGTCATCCCATCTCTATGGCCTGTAATCGTCATTTTATTTGTTTATCTACTGTCAATTATTTGCTTCCATAGGTCAGAATTAGCTCTATATAGCACCGACAAATTCTCATTCTCACTTCTTTTAACATAGACGTGTTCCACAAGACGTTTTTAATTTTATGAAATGCCACTTTGGCATGTGTAATTATGTTTTTATTTCTGTGGTGCATCTTTCCTTAGATGCACCGTGTTAAAGTTTACAACAATCTGCTTTTACTGCACCTTACTGCCCAAGAAATCCGACTTCAACATAGCAATTTTGTTTCCGGGTTGCTTTCCATCTTCGATCTCTACTCGCTTGGCCAGAACATGTCCATGTTCACCACGATGATGTGGCGGAGAGTCTTGATCAGTTATAGTTCGTTGATTCTAACACAGCCAATAAGCTATGAGTTAGTAACTGCGTTCAACTCAACTGTCTTACGCCTTGGCCCCCCCCCCCCCCCCTCTACCAAACGAAGCGTCGTTTCCCAATAAATATTCAACCGTAGAAACACTATTTACAAAATATTTTTCTTGATAATTAAGCTGGTGAGTTTACCTCTAAGGACGTCACACAATAGCATTCTTAACTATAGATGAACCAATAAAATTGCGGAAATAATGAACTCTGCGTTTGACAGTGAAATATTACAGCTCGTTATGTAAACGCCAGTGGACTTCCTGATCAATAAAGGACAGAGACATATTATAGCCAAAGGGCAAGAGCCAGCAGTCCGCCGGTTCAATAACTGTCACAGAAAGATTGGCTGATAAATTAGAAATATTTGATGATGCAGTTCGATTGATAATCACATAAGAGCGTAATCAGGTTTATTAAATCAGACGATGATGGATTATAAAAGCGATACGCTTCGAGCGGATGTTTTAGTGGGAATGGTAGTCACATAGGACATAATGTCATCAAGATAAGAAGTGTTGTAGCCTCACAGTAGTAAATGGTAGGGGAATGAAGTGTTGTAGCCTCACGGTGGTAAATGGTAGAGGAATGAAGTGTTGTAGCCTCACAGTGGTAAATGGTAGATGAATGAAGTGTTGTAGCCTCACAGTGGTAAATGGTAGAGGAATGAAGTGTTGTAGCCTCACAGTGGTAAATGGTAAAGGAATGAAGTGTTGTAACCTCACAGTGGTAAATGGTAAAGGAATGAAGTGTTGTAGCCTCACAGTGGTAAATGGTAAAGGAATGAAGTGTTGTAACCTCACAGTGGTAAATGATAGCGGAATGAAGTGTTGTAACCTCACAGTGGTAAATGGTAGGGGAATGAAGTGTTGTAACCTCACAGTGGTAAATGGTAGGGGAATGAAGTGTTGTAACCTCACAGTGGTAAATGGTAGGGGAATGAAGTGTTGTAACCTCACAGTGGTAAATGGTAGGGGAATGAAGTGTTGTAACCTCACAGAGGTAAATGGTAGGGGAATGAAGTGTTGTAACCTCACAGAGGTAAATGGTAGGGGAATCAAGTGTTGTAGCCTTACAGTGGTAAATGGTAGGGGAATGAAGTGTTGTAACCTCACAGTGGTAAATGATAGTGGAATGAAGTGTTGTAACCTCACAGTGGTAAATGGTAGGGGAATGAAGTGTTGTAGCCTCACAGTGGTAAATGGTAGGGGAATGAAGTGTTGTAACCTCACAGTGGTAAATGGTAGGGGAATGAAGTGTTGTAGCCTCACAGTGGTAAATGGTAGGGGAATGAAGTGTCGTAGCCTCACAGTGGTAAATGGTAGGGGAACGAAGTGTTGTAGCCTCACAGTGGTAAATGGTAGGCGAATGGAGTGTTGTAACCTCACAGTGGTAAATGGTAGGGGAATGAAGTGTTGTAGCCTCACAGAGGTAAATGGTAGGGGAATGAAGTGTTGTAGCCTCACGGTGGTAAATGGTAGGGGAATGAAGTGTTGTAACCCCACAGTGGTAAATGGTAGGGGAATGAAGTGTTGTAACCTCACAGAGGTAAATGGTAGGGGAATGAAGTGTTGTAACCTCACAGTGGTAAATGGTAGGGGAATGAAGTGTTGTAACCTCACAGTGGTAAATGGTAGGGGAATGATGTGTTGTAGCCTCACAGTGGTAAATGGTAGGGGAATGAAGTGTTGGAACCTCACAGTGGTAAATAGTAGGGGAATGAAGTGTTGTAGCCTCACAGTGGTAAATGGTAGGGGAATGAAGTGTTGTAGCCTCACAGTGGTAAATGGTAGGGGAATGAAGTGTTGTAGCCTCACAGTGGTAAATGGTAGGCGAATGGAGTGTTGTAACCTCACAGTGGTAAATGGTAGGAGAATGAAGTATTGTAACCTCACAGAGGTAAATGGTAGGGGAATGAAGTGTTGTAGCCTCACGGTGGTAAATGGTAGGGGAATGAAGTGTTGTAACCCCACAGTGGTAAATGGTAGGGGAATGAAGTGTTGTAACCTCACAGAGGTAAAAGGTAGGGGAATGGAGTGTTGTTCCCTCCCATTGGTAAATGGTAGGGGAATGAAGTCTTGTAGCCTCACTGTGGTAAATGGTGGTGGAATGAAGTGTTGTAGCCTCACGGTGGTAAATGGTAAGGGTATGAAGTGTTGTAACCTCACAGTGGTAAATGGTAGGGGAATGAAGTGTTGTCCCATCACAGTGGTAAATGGTAGGGGAATGAAGTGTTTGTACCCTCACAGTGGTAAATGGTAGGGGAATGAAGTGTTGTACACTCACAGTGGTAAATGGTAGAGGAATGAAGTATTGTAACCCCACAGTGGTAAATGGTAGGGGAATGAAGTGTTATAGCCTCACAGTGGTAAATGGTAGGGGAATGAAGTGTTGTAGCCTCACAGTGGTAAATGGTAGGGGAATGGAGTGTTGTAACCTCACAGAGGTAAATAAAGGTAAAGGTAAAGTACGAGACTTGAACCGGCGTCTTAGCACGCGAGTTTACACCCATATGTGCTCGGCCGCCTATCCAGAAGTGTTCGGAGATTTCTGTATAGTGTCGCCTCAAGCAAGAGGTAAATAGTAGGGGAATGAAGTGTTGTAGCCTCACAGTGGTAAATGGTAGGGGAATGGAGTGTTGTAGCCTCACAGTGGTAAATGGTAAGGGAATGAAGTGTTGTAGCCTCACAGAGGTAAATGGTAGGTGAATGAAGTGTTGTAACCTCACAGAGGTAAATGGTAGGGGAATGAAGTGTTGTAGCCTCACAGAGGTAAATGATAGGGGTGTGAAGTGTTGTAGCCTCACAGTGGTAAATGATAGAATAAAGTATTTTAACCCCACAGTGGTAAATGGTAAGGGTATGAAGTGTTGTAACCTCACAGTGATAAATGGTAAGGGTATGAAGTGTTGTAACCTCACAGAGGTAAATGCTATGGGAATGAAGTATTGTAACCTCACAGTGGTAAATGATAGAATGAAGTGTTGTAACCTCACAGTGGTAAATGGTAAGGGTATGAAGTGTTGTAACCTCACAGTGGTACATGTTAGGGGTATGAAGTGTTGTAACCTTACACTCTTAGATGGCTGAGATGTGAAGTGTTGTAGCCTCACACTATTAGACGTCTGAGATATAAAGTGTTGTAATGTAATACTGTATTATGACTTACGGAATCCCCATGAAGTTTATTAACCTGATGAAAACTGTATGAAGGAACGAAATGTAGTGTGGTGCATGAAGGACAGCTTACAGCAGCATTTGAAATAAGAACAGGAGTAAGGCAGGGATGCCTTCTGTCTCTATTTCTCTTTCTGCTGGCCATAGATTGGATTATGAAAATAACTCAAAACAACAGAAATGGAATCCAGTGGTCACTGACCAAACAACTTGATGATTTAGACTTTGCTGATGACATAGCTCTCCTATCACACAGCCACCAACAGATGCATGATAAAATGAGCATACTTGATGAGAGATCACAGAAGCTAGGACTGAAGATTAATAGAGATAAGACCAACATTATGAGAATTAATACAGTTGGCAATAACCAAATAAAACTAGGAGAAATACCTCTACTAGACGTACAATCTTGCATATATCTGGGCAGTAATATAGATAAAGAGGGAGGAACAGAAAATGATACCAAAATAAGAATATCAAAAGCCATAGGAGCTTTCGTTGCACTGGGAAACATGGAAATCCAAAGAAATTAGGTTAAATACAAAAATAAAAATTTTCACCTCAAATGTTAAGTCGGTCCTATTATATGGCTGTGAAACATGGAGAACAACAAAATTGACAATCACGAAGATACAGACTTTCATTATTGGATGCTTACGCAGAATAAAAGGATCGAAATGGCAGGACAAAATCACTAACATAGAATTATGGAAATGTACCAGTCAAATACGAGTGGATAAAGAGATACAGCGAAGACGATGGCGCTGGATAGGACACACATTATGGAAGCCAACTGAGAGTATTACACAACAGGCCCTTTTTTGGAATCCCCAGGGGAAAAGACAAAGAGGAAGACCAAGGAATTCTTGGAGAAGACAGATAGAAGCAGAGATGTAGATGATGGGGAAGACATGGAATGATCTTAAAAGAATTGCAAAAAACAGAACGACTTGGAAAGTGTTTGTTGAAGACAATGCTCCACTGGGTGCTAAAAAGGTAGAAGAAGAAGAATGTTATACTATTAGACTCTGACATGTGAAGTGTTATAACCTCACAGTATTAACCTAGAGATATGAAGTGCTATTAATCTTAAGTTAATAAGTAGGAATATGAAGTTTTGTAACCGCGCAATGTTATGCCAGAAACAGATAACGTGTTGCAATCTCACAAAATTAAATAGTTACTTCTAGAGGTTAATGGGTAAAAGTGTTTACTGTAAACTCGATGTAAATGCCGAAATTAACGGCTCAAATATTTAACACCTCTACATTCTGCAGCGCAACTTGACAAACGTGCTTTGCAAGAATCAACAGTGGGGGAAAGAGGGGGGAGGGGGGGGGGATAGTCAGAATTAATAGTATCACATGTTGGCGTCGGTTTCAAATGTGAATTAGAGCTACCAACTTGCTGAACTAGAGCTCGGAATTTATCAGTTGATCGAATCCAAACAACAAGCAAATATGCGCGAAATTAGAAATAAGTTTGAAAATACATCAGCCACCGCCATAGATTTGATTTCAGTTTGATAACAGTCGAGTCGCAGAAAAATAGATTAGATATCAGCTTGATAAGAGTTCCGTTGCGGGACAGAGATTAGATATCTTCTGTTAGAAAGAATCAAGTCACATAATAGAAATTAGATATATTAACAACAGACACAGTCAGTGTTGCCGCACTCAAACGAGTTCAAGAACGATGTACACGAGAGCGGGAAATGTAGTGTCCATTATTGTTTTATTTTTGGACTAAACACACATGGAGTGGGTTTATAAGCGTTGTGACAAATACACAAAACAAGGGAAAGCCGATATCCCATGTAGTCTCGGAAATAAATCAGGAGTAGCTGGCAGAGCATGAAATAACATTTGACAGCCAACATAGAGAATCACTCTGAAAGATGTGAGAATGGTAGAAAATCTCTCTAAAGTTGTATCAATTATCGCATAAAACACAACTCAGCCTCTGTATTCGAATGTACCAACATTCATAAAATTTGTATAAAATCCTTCTAGATTGTCATTATCATTATCTTTATTATCACCATTATCACAACCATTATCTAGCGTTTTCCTGTTGAAATTTGACTCTTGTGACAGATGCTCTGGAGTTGTCTCTGTCTATGCGAGGTGCCCCACTTCTGCAGCACAGTTTCCGCTCGTCTGTGATATCTAGCATCCATCTTCTTCTAGGTCTTCCTGCTATATTTTATATAAGAATGTCAGAAGGATAAAGCAATGAACACACATTCAATACTCGCTCTCATCGTAGTTGTCTAACTTGTGTCATAGGGATTTATTCCTATACGAAATGTTATAACCATCTTCGTACACAGACGAGTAAACCTACACAAATTTTGGACTGTCATCTACGCTTGACAGGAACGGCTATGATTGGTATTGGTATTATTCACAGAAAACAACAGTAGAATCATACACACACCTTTCATGAAACAGAGAGGAAACGGCATGAAAGAATATCAGAGTTAATAAGTGTTCATTGTTATTGGGGTTGACATCATAGAACTCCCAGGAAACCCATAGGTAGCTCATTCGTTGTCAGCATCTGCCGTAATGTGTTCACGCACGCTAGTGGCTGTGTACAGACACACACAATGGCTGTACACACACACACATGGCACAACTAACCGGCTCATCGTCCTGCTGGACTAACTGGTCAGACCATGCTAGAAGAGATCGAAGATGGAAAGCAAATTTCGCACTCCAAAATAACATCCTGAAGTCGGATGCACTTGACCAAATTGCGAAAATATCACAATTTGTTGTAAACTACTTACACACCTTAACTATACTCACTCTGTGCGCTATTTAAAGGACTGGCGACGAAGAGCAACAATCGTTTGACTAACACAGAGCAGTGTCCTTCACAAACTCAATTTATGCAGCTCAAAATTTACGCGTGCCTGTTTGCGACTATTATTCTTTAGCGTTCCTTACGAACAAATGAAAAGTCGATTTGAGGCCACAAAGATGGGATTTCTCAGAAGAGTGTTGAAAGTTCCATGGACAGCTAAAAAGACCAAATAGTAAATTCTCAAAGAGGCCAACACAAAAAGGGAGCTCCCAAGAAACATCCGAAAGAAACAATCAACATTTTTCGGGCACATCATGAGAAGAGGGAAGTTGGAATACTTGGTTACAACTGGCAAAATATAGGGAAAGAGAACGCGGACGACAAAGAGAGAAAATACTGGATAGCTAGGTTTCATAGCATGGAACACAGTCAACAACAGAACTGATACGATGAATAGTAGATAAAAGATTGTGGAAGGACATGATCGTCTACGACAACCGGTGTGACACAAGATGATGATGAATTCCTTATGATCCAGCAATTTGTACATAAAGTGTGTTAAGTTGGTTACAAGTCGTTATCTTTAACTTGTGTATCCGTGCTGCTATGTGTCACAACACACGCCTGGTCGCTACGAGGTCCTCGATCTGTTTCGGGCTATAAAAATGAAGGAGAAAGAAATACTCTATTAGCTGTGTCGTTGATTCAGCGAAGGTCTGTATTGTTGACTTTTGATAGCGTTTTGTTGTTGGCAGATTTTTTACCAAGAGAGTTGCACACATTTCGTGTGCAAAAATCGTGATCTTAAATTCTGCAAAAAGTTGAACACCGGAGTTTTTTCTTTTCTTTTCGTCCTCGTTTGCCTTTCAGCGTCGAGGGGAGATATAATTTGCGGTCTTTTGCTCTTCTGTTCGCCTCAGCTGCTGTTATGTTTCCTAGTGCTTTTAATATTCCGTCAATTCATCTTTTTCGTGGTCGACCCTAGGGTCTTGTGTTCACGCAACGTTTATTGAGGGCTCATTATGTTGTGTTTTGATCACTCTGCCTTGTCACCTGGCCAAACCATTTTATCTGTTGTTTCTTTATATCTTCTATGACGGGGGTTATTCCTAGCTTGTTTCTCAGCTCTTCATTTCTAATCTTGTCCCCGTGATGTTTCCTGTCATTCGTGTAACACACTTCATCTCGACAGAGGTTATTGTTCTTGCATCTAACGCTCAGGACTAACACAACGTTGAGATGAAGATTGTATTGTAGAGTGCCCGTGTTGCCTCTAGAGTTATTTCCCTGTTGGACAAGAGTGGTGATAACTGTCCAAGGATTTGACAAGCTTTGTTGCATCTTGAGTCTATCTCTGCTGTTTGTGAATTGTCGTTTGTCACTAAACTTCCTTGGTATTTGAATTTCTCTACTTGTTTTAGTTGCCTGCCTTCTATAGTTATGTTGATATTCTGTTTCTCTTTTGTAAAATTCATGACTTCTGTTTTGTTGATGTTGATTTTCAAACTCGTGTGTGTGTTTAGATATGTATATGGCAGTTTTAAATCAACTCAAAAGCGCTCTATCTCTGCGGTAGAGACTTGCATATTTACAGTAAGACAGAAGACAAATCGAGGCAATTCAAATGTTGATATACAGACAGGTTGTAGACAAACATATATAAGGAATGGCGGACAAATAAAGCGGTTTAGAAAAACTAGAACTAACAAGGGAAATATTGAACGAGTTTAATATTATAGAAGTAAATTGCCTCGGTCTTATAAAGAGACATGAATAGTTCTTGATATGGACTGACACAAGATCAGGAAAAGGCAGCATTCCAGAGAATGTGAAAGGGTTTTAGCGACCCAACTTTTTCAATGAAAGTTAGAAAATGCAATATCCTTTAATACATATAACCTGCCCAAGCATGTTGAAGTGAATTCCTAACAATCGGACAACAAGAAAATCTCCGCATGACACAGACATGTGACTTTACTGAAGAATGATATTAATATCTTGGACAACAAAGTTCTCTTTCGAGGATTTTCTAATAGAAAATATTAGAGGCCAAGGTAAAAAGAAAACTATTTTACCGAAATCAGAAGTAAATAGTTTTCCTCTCTGGCTATGTTAAGGACAGGCTAAAATATTTTGTGACAACTAAAATACTCGATGGAGAATAGCAAATGGGATCAGAAGAAAGTTCGTATAGGCGACAGCTTAAGAATAGCATGGTGGGAAGTCTGTAGTAGGACTGACAGAAAGTTGTGGAGAGACATGATCATCTTCACCAGATGGCGTGGCACATGATGATGAAATAGCTGTGTCACAATAGTCAAGGAAGCTATAGTGGTTGTGTTGTTGCTCTCTACGGTCTGAAGGTCTGGGTTCAACTTCTACATGTGAAAATTTTTATTTTATTTATTTACCAACAGTGCTTTGGAGTTCACCCAGTTTTTGAAAATTCTTTCTATCTTTCGTTCGCCTAAAGTATTGTCTAATTCTGCAATGTCGTTTCCTCTATACATTTTACTGTCTTTTGTCATTCTTGCAGTGGCCCATATAGTTTTGTCTGTAGTGTCATATCTATGGGTCAATGCATTTTCCTCAGTCTGTTATATTGAATACAGTCTTGAAGTATGTGTTCAGCATCCTGGGGCGCCTGTCCACATGTACATGTAGTCGAGGTACCGATCTTCAATTTTTTATAGATATGACTGTGGAGTCGGTTGTGTCATGTTCGGGGGCGTATAATGATAAATTGCTTCCTTCTATTCAAATTTGTATTTGTAAGTAAATACTTGTGTTCTTTCATAAAATTACTACAGCTAAACAAAAAAGAAGCAACTATTTTTTTGCGTGCGATTGAACCATTTTTGTTTACAATTTCTGCCTCATTATGCTATGTGTCTGCATGTTTCCAAAGTGTCCTATGGTGGAATAGAGCATTGTATTTTTTAACACAAATCATTAACTGTTATTAAGTAGTTGTGTGTATTCAGGCGTCGATCGCGTTATCTATCGCTTGATTGATTCCCTTTCATGATTGAACACTTGTTTACTTTGCGTTGAAATCAATATCTGACGAACTTGTCTTAATCTGTTCTTGGTCTTTCATTGGGTTCTTAAACAGCCCAGGTATCATTACATATTTTAAAAAAAAATAATAATAATTTAAAAAAAGAGGCAATTAGAAAGTTAATGCGGCACTAGATTGTTCTTGTTGCGTATGTTAAGTCTAAGAGCCAGATTTGTGATTGTATTCTACAACAAGCACGTTATAAAGTCTTATAGCTTAAAACAGTGGTTCTAAAACTGTATGGAAAAGTTGATTCTCGTCTACGACAGCACACTCCTAAAGATCTACAACAATTACTTAATGTAATAAACATAATAAGCAAAATATATGGACTAGATATGAATATCAAAAAGACTAAACTATGATCATAAACAAAGAAAATTCTCAAGACCTACAATTAAATATCAAGTTGAAGGAATACACATGGAGACAGTTCAGAGCTACAACTACCTGGGACACACTATAATCAGTGATGGAAAATGTACAACTGAAATAAGCAAAAGAATAGGTATGGCAAAAAGTAATTTTAATGTCATGAAAAATATACTAACATCAAAATAAATAACACCAGGGCTAAAACTAAGAATAGCAAAATGTTACATCTTCTCAATATTCCTGTATAGTGCAGAAACATAGACATTAGACAAGAAAACAGAACAGATAACTGAAGCCTTTGAATTGTGGATTTATAGAAGAATATGTAGAATTGGATGGAAAGAAAAGAAAACAAACCGATGAAGTTTTTAAACAACTAAACATGAAAAGAGAACTACTAAACACAATTAGAACAAGACAAATGAATTTTTTGGGGCATGTTAAAAGACACAACAGCGTAATAAAAGTAATATTGGAAGGGAAAATAAAAGGTAAAAGAGGCAGACCAAGACTAACATGGACGAGCAATATAAAAAGATGAACAAGTCAACCTATGACAACCTCCACCATCAAAGCGAGAGACAGAGTGGAATGACGCTTCATGGTAGCCAACCTTCGATGCTGAGACGGTACTCAATGATGATGATGATTCTCGTCAGTCAGTGATGACCACATTGCTATATAAGTAAGTAGCATATCCTCTTCAGAACGTTGCTATTACCCCAGCATTTTTTGTGCTGTGTCTCGACATGCGTCAGTAGTTTGCTATCGCCTTCTGACGGTACGCGGGGTCCCGAAGACAGTAATCACACGAGTCGGGATTTCATTTAAAAAAACGTGCTCAGCGGGACTCGTTGCCTGGGCCTGAAGGTTGTAAAACTAAGACCTCTAAAGGCACGGACGCCTATAACATTGCCATATCGTTAGTCGAAGGCCCCGGCCTCACTGCAAATGAATTAAAATTCATAATTGTTGAACCGCTTGTGCCAGTGGAAACATCCAAATTAAAACTCATCTTCTAAGGATTTAAACAAAGAAAGGCAGCTGCAGTGACCATCATAGCAGCTACAGCACACTCCAAAAGACAAGGCCAAGCGGCACCGAAAGTGAACGCAATTGAACTGTCCTTCGTCATACGATATCATCATTCATCGTAAGCCAGATTTTTCTGTTACCCGCGATTTATGAAGTGACTGACAAGAATAGTCTAAGTTCCGAGCTGCCCGTTGCAGTGAGAAATCGACAGTATTGTGTGTTGACTAAGCGAAGAAGATGACGTTCTGTTTTAGTTTGACTTTCTAATGGGCCATCTTCTGCTGCTCTAGGCTGTGCAGTCACTTATTATATTTAAAGGTAATCTACGAGACTTGAATCGTTGTCTTGCACGTGAGTTTCCACTCATTTGTGCTCGATATATATCCAGAAGTATTAGGAGACTTCTTGACAGTGTCACGATGCGAGGCGGCATTCCTCACCTTCCCAGAGTACTACCCATTTCTGCCAGCGGCTGGGTCGACCGCGGGGGTATTTTTTTTTTCCAACCACGAACAATTCTCACTGCTTCCAGCGGGAATCGAACACGGTTTGCCCGAGCGTCGGTAGCCCAGTCGGGTGATTTCCCAACTAGGCTACCGAGGCCCCCACGTTTGTCCATTGGTCAGGACTGACTTTGCAGTGCATTTAGTGGCGTATTAGGACTATTCTGAACTTGTTCATATGTCCGCGGTGCGATATTTTGTTTCTTTGCTGTTCATTGATAACTATAGTTGGAGTTGATCGGGCATTCATGTCACATGTCTGCTAGCACGTACCAGCAGTCACTTGCATAACATTGAGCTGGAGTATGTAAGGGCGATTAGAGGGCGGTTGAACTGAGTGCATAACATTGACCTGGAGTATGTAAGGGCGATTAGAGGGCGGTTGAACTGAGTGCACATAAGAAAGGGTGATGTCATTGATGCTGCTTTCATTAGAAGTGCAGCCATGTTGATCATCAAATCGGAGAAAGTCAAATGATATTATCACCATTTTTATTAAATCAAATATTATATTAACTGGCCAGTGTGAAAATGATTTCAATGAATTCGCAACACCTGATCATTATATTTTTTCATACCCAACTTTGTGCTATGAAAGTCAAACATGGACCCTTTCTAAATCACATTTAATAAAGATCAATACATGTGAGATGCGATTATTGAGAAAAGTAACAAACAACACAAGAAGTGATAGAATACCAAATGAAACCATTAGAAAAATGGTAGGAACAAAACCCTGCCAAGAATATATAGAACAACAACAACTTAAATGGTTTGTCTACCTGGTCAGAATGAATCCTTACCAATCACCATCAAGGGCGTTCTTCTCAAGAATGCAGGGAAAAAGACGAAGAGGAAGACCCAGAAGAAGATGGATAGATGCAGTGACAGAGACATGTAACAACAAAGGAAAATCACAAATTTAGACAGTTCGAGCAGCTCAAGAACGACAAATGATATAACCACGACACCTTTTCGGTAGCAGTGAGGAAGAGAAATGAAGAAGATCATTATACAGACATGTCGTATTCCTAATCAGATCGGTGCGGCTTCGGATAAAAGGTAGGGGTAATATGTGTTATTTGTGTGTGTGTCGGGGGGGGGGGGGGGGGGGGGGGGGGGGGGGGGGGGGAAGGGTGGAGATAAATTAAAAATCTGTGCTTACTTGCTTGTGTTCGTTCGATGACTAAAGAAGTACGCCTCTTCGTTATCCGCTCTTAAAAGGACGTTAAGTGGATGTGTTTGAGTTGTGTTGTGGTTTGCAGTATAACTGATATTTGCGCATTTCAGCCCAACAAATCCGACTTCAGCACGACATTTTTGAGTAGCGGGTTGTCTTCCATCTTCGATCCCTGCTGGCTTGTCCAGACTAGACAGGTTAGTCTGCTACTGGAGGCACCACGGAGAGGTGGAGCAGGGACTGGATGGTTCTGGTTCACCTGGTCCAGGTGCAAGCCATCAGTTGTGGGTCGTTGACAATTTCCAGCTCTGCTGCTGTGAGGTGCGCCTTCGCTTCCACAAAAATCTGTGACCTGAGCGTTTCATGGCGACAGCCCTGTGTATACGGTCATTATTATCCAAATGTACAAGCAAACACACTCACACACACATCAAAACACCCCCCCCCCTAACTAGCAGACCCAAAAAGTGAAGTGAATCTTCAGCAGAAGACATACACAAACTCCTACATCCAGGTTATCTCCCATTTATTCTCGTATTAACGACTTCATCAAACTACATCAGTCTCAGATCTCCGCCTGGTGGCAGCACGTACAAAAGGTAGCCACGTGATACATGATGTGTTGTGTCAATGTATTTTATCTTTACAGCATTAAGCCCGAATGTTGGAAGGTAGATATGTCTTCGAAAGTTGTCCTTACCTTTAACGCCTTGCCCATTCATACAAGCCACACATTCTTTTAAATAGAAGACGATGACGAACAATTGCTTGGAGAGCCACCAAGAAGGAGGGAACAGAAACTGTGTAAAGCCTGGACAGAAACAATATTCTACCTTAGCTATAATTAAGAGGGAGCAGCGATAGCTCAGTGGTTAGTGAACTGGACTACTAAGGACAAGAGGTCAGGTTCGTTCCTGATCGACGGCTTCCAGGTTCACCCAGCCTTAAATGAGTACTGGATTTTTTTTTCTGGGAAAGTAAAGCGGCAAGGGTGTAATACCGACCCCATTACACCAAAAATCATGCGCCGAAGGTCTGTAAAAATTATGCTCACTAACACCATATTCCCTTTACGCCACTTGGCGTGACGGGTTAATTACTTTTTTTTTTAACTTACTGTAATTAAAAAAAGATAACCTACAGTTAATGTCGACTTTATTAAACGTTTGTTTAAGTTACGGAAGTAATGTTCTTTGTGATTGATCCGTCTACTTGTGGGCCCTAGTCCTTTACTATTGGTTGTTTAGTTGTGTTCCATGCAGGTTTAGTTTTGGTCGTCAATTGCATGCAGAGAATAGGCTAAAAACCAGCCAATCGCAAATCTAAACTGATTGTTGACGTCAGTATCATTGAATTAGAGCTAGTCAACACCCTACTTTATGGGGACCCAGGAAACAAAGTAACCAGTCTAGTCAATCGCGTAAAGAAAGACAAGTGCAGGTTTGCCTGTTAACTGAAAAAGAAAAGGCTCTGAATTCCAATTAGTTGAATCCAAATGCACAAGAATCGCATAGAGCGCTACTTACGCACATTAACATCTTTTCTTGCGCCCCTCATGCTGTGCTATTGTCACCGTCTCCCCTTTTAATGCCCTACATTAAGGCGGGGTTCAATTAAATCGAGGAAAAAAAATATGCTGAGAACCTTTGGTTACTGCTTGCATTAAAACAGTTATCGGAAGTGAGATTGAGGTCTGCCGTTTATCTTGTGTTCAATTTTTGTTTGCTCCTTGAAATAAGTAATTCTGCAAGCACTTTTTCATAAAGTACGTCTTTCTTGATTCAGCGGAGAAAAATTGCTTAAGGCTGTATTTTTGCAATGTTTTTCGTTTGTTTTTTTTTTAATTTAATCTGCACGATTTTTTTTATTTTTAATTAAAATGCGTGTAGATTAGCACTGCGAGTGCATACAAAGAATTAAAATGCTATGTGAACGTGTTTCGTGAATGATTCTTAATCTTTAAAATTAAATATCGATTGGAGTCAGTCGAATCTAGGTTCGTAGCATATGTCCTGTTTAGGCTTATTCAGAAATAATTTGCATAGTTTAAACATTTGTGTATGAGAGGACATATTGCTGGTTCCTCTTGTCCCACACACACGGGGGATGTTAACCTGGATAATCTGAGTTCTTATTTGTGGAATAAATATTGGATATTATTTGTATATTCCCAAATGAACATCGAATTGTAAAGTATCTCTAGGTTTAACACTCAGTGAAGCTGCAAAATATAGAAAATTGATACACTCATCAGCTAAAAATTACATTATTATGTGGCTTTTTACGACGTTTATTTAGCTCGATTTGGATATAATTATTTAATTTATTTCAATAGAAGGAGCTAAAATAGTCGGTACATTTCAGTTGCAATTTCTTTATTTACAATTCGTTGTGAATCCAGCGATAGATTATCCTCAAACAATGTTTATTAAACAAGCTTCTTGGCCTTACAATTTTGGACATATTTTGTTTATATTTATCGATGAGTATACGAAAGTCAAGTGCCATATATAGTTAGTTTCTCTTTTTTCATCATCATCAAGTACCGTGCCTACTGGCGTAGGTGATCATGTCTCTCCACAACTTTCGATCTCGGCAGCTATTTATTATTTCTGTTGTTGACCTTCTGACAAGCCATTCTCTTAAGCTGTCTGTTATTTTTTTTCTCTTTGCTTCCCTCTCTCTCTCTTCGTCCCTCAATTTTTCCAGTTGTTACAATATATTCAAGTTGTTCTCTTCTCATTACATGTCCAAAAAATGATGATTATCTTTTTTAGAAAATCAGAAATATGTCAACTGTAGGTGCTTATTTACAGCTTGTACTGCAGACTAATTTATTTTGTCTTTTTTCTGCGGATGTCATAGTTCGTTATTTCATGATCTGTTTATATATCGCTCTTGTTTTCTTTCAAATTGAAAATCTTATTGTTCACTAATATATTATCACATTTTCAAACACCAATTCAGTTGATTATTAACTTTTTATTTTAGTAACTTGTCTACTAGTTCACCTAACCACTAACCCTTTAGTAACCTGTCTACTG
Organism: Megaustenia siamemsis; assembly: GCA_032433765.1. Lineage (NCBI taxonomy): Eukaryota > Metazoa > Mollusca > Gastropoda > Stylommatophora > Ariophantidae > Megaustenia > Megaustenia siamemsis. The sequence goes on from JAVIAB010000088.1 coordinate 24,782,160, forward strand.
GTTCAATTATCCAATAACTTTTAGTAACCTGTCTACTGGTTCAATTATCCAATAACTTTTTAGTAACCTATCTACTGGTTCAATTATTCACTTAAGTACTGAGAATGTAGGCCTAGTAAACTTCGGTCTTTATATTTTGTTGTTGTTTTTGTTGTAGTTGAGAGCATTATTTTCCCATACAATTTTTCGTCAATAGGGCGGATAGACGGCAGGAACCGTTGAGGCTGTGTCTGAAAAGTGTTCCTTGTTACAATTTCCTTATATTCCAAGTCCAGCTTGCTGCCGGAGCTACAGAGTTTAGTGCTCTGTGTAAACCGTGAGCTATGTTTTTTCATCCGGATTGTATATCGATATTCCGATTGCTTACATGAATGATATCGTACGACGAAAGACAGATAGTTGTGTTCACTTTCGGTGCGGCTAATCCTTATGTCATTTGGCATATGTTGTAGCTGCTATGAATGGGACTGCGGATACTTTTCTTTTTTTTGAAACCTTCAATGAGATTAGATGTTAATTCGGATGATTCCACTGGCACGGGCGGTTAAGCGATTATGGAGTTTAGTTCCTTTGCAGTGATACCGGGGTCTTCGACTAACTACAACTACATTTATTCACTAACTGATTATTGATTTGTCTACTGGTTCAATTATCCACTAACTTTTTACTAATTATCCACTGGTTCAATTATCCATTAACTTTTTAGTAATTCTCGGCTAGTTTCATTGTTCGGTAATTTCTTAATATTTTTAATTTGGATTCCATTATTTGCGAATTTCTTATATCCTTGCTCGAAATTGTCTCTGTTTGCTAATTTCGTGTACCTTTACATGCAGCTGTCACAGCTTACTAATTTCTTGTACCTTTACATGCAGCTGTCACTATTTACTAATTTCTTGCATATTTAGGTGGAACTGTCACTGCTTGCTAATTTCATGTATCTTTACATACAGCTGTCACTACTTGGTAATTTCATGTATCTTTATATGCAGCTATCACTACTTAGTAGTTTCATGTATCTTTACATGCAGCTGTAACTACTTGATAATTTCATGTATCTTTACGTGCAGCTGTCACTACTTGGTAATTTCATGTATTTTTACATGCAGCTGTCACTACTTAGTAGTTTCATGTATCTTTACATGCAGCTGTCGCCACTTGGCAATTTCATGTATCTTTACATGCAGCTGTCACGACTTGCTAATTTCATGTATCTTTACATGCAGCTATCACTACTTGGTAATTTCATGTATCTTTACATGCAGCTGCCACTACTTGCCAATCTCATGTATCTTTACATGCAGCTGTCGCTACTTGGTAATTTCATGTATCTTTACATGCAGCTGTCGTTACTTGGCAATTTCATGTATCTTTACATGCAGCTGTCGCTACTTGGCAATTTCATGTATCTTTACATACAGCTGTCGCTACTTGGTAATTTCATGTATCTTAACATGCAGCTGTCGCAACTTGGAAATTTCATGTATCTTTACATGCAGCTGTCGCCACTTGGTAATTTCATGTATCTTTACATGCAGCTGTAACTACTTGATAATTTCATGTATATTTACGTGCAGCTGTCACCACTTCGTAATTTCATGTATTTTTACATGCAGCTGTCACTACTTAGTAGTTTCATGTATCTTTACATGCAGCTGTCGCCACTTGGCAATTTCATGTATCTTTACATGCAGCTGCCACGACTTGCTAATTTCATGTATCTTTACATGCAGCTATCACTACTTGGTAATTTCATGTATCTTTACATGCAGCTGCCACTACTTGCCAATCTCATGTATCTTTACATGCAGCTGTCGCTACTTGGCTATTTCATGTATCTTTACATGCAGCTGTCACTACTTGCCAATTTCATGTATCTTTACATGCAGCTGTCGCTACTTGGTAATTCATGTATCTTTACATGCAGCTGTCGCTACTTGGTAATTTCATGTATTTTTACATGCAGCTGTCGCTACTTGTAATTTCATGTATCTTTACATGCAGCTGTCGCCACTTGGTAATTTCATGTATCTTTACATGCAGCTGTAACTACTTGATAATTTCATGTATCTTTACGTGCAGCTGTCACCACTTGGTAATTTCATGTATTTTTACATGCAGCTGTCACTACTTAGTAGTTTCATGTATCTTTACATGCAGCTGTCGCCACTTGGCAATTTCATGTATCTTTACATGCAGCTGCCACGACTTGCTAATTTCATGTATCTTTACATGCAGCTATCACTACTTGGTATTTTCATGTATCTTTACATGCAGCTGCCACTACTTGCCAATCTCATGTATCTTTACATGCAGCTGTCGCTACTTGGTAATTTCATGTATCTTTACATGCAGCTGTCGCTACTTGGCAATTTCATGTATCTTTACATGCAGCTGTCGCTACTTGGTAATTTCATGTATCTTTACATGCTGCTGTCACTACTTGCCCAATCTCATGTATCTTTACATGCAGCTGTCGCTACTTGGTAATTTCATGTATCTTTACATGCATCTGTCACTACTTGGCAATTTCATGTATCTTTATATGCAGCTGTCACTACTTGCCAATTTCATGTATCTTTACATGCAGCTGTCGCTACTTGACACATTCATGTATCTTTACATGCAGCTGTCGCTACTTGGCAATTTCATGTATCTTTTCATGCTGCTGTTTGGCAATTTCATGTATCTTTTCATGCTGCTGTCACAACTTGCCAATTTCATGTATCTTTACATGTAGCTGTCGCTACTTGGCAATTTCATGTATCTTTTCATGCAGCTGTCGCTACTTGACAATTTCATTGTATCTTTACATGCAGCCGTCGCTACTTGGCAATTTCATGTATCTTTTCATGCTGCTGTCACTACTTGCCCAATTTCATGTATCTTTACATGCAGCTGTCGCTACTTGGTAATTTCGTGTATCTTTACATGCAGCTGTCGCTACTTGGTAATTTCGTGCATCTTTACATGCACCTGTCACTACTAAGTAATTAAATGAATTTTTACATGCAGCTGTCGCTACTTGGTAATTAAATGAATTTTTACATGCAGCTGTCACTCTTTTTTTTTTATTATTTCCTTCTTCATTTGCCTTTCGGGGGCGAAGGTGCGCCTCACAGCTCCAGAGCTGAAAGTTGTCAGCGACCCACAGCTGATGGTTTGCGTCAGGATCGGTGAACCAGAACCATCCAGACTCTGCTCCACCTCTCCTTGGTGCCTCTAGTAACAGACTAACCTGTCTAGTCTGGTCAAGCGAGTAGGGATAGAAGAGGGAAGACAACCCGGTACTCAAAAATGTCATGCTGAAGTCGGATGTGTTGGGCCGAAAGGCGCAAATATCACACTTATACTGCAAACCACAACACAACATAGACACGCCCACTTAACGTCCTTTTAATGGCGGATGACGAAGAGGTATACTCCTTTAGTCATCGGGCGAACGCAAGCAAGCAAGTAGGCATTTGCCTTTTAACGTCGGTAGCGGATATAATTTTTGGTCCCTTGCTCGTCTGTTGGCCTCTGTTCCTGTTAATGTCTTTCTGTCTTATCAAGAGACTAAACTGTTTATCTATTGTTTCGTTATGTATTCTATGGCGGAAATTATTTCTGTTTTTTTTCCCTCAATTATTCATTTCTGATCTTATGTCTCTGGCTGTTTCCTGTCATTCCTCTCTAACACATTTCATCTGGGTTATAGTTATTTTTTTTTTATTATTGTTCTTGAGTCTAGGTCTGGGATTAGTAGCTCAGCATGTGCAAACTGTGGATGGAGATTATAGTTGCACCATTTTCTTCTATTGTTGTTTCCTTGTTGGGCAGCGTTGGTGACGTTTGTCCAATGATTTGACAAGCTTTTTCTGGCTTCTGAGTCTATTTCTGCTGCTTGTGAATTGTTGTTTCTCGCTAGACTTCCTAAGTATTTGAATTCCTCCACTTGTTTCTGTCATTGTTATGTGCTAATTTATTTTTACATACATACATACATACATACATACATACATACATACATACATACATACATACATACATACATACATACGTACGTACGTACGTACATACGTGCATACGTACATACGCACGCACGCACGCACGCACACACACACACGCGTGTGTTTCCTAGTGTTTCTAATATTCCATCAATCCATATTTTTCGTGGTCAGCCCTTGAGTCTGGAGTTCAAGAAGCGTCTATTAAGAGCGCGTTTTGTTTTATTTTGGTCTTTCTGTCACGTTTGCAAAAAAATTGTATCTGTTGTTTCTTTATGTATTCTATGGCGGGAATTATTCCTAGTCTTGTTTTTTTTCTCAGTTTTTTATTTCTGATCTTTTCTCTCAGGCTGTTTCCTATCATTCGACCATATTAAATCGCGGCAGAGGTTATTTTCTTGTTGTTCTTTAGTCTATAGAAGAAGATAAAATAATATGGTCATGTCAAAAGACACTACGAGCTGGACAGAACAATAATGGAATGCGAAGTCCAGATCTGACATTGGTAGCACAACTTTTGGATGATAATAATTGTGTTGTAGAGTACCCGTTTTGCCTCTATTGTTATTTTTTTGTTGGACGATAGTGACAATGTTTGCCCGCTAATTTGACAAGATTTGTTGCATTTTGAGTCTATTTCTGCTGCTTATAAATTATCGTTTGTCACCGATTTCCTATGTATTTAAATTCCTCCACTTGTTTTAATTGTCTGTCGTCTATCATTATGTTGATTTTATATTCTCTTTTGCTATATAGATGAATTCGGTTTTGTTCATGTTGATTTTAAATTTGTTTTGAGTGCATGTGCAATGTATCTTTGATGTTTTGAAGCTACCTTTGCCTTGGTCTGCCCTTATTTCGTCGTCCTGGAACCACGCCTTCCATATTTTTCTTCCCAGCTCGCAGCGTCATGTGACGCGGTCATATTGTTTTAATTTCCTCTGTAGAATGCTGTTGATAAGCCCAGCAGTTCTTTTTAATGGTTTAAATATTTGATTACGCAACACAAAAAGTGAGCTCATAAAAAACATCAGAAAGAAACAATCAACATTTTTCGGGCACATCATGAGAAGAGGAAAGTTGGAATACTTGGTTACAACTTGCAAAATAAAAGGAAAGAGAGAAGGCGGACGACAAAGAGAGAAAATACTGGATAGCTTGGTGTCATGGCAGGGAAAACGGTCAACAACAGAACTGATACGATGCACTGTAGATAGAAGATTGTGGCAGGACATGATCGCCTACGCCAACCGGTGTGGCACATGATGACGATGATGATTGTAATATGTCTTCATTGCTATTTTTCATTATCCAGAGTGTCTTAAAGATTTTAATGTAGCATTTTTGCCCGTGTTGCGTTTGCTAATCTTTTATCTCTTTCTGGCAATCTCCATTGTTAGTTACTACAGAGCTAAGATGCTCACGGTTTGTTACAATTTCAAGTTCTTCGTCTAATGTTCACAAAGCTTTAAATATCTGAATCCTTATTTATAAATGCACATACAATCGCAACATATGACTTTCAAATTCTGCTGATAATGAATTTCCATATTGAAAAGTTCTGGCTTTGTCAATATAAATAAACAAGGGAAACTAGCTGAAACGGTTATAACTATTGTCCATTCACCATTACTTCAGCCATTACTTTATTACAAAATTGGTAGTTTAGATTACCTTGCCCTAACACTTCCTTAGCAACGACCATCAACAAAGAGTTAGCAACGCAAAAACTATAACAAACAATATTGAAAGGGACTCCGAATGTTCAGTCCTGATGCTATAGACTCGGCCAGGCCGCCTTTATGAAAACCGACATCTGCTCTGAAAAGTGATGCTTTAAATAAATCTTTAATGAGAGCGCGCGTTGATATTGCGACAGCTGTGGACTACAAGCTAAATAGGAAACAAAATAGAAACGTCATTCTGATCGCAGACTTCGGGAGATCAATTTCTTTTAATTTAATTGTAAACAGAATGTATCATCAAACACCCAACCAGCTGGCTGTAAATGATAAAATATTTAGAAGGCGTGGGAATATTAAAACGTTCAATACCGGGTAACAATAGTCTGATGTAGCCTGGAAAGTCAGTGGAAATCAGCATCTATAATAACATTAGTTAGTGAACCACATCAAGGGAAGTAATAAGCTTTTTCTTTTTATAGCTTTAATTCAGCATTATTTTACAACTCTTTATTTAGAATCAGAATTGAAACTCAGAATCTAATACAATAATTTAGAACAATATTTGAAAGTTTTATATATATATATATCTATTGACCTTTCGAGCCATAGCCGGCCCATAGGGCGTAGACCAAGATACTCCTTCTCCCATCTGAATTTTATTCTAGCAATTTTCTTTTAAAGATATTTTATTAAATCTCGCCATCTGTCTCTGTTCTGTGCAAGCTGCTCTATCTCATTGAGGGAGCCGAATCCTGCTGCTCTTGCCTCTCTCATCAATGTTCTTCTCAGTGTCTCCCTGGGTCTTCCTCTTTTTCTCTTACCTGTTGCTTCCCACAGAGGGCTTGCTTTGCTATTCGGTTATTATCTCTTCTCATTACATGTCCAACATATGACCATCGTCTTTTCTTTATTACTGAAGATATTAGTGGTTGATTGGCGATTTCTCTAATTTCCTCGTTTGTTTTGAATTCGTTCCACGCTATACCAAGTATTTTCGGGAGGACGTAAACTCCCATGGTATATGGTGGATAGGCCGCAGGAACCATTGAGGGCTATGTCTGAAAAGTGTTCCTTCGTGCAGTTTCTTCATATTCCATTTCCGGCTTGTTGCAGGAGCTACTGAGTTAAGTGCTCTGTGCACACCGTGAGCTGTGTGTCTCATCCGTTTTGATCCTGCTTCGATATCCCGCTTGTTTACGATGAATGATGATATCGTATGACGGGGAACAGTTGGCTGTGTTCATTTTCTGCGCAGTTTCGCCTTATGTCTTTTGGCGTGTGCTGAGACTGCTACGATGGGGACTACAGTTACCTTTCTTTGTTTGGGAGATGAGTTAGTAATTCGGATGATTCCACTGGCACGGGCGGTTGAGCAATTATGGATTTTAATTCGTTTGCTGTGAGACCGAGGCCTTCCATAGCCAATAACATAACATAACCAATTATTTTCCTTAGACATTTATTTTTGAATGCGTTCACTTTGTTTCTATATCTCTTGTTGTTTTCCAGCTTTCACACGCATACGTAAGGGTGGATAGTACACTTGATTTGAATAGTCTAAGTTTTGTGTTTGTGCTGATGAGTTTTGATTTCCACAACTTTTCAAGGCTTCTGAAAGACATTGCTGCTTTAGCTATTCTGATTCTATTTTTTTTACTTGTATCCCCTTCTCGATCAATGTGACTTCCAAGATAGATAAAGTGATCGATCTCTTCTGCTGGTTTGTTTTCCATGTATATTTTGTCATCTGTTGGAATTAAACTTTTCATGACTTTAGACTTTTCATGATTGATCTCAAGCCCAATTTTGCTGGCTATTGATGATTGTTTATTTGTGTTTTCCTGCATCGTTTTTATCTGACTGCTGATGAGATATATATATATATATATATATATATATATATATATATATATATATATATATAAATACTGCCTACAGTGAAGCTTTTCCGTTCTAAAGGCTGAAGATCACACATACACACACATAATTTATCATCATCAAATACCATGCATACTGGCGTAGGTGCTCATGTATCTCCACAACTTTCAATCTCGACAGTTATGTATCTATCTGTTGTTGACCTTCTGCCAAGCCATTCTCTTAAGCTGTCTGATATCTTTTCTCTTTGCTTCCCTCTATCTCTTCGTCCCTCAATTTTCCAGTTGTCGCAATATATTCCAACTATTCTCTTCTCATTACGTGGCAAAAAATGATGATTGTTTCTTCCTAAATTTGGAAATTAGCTCTCTTTTTGCTCTGACCTTTTTCAGAACGTTTTCTTTACTATTCTTTGCTGTTCATGTTATTTTCAATAGTCTTCTGTAAAACCACATTTCTACAGCATCCAGGAATTTATTTTCTTGTATGTTGTCCATGATTCATATCCATATGTTAAGACTATATAATTCAGCAAGAGTTAAAGAATATGTAGTGATAATTTATGTCACTGCAAAAAAAAAAAAAAAATCTGCTGGGGGAGGAGTTAACAAAAGTTCAAATGTTACGGCACTTACAACAACGTTTTATTACGCTAATGTTGGTAACACAAACAATTTAAAAGATCGTTAACTGTAGCGACTAAATTAACAGGCAAGGTACCATTTACAATATTGTTCGGATAAAGGCTACACACGTTTTACTTAGAAGGATCACATTTGTATTCTGTAGGTGACAAATTGTTGCAGCACCGACTGGCAGATCAGTGATTTGGTTAATTTTCTTCTGGAAAGTGGTGATAACATTATCTAGCGGACAATAAGGGCAGTAACCATGAATATTGTAATGCCGGGAAGTGACAATGAAAATTGTTAAGCAGAGCGGTGACAGTGAAAGTTATAATACACGGCGAGGACAGTGAAAGTTATAATAGACGACGAGGACAGTGAAAGTTATAATACACGGCGGTGGCCGTGAAAGTTATAATACATGGCGGTGACCGTGAAAGTTATAATACAGGGCGGTGACAGTGAAAGTTATAATACAGGGCGGTGACAGTGAAGGTTATAATACAGGGCGTTGACAGTGAAAGTTATTATATAGAGCGGTGACAGTGAAAGTTATAATACAGAGCGGTGACAGTGAAAGTTATAATACAGGCGGTGACCGTGAAAGTTATAATACAGGGCGGTGACAGTGAAAGTTATAATACAGGGCGGTGACCGTGAAAGTTATAATACAGGGCGGTGGCAGTGAAGGTTATAATACAGGGCGTTGACAGTGAAAGTTATAATATAGAGCGGTGATAGTGAAAGTTATAATACAGGCCGGTGACAGTGAAAGATATAATACACGGCGGTGACCGTGAAAGTTATATTACAGGGCGGTGACAGTTAAAGTTATAATACAAGGTGGTGACAGTGAAAGCTATAATACAGGGTGGTGACAGTGAAAGTTATAATACAGGACGGTGACAGTGAAAGTTATAATACTCAGTGGTGGCACTGAAAGTTATAATACAGGGCGGTGACAGTGAAAGTTGTTAAGTTGAGTATTTTCAGTGGGGGTTCTCCAAAAAGCAGTAAAGTTAAAAAGTTGTAGGTAACGCGCGATTTATAATATTATTTCTAATGCTACAGTAATTGAAATATAGCGAATTAAAGATTCATAAGCATTACAGAATATCATAAAAATACTACTTTAAAGTAATATAAATGAGGAGATCTTTGGACACGGAAAATAATGAATTAAACAGCAGTGGGATTTACTACATTAGAACGTATACTTAGAAGAAAATACGTTAACAATACAACGTTACATTATATCACAGCTAAATATACCCAAAAAAGACAAGGCAATTCATTATTAGGTAAAACATTTAAATTTATTTCTTTATTATTTTCTCTTCTCATACCTGTATGTGCCTTCGGATATTTATGAAGATACACAAATGTCAATTGTTTGTACAATATACTACTTTGAAAAATACTACGTTACAATGCACTACATTAGAAGGTATAACAAAATGCCATAAAATGTAATACAGAATATAATATACTTAGTCAGAAAATACAAATATACTCATCATCGAGTGCCGTCTCCGCAACGAAGGTTGGCTACCATGAAGCGCCATTCTGCTCTGTCTCTTGCTTTGATGGTGCAGGTTGTCATAGGCTGATTTGTCCATCTTTTGATGTTACTCGTCCATGTTAGTCTTGGTCTGCCTCTGCCTCTTTAACTTGTATTTTCCCCTCCAGGATTACTTTTAGTAGGCGGTTGTGTCTTTTAACATGGCCCAAAAATCGCATTTGTCTTGTTTGAATTGTGTTTAGTAGTTCTCTTTTCATTTTTAGTTGTTTTAAGACTTCATCGTTTGTTTTCTTTCCCTTCCATCCAATTCTACCTATTCTTCTATATATCCACATTTCAAAGGCTTCAATTCTCTGTACAAATATACTACATTTGAAAATAGAAAGACGTTAAAAGATGCTACACTAAATTCTATAAACGTGTAGTATTATATGACCTGTTAGAATATAATAAAGTGTGGCTAGGTGATTTTATCGCGCTATTGATGAAGCAATCAAAACTCAAAACATCTGCCACGTGTATAAACTTTCTGATGGTGTTAGAACTAGGCTGAAGTTCTGAAGAGGACGTAAAAATACGACGCCGGCGCAATGTCTGAATCAGGTGTGCTTTTTCATTCAACATCTTCAGTATATCTGTATGGATTTATTTCGTGCTTATGTGTTGTCTCAACAAATTTATTAAAACATGCCCAGTTTTAGACTTGCAGATAACCTATAATATCGTGAGTTATTGCTATTTAATGTTCGTTGTATTTATTTATGTAAGAATCTATAGTCACGTTATATTTATTTATGTAGGAATCTGTGGTCACGTTATATTTATTCCTGTAGGAATCTGTGGTCACGTTATATTTATTTCTGTAGGAATATGTGGTCACGTTATATTTATTTCTGTAGGAATCTGTGGTCACGTTATATTTATTCCTGTAGGAATCTGTGGTCACGTTATATTTATTTCTGTAGGAATCTGTAGTCACTATATTTATTTCTGTAGGAATCTATAGTCACTATATTTATTTCTTTAGGAATCTATAGTCACTATATTTATTTCTGTAGGAATCTGTAGTCACTATATTTATTTCTGTAGGAATCTATAGTCACTATATTTATTTCTGTAGGAATCTATAGTCACTATATTTATTTCTGTAGGAATCTATAGTCACTATATTTATTTCTGTAGGAATCTATAGTCACTATATTTATTTCTGTAGGAATCTGTAGTCACTATATTTATTTATTTAGGAATCTGTAGTCACCATATTTATTTATGTAGGAATCTATAGTCACTATATTTATTTACGTAGGAATCTATAGTCACTATAATTATTTATGTAGGAATCTATAGTCACTATATTTATTTCTGTAGGAATCTGTAATCGCTTTGTATTTATTTATGTATTAATCTGTAGTCACGTTGTATTTATTTATGTATGAATTTGTATTCACTTTATATTTATTTCTGTAGGAATATCTAGTTTTTTTATTGCCCCGCTGTATTCTTTATTAAACTGTGCATTTCGTTCTGCTCCTTCGTTGTTGTTTTTTTCACATATGTATCCTTTATCTTCTTTTTATCTAAACTTTCGTCACTTTATCTCGACTGTACTCTGATCCCTCACTCATTCTGCCTTTAAAACGTATCCATTTTCTTCTCGTGCATTTCGGATATCTTTATCACAGTTCTCTCTCTCTCTCTCTCTCTATCTCTCTCTATCTCTCTATCTTTATCTCTATCTGTTTCTCTCTATCTCTCTCTAGCTCTCTCTCTAGCTCTCTCTCTATCTCTCTATTTTTATCTCTATCTCTCTCTGTTTGTCATTATCTCTCTCTATATCTCTCTCTAGCGCTCTCTCTCTATCTCTCTCTATCTCTATCTTTCTCGATATCTTTCTCTCTATCTCTCTCTATTTCTCTCTATTTCTCTCTATCTCTCTATATCTCTATCTCTCTCTATCTCTGTCTCTCTCAATATCTCTCTCTGTCTCTCTCTCTATCTCTCTCTTTCTATCTCTCTCTTTCTATCTCTGTCTATCTCTCTCTCTCTCTCTCTCTCTCTCTCACACACACACACAATGCTTGAATCACTGAACAGACCGCAGCCAGGTGTACAAGTACTGTAGTGTCGGCAGAATCCTTAAATTGGAATATTCACTTGACTTAGCACAATGATCCCCACGAGAGACCTGGAAGTTTAAATCAGCCGACTCATGGCGGTTATAGATCCTCCAAATCCATGACTAGTAACGAACTTGACAAGTGACTTCCTATTCACAACTCCTGATTCACTGAAAAGGCCACAGCCAGGTGCACGAACTCCATATTAACGGGTGAATCAGTGAACTGGAAACTCCGACTGACATTAATACATTGATCTACATTAGAGAGCTCAAATTAATCGGTCTCAAAACGCAAATCCTGCAGCGATCGGTTGAACATGAAGTTCAAACTAAAGTAGCAGTAGCAGCATATTAGTAGTAATAGCAGCAGATTAATAGCAGTAGCAGCAGATTAATAGCAGTAGCAGCAGATTAATAGCAGTAGCAGCATATTAATAGTAGTAGCAGCAGATTAATAGCAGTAGCAGCAGATTAATAGCAGTAGCAGCAGATTAATAGTAGTAGCAGCAGATTAATAGCAGTAGCAGCATAGTAATAGTAGTAGCAGCAGATTAATAGCAGTAGCAGCAGATTAATAGTAGTAGCAGCAGCTAATAGTAGTAGCAGCAGATTAATAGTAGTAGCAGAAGATTGATAGTAGTAGCAGCAGATTAATAGTAGTAGCAGCAGGTTAATAGTAGTAGCAGCAGAAGTAGAAGTAGTAGTAGCAGTAGCAGCAGATAGGTAGTAATAGATGCAGAGAAAAGTAGTAGCAGTAGCAGCAGATTAGTAGTAGTAGCAGCAGAAGTAGAAGTAGTAGTAATTTATATTTAATAGAAGTAGTAGTGGCTAAAACCAGGGCTAAAACTAAGAATAGCAAAATGTTACATCTTCTCAATATTCTTGTATGGTGCAGAAACATGGACATTAGACACGAAAACAGAACAGAAAGATGAAGCCTTTGAAACGTGGATTTATAGAAGAATAGGTAGAATCGGATGAAAAGAAAAGGAAACAAATGATGAAGTTTTAAAAGAACTAAAAATGAAAAGAGAACTACCAAACACATTTAGAACAAGACAAATGACATTTTTGGGCCATGTTAAAAGACACAACAGCCTAATAAAAGTAATATTGGAAGGGAAAATACAAGGTAAAAGAAGCAGAGGCAGACCAAGACTAACATGGACTAGTAACATAAAAAAAATGGACAAGTCAACTTGTGACAATCTGCACCATCAAAGCAAGAGACAGAGTGTAATGGCGCTCAATGGTAGCCAACCTTCGATGCGGGGACGGCACTCAATGATGATGATGATGATGATAAGAAGTAGTAGTAGCAGTAATTTATATTTAGTAGAAGTAGTAGCAGCAATTTATATTTAGTAGAAGTAGTTGCAGCAATTTATATTTAGTAGAAGTAGTAGTGGCTGTGATTTATATTTAGTAGATGTAGTAGTAGCAGTAATTTATAATTAGTAGAAGTAGTAGTAGTAATTTATATTTAGTAGAAGTAGTAGCAGTGATTTATATTTAGTAGAAGTAGTAGTGGCTGTGATTTATATTTAGTAGTAGTAGTGACAGTAATTTATATTTAGTAGAAGTAGTAGCAGTGACTTATATTTAGTAGAAGTAGTAGCAGTAATTTATATTTAGTAGTAGTAGTAGTAGCAGTAATTTATATTTAGTAGTAGTAGTAGTAGTAGCAGTAATTTATATTTAGTAGAAGTAGTAGTGGCTGTGATTTATATTTAGTAGATGCAGTAGTAGCAGTAATTTATATTTAGTAGAAGTAGCAGTAGTAATTTATATTTAGTAGTAGCAGTAGTAGTAGTAGTAGTAGTAGTAGTAGTAGTAGTAGTAGTAGTAGTAGCAGTAATTTATATTTAGTAGAATCATATCCCCTCCTCAGCAATTCCCGCAGTGTCCAGCGACTGACGACTCCAGTTCTATTTTTGTTCATAAGTCTTCTTATACGGCCACTAAGTTTCTCATTTCTGGCTTTGCCCATCTTAACCCCATCAACCGAAGAAGTGACGTGGCTCTGTGTTTGTCGAAGTCCTGTGCTCTTCCCAGATCTCGGAGGGCATTGATGATGTCCACCCGATCCATTAGTTGCCCGTCCTCAACGATAGCACAGCTAGCCAACCTGTCCCACAGACCTGTTTGATGACGTCTTCTGCTCGGTCCACACATGATTTGTGTCTTTTTAGCCTGGCACCTTTCCCTGCGTTGAGCACGTGGTGCAATGAATGCTCTTTATCTGTACTAATCTTCAGGTATGCTCGTCTCTCCAGATATTGATTCTGTCATCCATGGTTGTAAAGTCAAGAAGACACCTCATTACTACACAGGGAGTATCCCTTGTACATCCCAAGATAATGCGCATGGCTTCATTTTGTATTTTCTCCAGCCTATCAATTTGAGTCGTACTGACAGTAAGAATTGCCAGGGCATACTCGATTGGTGCGAGGACTAATCCCTGGAACAGAAGAGCAAGTAGCCTCTGCTCGATGTTGGCAGCTGCCATGACCTTCAAGGCGGCTAATCCTTTGCGGAATTTTGTTATCACATGGTCGACGTGGTCCCGAAAACACAGGCTGTGATCAAACTTAACTCCGAGGTATGTCATCAACTTGTCCCTGGTCACCTCATCAGCTCCCATTCGTACTACCGGTGTGGTCGTATTAACGTTATAATTGTTAAGGGAGAACCATGCAACTGATGCTTTATTAGGATTAACCAAGGCACCTGAAACCCCACACCAGGAAGAAATGCGATCGCGTTCGTCTTGCATTGTGGAGGCGATTCCCCGTCTGTCTCTTCCCTGTCGATAAACCAGAATATCATCAGCAAAAGTCATAGTTCTTCCCCTCCCATCCAGCTGTTGTTCCGTGATCGTTATTGTGTGCACGTTAAATAGAACTGGTGACAATGGTGAACCATGTGGCAGCCCTGGGCAAATGGATGTTGGCTCGGAAGACCAACTTCCATATCTGAGTATCACCTTCCTCTGAAACAGTGCCGCTGCGATCCATCTAATGAGGAAGGGGTGCACCGCCAGTTTGAGGAGCATATACTTGAGATATTCAAATGGTACCCTGTTGTATGCATCCTCCAGATCTATAGCAGCAGCACATGTCTCCTCTCGTCTGTGGAAGCTTTCGAAGACGTCATAGACAAAGACTACCGCATTGAGCCATGTCTCTTTGTTGTATCTATAACCTCCGAGTGTGGGTGGGAATACGCGTTTCTGTTCAAGGTGACAGGTGAGGACACGGGCAACTATTTTCTCCAGTAGCTTGCCCGCAGTGTTCTGCATTGTGATGATTCTGTAGGCACTGATCTGAGAATGGTCCTTGTTTGGCTTCGGTAGCGGTAGTAAGTAGCTGTGTAGCCACTCCTCCTTAATCTGACCACTCCGAATACTGGCATTAAACTCATTGGCCAGTTTTCGCAAGTCGTCGTCAGCTAAATCGCCTATGTCATCGTACCGAACACCATCTGGACCAGGAGCAGTGTTGTGTGACCTTTTAAGTGTTGTGGGAATGGTATCGGTTGTGATTGTGAGATCTTCTTCCAGCACTATATCCTTACACAATTTTGACAACGATCCCCGTATCCTCATTCTTACAGCCTCATTTCTTTGGTCCGTCTGCTCAATGTAGCGGACAAGCAGGGCCTTCCCTTTGCTCTCATTAGATTTGTGCCATATCTGGCCTGTGCTCTGAAAGTCTGGTATGCCTCTGTGTCGTGTTGTGACATTCATGCACTGATGAAGGCGCCAGAACGTGGCTAGCGATTTTTCTGAGCACACTTTTTTACAGAAGTCATCCCATTTGGCATCCTTAGCCTGCTTAGCACATAGTTTAAAGTGCATCATTTTTTGGTCGACCTCTACTTTCAGACGCTTCAAGAGCTCAGGTTGTGTTCTTCCATTCTTTCTGGCTTTCTGCCATGTCTTGGCCGTTTGTCTCTTGTACCGCCAAGCTTCCTCGACTTCTACGTTCCACTAGGATGGCTGCGTCCATCTCTCCTACCTCCTACGGGGGGCGCTCTGTTTCCGATGTCTGATTTTGCTAATGACGTCCTGGTCTGTTTTCTCGTAGTGGAATGTGTAGAGCTTTCTTTTCAGGATTCTATTTCTGCTTTTCTCAATTAGGAGGACACATGGATAGTGATCACTTCCGTGTAAACCCAGTTCACTCCACCTGTGCGAAACCGGTGCGAAGGTGGAAGACACCAGTGTCAGGTCTATGACACTATCAGAGTCCCCTGTTCCAGTGGCCATTCTTGTTTCCCTTCTATCATTCAAGCTCACTAAATCGGCCGATACCAGTGCGTTCTCTAGATCTTCCCCTGCTTGTTTGTTATGACGTTACCCCACTGGTTTCCTCTAGCATTAAAGTCTCCGCAGAAAATGAGGTTCCCTTCATCGAACTCGAAGAGATTCTGCCATTGTTGTGTGTTCACCTTCCCATTACAGGCATACACATTTACAATCACGAAATGAACTGGGGTCTGCACCCTAACCGCATGTACCTGCAATTCTACATTGTTCCACGCAGACATATCAACCTCAGCTGCCACCATATTGTTGCGCACAAGGATGGCCTGCCCAAGGTGTCGCCTATTGTAGAAACAATGAAAACCAGGACTACTTACTGTCCTGTCACCAAGAAGAGTTTCTTGTAAAACCATTATATCGGCACCGCACAGTAGCTTATCAAGAATGGGCCGTCGTTGATTTATGGACCCACAATTCCAATATGTAACGCGCACATACTTTAGGCCTAGCCTCTCACACTTCGATGGTTTAACGCCACCACGCTTACCTTGTCGTGTTTTCCTTCTTCGATGTTGTCGTTTGGGATGCATCTGAATACTTACCGTCGTCATAGTATCATAGATGATTTAGTCGCTGAATGTCGATGCTGTGGATGGTCTAGACTCACGTGCACTTACTCAGTCGCACGGTCTAGAACCCGTTTCCACGTTATAAACTGGCCAACTCCAGTAAATAGCTCTGCAGCACGCGGATACACTGTGAGCCTTTTACAAATTAAATGAATTACGCGTCCATGACGAGAGACCAGCGAAAACAAACCACAATTTTTTGACGCGTTCAATAGCGCAATCAACAAGGATAAGTATAAGTGATCAAATAAAGAAATTGTAACAAAATGCAATAAATCAAAAGAAGCAAAGTGATTTACATCAAATAGAAAGCGTGTACAATCGTATGATCCCTTCAAATATCAATAAAAACAAACAAATAAACAGAAAAGTTCACTGGAAATCAGCACTTATCTGTGAGTCCTCTGAAGAAGCCAGCGAACAGGGCGCCACATTCCCTCAGCAGTAATTTATATTTAGTAGAAGTAGTAGTAGCAGTAATTTATATTTTAGTAGAAGTAGTAGTAGCAGTAATTTATATTTAGTAGAAGTAGTAGTAGCAGTAATTTATATTTAGTAGAAGTAGTAGCAGAAAAAAAAGAATTAACCCCTTGACAGCGTATTGGGGTATTGGTCATGTAGTGTTAGTGCCAGTATTTGTTCACTATTCGTAGGTCTTATGGTCAGCATTATGCCAGTGCCGTGTTTATTTCACAGAATAAAATCCCGTACCTATTTATTTAAGTGATTGAACCTAGAACTCATCCATAGTGATCGAACTCGACTTTTGATCCTCATTTGATTAGTTCACTAGCCATTGCTCTACCGGTGCTTGTTCAGATTGAGTACGTTAAAAAAGGCTCAGTAGTTTGGATACATCAGGAGCGGACCAGGCACATTGACAATATACACGCATAGAAAAACACACCCACACGTACAATTTCTACTAAATATTCCACAAAAAAATGTTTAATTTATAACATCTTTGTTAAAGGGACAGAAATCAGGATACACTTCCCAGAAATACGCGCGTTCTACTAGACCAATAATAACAACAAAAGCAGATATCTGGTGCTCGCAATCAATCTTGTATGACATTCAATAGCCTGAGATACCGATCTGAATGCAGCCCTCGAATACGACCTTGATTACAACACTTGTTTAAGTCTCGTCCAATGAGATCAGGGTTGTGTCATGCTCTAGACCTTGACATATGTTGAATATGATGGTTGGGAAACTATTTGGTTTCATCCCTGCGGATAAGATTACATATAAATCAGATGAAATGAACTGCTGTATATCTGCAACCCGCTTGGCCGAACATCATTTGGGCGATACAGATTTTTTCTCAGTTTTCTGATGTATGTGTGCTTGTATGTGTGTGTGTGTGCAAGTGAAGGGTGGGAGGGTGTAAAATTAGTATCAGCCCTAATGAACACTGGGACCCACACCTGCACATGTCGTTGCTTGTACCGCGAGATCCTGTGTCCCACTCCAACGACGTACATTCATGCTAGGAGTCCTTCTCCACTGAGCTGCAGCTACTTTTAGCTGAACCGACTAACATCCAATTTCACACTCCAATTCCGCTTTTCGACTCTCTCATAAGTTATTGACAACTCGTTTAGCAAAGTTCTTTTCTCCTTTTCTTTCCTTCTCTCTTTTACTTTCCTTCTCTCCTTTTCTTTCCCTCTCACTTTTTCTTTCATTCTTTCCTTCTCTCCCCCACTCTCCACCACTCTTTTCTCTCAGCCCCACCTAGTAAAGCCCACCGGATGACCTTGACACGTACATATGAGCGAATCAATTCAGATAAAGAGGTATGTTTACAGCACTCGGAAGAAATAACAAATAATAAACACAATTGATTCGCTGATTATCGCCTCGGAAGTTTCCCTCTATAATAATATTCATTTATTATTGTCTCCACGTATATATGACCCTGGCTGATACATCTACACATGATCTACACATATAAAATATAGTTCTTCTTCATCCTTTACATGGACGTGGGTGTCTTGTGTCCGTAGTATACGTCAAAGCCTCGATATCTGCGCCACACTGTCCGCTCCCGTGACATGGATAGATTTAGCTTAATAATTTTGCCCGACAGCGGCCATTTTGGACTACTCTTTTCGACTTGTTAACTGCTAAGAGTTCTTTAACGTGCGCGATTGAATCCAGGACATCTTTATTCTTACCGTTCTCCGTGAGGGCTAGACATCGGATTTGGCAACTTAGAGACCAGGGCCATAAAGAAAAGTCAAGCCATGAAGAAACTGCGGAGTCGACATGAAAACACATCCAGGGTCTTCCTATCTAGAGAACGATGTCGTGCCACTAGACCAAAACTAACTCCTCCCACCCCACCACTCTCCCACCCGAAATCTAGTACAATCACACATGTCGTCTCACGCCTCAGAATAACTCGAAGGGGCCAGGCCCGGATTAAATAAAAGTCTGGAGAAATTCCAGGTCAAAAAATCCATTCTGGGGGATCATGATATCCATGGCGGATAACCGCCAATTATAAAAAATCAAACTTTTTTTACAAACCAGCGTCTAAACATCTCAATAGTCATCGAGGCTGCTTTTCTAGGAGAGACTAGCCTGACAAAAAACAGGAAGTAATGGAAATCAAAGGCTAGAGTAGCTTTACCGATATACCAATATATAATATGTTATAAAATAAAAATATAAAATTAATAATATAAGAAATAATAATATAATGATATAATAATAATAAATTATATATATATATATATATATATATATATATATATCATGTAGTATATATGTTATACTACACTATATTACACTACACAACACTATGCTACATCACACCACCCACACTACACTATATTATATTTTGTTGTGTTGTGTTATATTAAAATTAAATTGAATGATTATGTTATGTTGTGTGTATGTGTGTGCTGCATTCGGAAGTGCCGGTATAAAACACAATGCTAGTCAATTTGTTATATGAAGGAATGTGTGAACAGTCATCATTGTCAGGTCGCATGTCCTTTGCAGAACGTTGCATTCACCACAGCCAGTCTGAACGAATCTGTCTCAAGCCAGATTTTTCCACTTCTTTTGTTGTCATGTTCAAGGTCTCCTAGATCTCTTGAAATCACCTTCTTCTCAGCCTGTACCTGATGCGTCGTCCAGGAACCATGCCTTCCCTTCAATTCGCATGTTTGATCTGCTTGGTCAGAGGGTCTCACCTTCAGACCTTTCACGTTTTTTTTTTCTATTTGACTGTAATGCTTTCTCGGCAGTCTAGAATCAGTAGCTTGCCGTTGCTTTCCGATTGGTTCTGGCCACTTAACACATTAGGTCCCTGTTGTGCCCTAAGTCTGATTGATACCAGGCCGTTCCAGCTGCAGCCTTCAAGACCGTTGTCGACTGAGTCGATCCTCCGCCCTTTCTACGCAGCAGCTGTGTGCACTATATAAGGGAGACTTCCTTCTTTAACTTGCCCTTCATAGTTTAACCGGACAGCTAAAGCGTTTCCGGGGGTTGGCGCTGCTGTCCACAAGCTCCATCAGGGTTATAGTATGTCCACAAGTAAAATATTAGCTTTGAACTATTCCCGGGTCTATTCCTTTAACTCTTTGATATCCGATATCTATAGCATATCGATATGATGATATGATCAGATATGAGTGGAGGAACCATATAGGCTCCAGGGCCATCCAAAAGGATGGGGCTGTCTCTTGCTGTGAGGTACTATCCCGGCACACTCCTACCAGAAGAGACATTCATTCAGAGATAGAAAGAAAGAGAAAGAGAGATAGTAGAAGATAGAAAGAGAGATTGGAGAACTGTTTAGATATGACCCAGGGACCAAAACGACCGTCCAGCAACTGAGCTGAGCGTGGTCCAAGCATGCATTATGATCAGCGAATTATAGAGCTGAGCGTGGTCCAAGCATGCATTATGATCAGCGAATTATAGAGCTGAGCGTGGTCCAAGCATGCGTTATGATCAGCGAATTATAGAGCTGAGCGTGGTCCAAGCATGCGTTATGATCAGCGAATTATAGAGCTGAGCGTGGTCCAAGCATGCATTATGATCAGCGAATTATAGAGCTGAGCGTGGTCCAAGCATGCATTATGATCAGCGAATTATAGAGCTGAGCGTGGTCCAAGCATGCGTTATGATCAGCGAATTATAGTGCTGAGCGTGGTCCAGCCAGGCATGTGTTATGATCAGCGAATTATTCAGCTGATAAAGACTCTGCTCCATCCCCCAGCTGTGCTCCTAGAATCAGTCTCGCCAGGTGGGTAGGTCATGGATCCAAGAGGAAAGTCAAACCTAAATTTTAGCTGAATTGAAATCAGTGTGCTAGGGCGTAACGCGTAATTAAACTAAAACACAACACATCTACGCCCAATTAACGTCCATTAACTCTTTCAATGCGGAAGGTTATTATCAATTTAGTGGTAGAGATTTCAGAGACAAATTTTGTCATGTTTTTAAATATTAATCTACATGTTTATATTTATCTAACCCTTAGCATATTATATATGAATTTTGAGATAATCAAACAAGGAATTAGATTTCACCAATACCAAGATGATTCAAGAAATGTAAAAAAAGAATATGGTTTGATGACAGTTTACACTAATCAAATTGAGAGTGACGCACTGTGCGCATGACCGAAATCGGCATGACACATGGTGCAGTCGAAACGTTCGGAAAGAGTTAAGGGCGGGTGGCAAAGGTGACTATCCATTCCCTTAGTAGCGACCAAGTGAACACCAGAAAGAGCGACATAACTTTATTTGGTCGAGAGAATCTCTCAGAGCTGTAGCCAAGGATTGGCTGTGGAAACAGGCAGTCTGTAAATTCTAGGTTGGGGAACATGCAAATAAATGTAAGGCAGTGAGTAAAACTGGTAGCAGGTGGGGTGTAACGTACACTTCTACAAAGTATGATGACAGCTTTACAAAACAATGACAACACACCATTTTTTTGACGTTTCGATCTACATGCAGCCTTCTTCAGAAAACAGAGACAACACAAACAGAAACAGACAACGAAACGTACTCAACTACTTGATATTCTACACGGCCTAGAGACAGAAAGTTTGCTTGAGAAATATAATGAAGCCCACACAGGGTCTGTAACACTTGCATGTAGACGGATAATAATTCTGGCATGAAGATAAATTGATAAATTAATATGAACGCCAGCCGCGTGAACAGTTGATGCATTCATAACTCCGGAAATATACTTCAGCTTTATTGCTGGTCTAGATTCTCACTCTGTCTCACTCGTCATCCTAACTTAACGTCTCACTAAAATAAGAGGCTAAGCTTCCACACTGGCTGTTGTGTCCTATCAGTGCAATAACTATATCTCTGACTCACTGATGCATTTCTTCTGTTTTCTTCTTCTGCCTACACTTCTAGACATCAGCATTAATAACCCCAAAGAAATCAAGCGTCAGCTCAAGGTTTGTGACATCCCCATACAGCTTATCCCAATATGGTACCGGTGATGGCCGCAAGAGCCTTCTCTGTTCATATGTTGGGCTTGATTGTTGTATATGTTCAGCGGTCACTTTGTCTGTGCCGCAGTCACATTCATCAAAGGGTCCAATCCTTATGGTGTTGGTTGAAAAGGTGTTACTTCAATATTTTGCGATTCTACTATCATTAATGTTCTCATCATCACAATGCACAACTTTCCTGACTGCAGACTACTGTTTGTCCAGCCAACCAATCTACTAAAATTTCATTTGTGTGACATTTATAGGAATCAGGGACATCTAAAAGAAATCAAACCATACCTGAATCAGAATCTGGGTTACATGTTCACGCTAGATTAAAAATCAATTGTCCAGGACTCATGTCCACTGTCTTTGTTCCTTGCGTGTCCGAGCTATGTATCAGAGGTGGGTAGGCGTAGATGCCTGACTTCCTTCTCGTTGACCCACATTACATACATTCTGCTATATTTGTTTGGGGTTTTTTTTTAAGGGGTGGGGGGTTCCCAGAACATAGTTAACTTTGACTTCTACATTCACTCTGCACATTGTTGTCACTAGGTCTTCCTAATTGAACCCATGAAGGTCTCTAGTCTGTGAAGGACTACTTTGTTATAATTACCATAAATTGGTTTTGCATAACTTGCTCCACCTATAACACAAACTGTCTTTGAAGGATATCAACAAGTCGATAATAATATATATATATATATATATATATATATATATATATATATATAAAACAAAAGAATAGGTATGGCAAAAAGTAATTTTAATGCCATGAAAAATATACTAACAACAAAACAAATATCAACAGGGCTGAAACTAAGAATGTCAAAATGTTACATCTTCTCAATATTCCTGTATGGTGCAGAAACATGAACATTAGACAAGAAAACAGAACAGAAAATTGAAGCCTTTGAAATATGGATTTATAGAAGAATAGGTAGAATTGGATGGAAACAAAAGATAACAAACGATAAAGTATTAAAACAACTGAAAATAAAAAGAGAACTACTAAATACAATTAAGACAAGACAAATGAAATTTTTGGGGCATGTTAAAAGACACAACAGCCTAGTAAAAGTAATATTGGAAAGAAAAATACAAGGTAAAAGAGGCAAAGGCAGACCAAGACTAACATGGACGAGTGACATCAAAAGATGGTCAGGTCAATACAGCCTGCACCATCAAAGCAAGAAACAGAGTAGAATAGCGATCCATAATAGCCAACCTTCGTTGCGGAGAAGGCAAACGATGATGATGATGATGATGATGATGATGATGATGATGATAGATATATAGATATATATATATATATATATATATATATATATATATATATGTATGTATGTATAGTCAATGACTCCAAAGTTCATCATCAATAAGATAGGTCAACACACGATAATAGTGAATATTAAAAGCAAAACTAACTTGAACAATGAGAGCCCATGTATATGAACTACAAATCAGCTGCAAGTGAACTAAAGGACTAAACCATGATTGGGACAGGCAATAATTAAAGGAATAACGAACATGGTTCTTGCCAAGCGTGTTGCAAGTCAAAGCAAGACTAGCCGAAAGCACTCACCACTGGTACATTCACCACTAGTACACTCACCACTAGTACATTCACCGCTAGGACACTCACCACTGGCACACTCACCATTAATACACTCACCACTAGTACACTCACCACAAGGACACTCATCACTGGCACACTCACCACTAGTACATTCACCACTAGAATATTCACCACTGGCACACTCACCACTAGTACACTCACCACTGGTACACTACACTCACCACTAGAACACTCACCACTAGTACAATAGACTCACCACTAGTGCACTCACCACAAGAACACTCACCACTAGTACACTCCACTCACCACTGGCACACTCACCACTGGCACACTCACCACTGGTACACTCACCGCTGGTACACTACACTCACCACTAGAACACTCACCACTGGCACACTTACCAATAGTACAATACACTCACCAATAGAACACTCACCACTAGAACACTTATCACTAGTACATTCACCACTAGAACACTCACCACTAGTACACTCACCACTAGAAGACTTATCACTAGTACACTCACCACTAGAACACTCACCACTAGAACACTCACTACTAGAACACTTACAAGTAGAACACTTAGCACTGGTGCACTCACCACTGGTACACTCACCACTAGATCACTTATCACTAGTACACTCACCACTAAAGCACTCACCACTAGTACACTCACGACTAGAACACTTACCACTAGAACACTCACCACGTGAACACTCACCACTAGAACACTTATCACTATTACACTCACCACTAGAACACTTACAAGTAGAACACTTACCACTGGTGCACTCACCACTGGTACACTCACCACAAGATCACTTACCACTAGAACACTCACCACGTGTACGCTCACCACTAGTACACTCACCACTAGTACACTCACGACTAGAATACTTACAAGTAGAACACTCACCACTAGTACACTCACCACTGGTACACTCACCACTAGAACACTCACCACTAGTACACTCACGACTAGAACACTTACCACTAGAACACTAACCACGCGTACACTCACCACTAGTACACTCATCACTGGCACACTCACCACTAGTACACTCACCACTACTACACTCATCACTGGCACACTCACCACTACTACACTCACCATGGAATACTCACCACTGGAATACTCTCCCTTACAAATTCAGTAACAGCGTGAGTGTTTATCGATAGAGCTGGAAATTAATGAACTATTGACCTTGTGTTCAGAAGTTGGTCTCGTGTTTCTTGATTCCTATGAGACAGTGGGGCACTACTATTAACTCTTTGCTTTAGGACATGTCAATGCCAGTTAAACACGCACGTTTATTTAGAAAAACCCAATCATGGCTGTCAGGTAGAGTGGTGTAGGCAGAGACAGAAGATAGATCTGAATAGAAGGTCCACGGGAAAAAGTGCAACGGCCTTCGATAGAATAACACTTTAGTTCAGAGAGGAAGATCAACTTTAGCTCAAAGAATGAAGTCTGGACTAAGAGAGAGAGAGAGAAGGGGGGGGGGGCGCATTTTTCAATTAACAACCAAAACTGAAACTAAAGAAGATCAAGACATAAACTAGATAGAGAGAAGATTCAGTACACATAAAATAGAGAGAAGATTCAGTACACATAAAATCGAAAGAAGATTCGGTAGACCTAAATTAGATAGGGAAAAGATCATGTAGGCATGCAATAGATAGAGAGAAGATTCAGTAGACATAAACTAGATAGAGAGAAAATTCAGTAGATATAAAATAGAGAGAGAGAGAGAGAGAAGATTTAGTAAACATAGATTATATAGAGAGAATATTCAGTAGACATAAAATGGGAAAGGTAATTCAGTAGACATTAACTAGACAGAGAGAAGATTGAACAACCGAGAGAGAAAAAAACTCATGTTTAAACGATGAAAAAGGCCCTGTCCTCATTGTAAAGTGGGTACTTGATGCTCTAGTTAAAAGTAAATAAATGAAACACAACACACATTCAGTATTCTCCATCTCAAACAAACGCAGCTTCTCAAGCTAAAACTAAATGGGGAAAAAAGTCTACAACTGGACCAAAATCCCAAACATCTGGGCATAACGGCCACCGTTTAATATTGAAAACTTTGATAGAATGAACCAAAGAGCAAGTCAAATGATGACAATCATGAACGAATTATCTGGTACAGATTTTGCAGTTAAAAAAAAAGAAAGTTACATTTTGCGAAGATCAACAGACTTTAAATTGAAGCAATAAGAATTAAAACTCGCGCCATGAGATCAACACCAATTAAAAAACTGGAAAAACCTCACACTTCCAATCAATGAAAGACAGAAAAGACAATAGGACTCAACAACAAAGTGAACAAGTCAGAAGATTGACTAATCATCTTATGTAGCAGAAAATAAACAGTTTTGTAAAAGATGAGCTGAAGCTGAAGAATGTTGTGGAATCAACAAAAATATACAGAAAGCGGAATGACTACATTCATTCCAATTAACAAAACATAGAAAACACCAGATATGGATAAAACAGTGCCTTCCTGGCCTTATAGAGAGCATGGTCGATAATTCAAGTGAAACAGCCAGAATGGAAAAGAGCACACAAACATTAAAACATAAAATTTTTAACAAATTTCCTCTTGTGGTATGCCTACATAGATGGATCAACAACCAGTGCAACAGGAAATGGCGAAACAGGAATCGTCGTCTGCCTAAAAATTAGATCACAGTAAAGATTGTCTATTGCAACAGGAAAGTACTCAAGAAAGTTTATTTAAGTCACCTGACCGTGTGACTTTTGGGTGGACTGAGTACTGTTGAATTCCGATGCAAATGTACGAATACCGATGCAAATGTACGAATACCGAGTATAATTTTAGTATTAAAAAAAATTATACGAGTTGCTGGAGTAGGGATACATACAGATACCGGTGTTCCACTTGTAACTTATTCTTCTTCAAGTACTATGGTCACTTTCACAGGTGATCATTTATTGTATAACTATCATTATAACTAAGGTAATAAGTAAAAAAAAGAGTAAAGTACCCCCGTCACGCCAAGTGGCGTATAGGGAAATATGGTGTTAGTGACCATATATTTTACAGATCTTCAGCACATGATTGTTGAGGTAATGTGGTCGGTATTACGCCCGTGCTGCTTTACTTTCCCAGAAAAAAATCCGGTACCCATTTAAGGCTGGGTGAACCTGGAAGCCGTCGATTGGGATCGAACCCCACCCCTTGTCCTTTGTAGTCCAGTTCACTAACCACTGAGCTATCGCGGCTCCCACTAAGGTAATAAGAGTTCCATTAATTCATTTAGGTATGTTATATTTTTTCTATAATAACAAGTAAAATTGCTGTGTCCCCTGCCCTCTATGTACATTGCCCCATATCACCTCTCTCTGTCAGTCGACAAGATTCATGTTATGCTAATTATAACTTTCATCATCCCTCCACCCTATGAGCCATGACTAAATAGAAAACAGGTTCACGAAGGTACAGACTACCATGATGAATGAGTGTCCCTCTGTGGACTTTATTAAGACACACCACAAATAATGACAAAAGGCTTGATTAATTTGGTGGTCACAGGTTGCAAAAACGTATCTTTACTGTAGCTTCCTTTGTACACTAGAGAATTACCGCTTTATTCTTTTTATGTTGTTTTGTTTTTACTGTATTTTCAAAGATACATTATATGTTTATTGTTTTATTCATCATCATGTACCATGCCGGTTGGCGTAGGCGATTATGTCCTTCCACAATCTTCTATCTACAGTGCATCGCATCAGTTCTGTTGTTGACTGTTTTCCATGCCATGACACCAAGCTATCCAGTATTTTCTCTCTTTGTCATCAGCGATCTCTCTTTCTTTTATTTTGTCAGTTCTAACCAAGTATTCCAACTTTCCTCTTCTCTTGATGTGCCCGATAAAAATGTTGATTGCTTCTTTCTGATGTTTTTTAGGAGCTGCCTTTTTGTGTTGGCCTCTTTGAGAACTTCCTCATTGGTCTTTTTAGCTGTCCAGGGAATTTTCAACATTCTTCTGAGAAATCCCATCTCTGCGGCCTCTAATCGTCTTTTCATTTGTTTGTCTACTGTCCATCATTCGCTTCCTTAGGTCAGAATTGGTTCTATATAGCACCGATGAACTCTCTTTCTCATTTCTATTGACATAGATTTGTTGCAAAAGATATTTTTCATTTTCTGAAATGCTATTTTGGCATGAGCTATTCTACTTTTTTTTATTTCCGTGGTGCATCTTCCATCCGATGTTATTATTGTGCCCAAGTATGTGATGCGTTGCACTTGTTTCAAATTTGTCCTGTTTATTTGTATGTTGCATGCTGGTGGTGATTGTTTCTTCGATATAACCATTACTTCTGTTTTCTTGCTATTCAGACTGAGACCTTTCTTGATGCTTTCTTTTACTATTATGTCTATCATTTCTTGTAGTTCATTCTCTGTCTCTGCTATTAAAACTGTGTCATCGGCATAAAAAAGTTAAAGTACCCCCGTCACGCCAAGTGGCGTATAGGGAAATATGGTGTTAGTGACCCTATATTTTACAGACCTTCAGCACATGATTTATGTGGTAATGTGGTCGGTATTATGCCCGTGCTGCTTTACTTTCCCAGAAAAAAATCTGGTACCTATTTAAGGCTGGGTGAACCCAGAAGCCGTCGGTTGGGATCGAATCCTACCCCTTAACCTTTGTAGTCTAGTTTACTAACCACTGAGCTATCGCGGATCCTTGTGTCATCCGCATATCGCAAATTATTTATGTTGTGACCGTTGACTTCAATTCCTTTTTTGCCTACTATTGATCTCATAATATGTTCGCTGTAAAGTGAAAACAAATCCGGCGACAGAACACAGCCTTGTCTGACACCTTGTTTTATAAGTTGGAATTGTCCTGTTTGGTTGTTAACTCGTATTGCTGCTGTTTGTTGGCAGTACATGTTTTTTTATGATTCGGAAATCCTTGCCATCAATGTTTAATTTCTCCTGCATATTGATTATTTCCACATGCTTTACTCTGTCAAATGCTTTTGTGTAGTCTATAAAGCATATATATATATATATATATATATATATATATCTTTCCTCTATAGATCTTGCTATCAATGTTCGTAAGATGTATATTGCATTATTGGTGCCCTTTCCTTCCACAAATCCACATTGTTCCTCACTTATTTATGGTTTTATTTTGTTTCTTACACGTCTCATGATGATTCTTAGTAATATTGTTTTATTCTTCTGCTTCTTTTTTCTTTCACTGATACCTAAAAGGTGTCGTGGTTTATATCATTTGTCGTTCTTGTGCTGCTCGAATTGTCTGAATTAGTGATTTTCCTTTGTATCATGTTACATGTCTTTGTCACTGCATCTATCCATCTTCTTCTGGGTCTTCCTCTTGGTCTTTTTCCATGCATTCTCGAGAAGAACGCCCTTGATGGTGATTGGTAAGGATTCATTCTGACCAGGTGGCCAAACCATTTAAATTGTTGTTGTTCTATGTATTCTTGGCAGGGTTTTGTTCCTACTATTTTTTATGGTTTCATTTGGTATTCTATCTCTTCTTGTGTTGTTTTGTTACTTTTCTCAAGAAACGCATCTCACATGTATTGATGTTTCTTAAATGTGATTTAGTAAGGGTCCATGTTTGACTTTCATAGCACAAAGTTGGTATGAAGATGCTATTTATCATTTGTTGTTTAGCTGGCATAGAAATGTTTGGATGCCTTAGCAATGGTGAAAGCTGGTATGTGACAGCATTTGCTTTTTGTATTCTCATGTTAATTTCTCTGTCTAGTTTTCCATCTTCTGTGAACATTGTGCCTAAATACTTGAATTCCTCTACTTGTTTTATTTCTTTATCTTTGATCTTGAAGTTTGATGGGTGTCTTAATTTGCTTATTCTTATAGCCTCTGTTTTTGCTGTGTTAATTTTCATACTGTAGTTTGTGCAGCTTTTATCTAGAGATGTTAAATGCTGTTGTAGCAGGTTTTCATCCTCATATATTGGGCATTTGTCATCTGCGAAGAGTAGCTCATTGATGTTGGAGTTGGTCCTAGGTATAATTCCCATGGTGTTCTCCTTTGTCCTACTCTACCGTTGAAATCTCCTAGTACAAACAATTTCTCTGCGTCTTTGACTTTATTTATTGTGGCTGATAGTTCATCAAAATATTCTTGTTTGCTGTCCTCACTATATGTGCCGTTGCATGGAGCATATGTTTGAATATAAGTGGTATTTCCTCCTTTTTCTGCTAATTTGATACTTATAATTCTTTCCGAGATGTCATCTATTTCTAGCATGTTTTTGGCAGTGTTAGTTCAATAATGAAACCGACCCCGTGTTTGTTTACTTCCGCCATGTTGTTAATTCCGCTCGTGACGAGTGTGTAGCTTTGGTGTATTTCTTTAATGATTTTACCTCTCTTTCTTGTGTCAGCTAATCCTAAGATTTTTATATTCCTTTTCGTCATAAATTCAACTATTGCTGTACTTTTATCACCTAATCCGCAGATGTTCCAAGTGTCTATTAAACGTTCTGATTATTTTCTTTGTGTTGTAGATTTCCCGCTTTTTGACATTTTCGTTCGTGATCGTAATATCGTAATAGCACAATGATGTATGGTAATTCTACTTATTCGCACAAACAATAAGAATGAATCACACAAAAAAATCCATTTGAAATAGCACAAGAACGCTTGAATTTCTTTTTTCTACGGACATTGAAATTCACTTATAACTTAAATGTGACTCCCATCGAAAATTGTGTCGTGTTGCCAGCACAGTCACACACCGGAAGTCCCCATTGTTTTATTACTTTTGTTAAAACTGTAGCTTCATTGCTGGATTGTAGACAACGCTATGTCTTTCTTGTAGCTGAAGTTCTACACTTACATTAGGAACAATATCCTCACTTACTGTTGTTTCGGTGCTGCGTATACACATTTGTATTTTTAATAATATTTTCTTTATCAGATATTGTATAATGAAATCGATATGTAGCTTTACCATGCAGCAAACGAATTAATATGTCTTATCTGCTATCTGCTATCTAATCTCTAATCTAATCTACAATTAGGAAGAAAAGATGGACATATGTCGGATATGTGCTGAGAAGCGACAACAAGATAATTCCAAAACAGGCTTTTCTATTGAAAACATCGGATACATGAAAAGAGGAAGACCTAGAGAGACACTGAAAAGAATACTTGTAAGAGAAGCAAAGCTGGCAGGCATAGACTCATTAGATAAGATCGAACATCTTGCCCGGAATAGACACGGGTGGCGAAAAACATTACAAGCTCTATGTGACATCTAACGGTACGGGAAGGATGCGACATCTAACGGTACGGGAAGGATGCGACATCTAACGGTACGGGAAGGATGCGACGTCTAGCGGTACGGGAAGGATGCGACGTCTAGCAGTACGGGGAGGATGCGAAGTCTAGCAGTACGGGAAGGATGCGACGTCTAGTAGTACGGGAATGATGCGACGTCTAGCAGTACGGGAATGATGCGACGTCTAGCGGTACGGGAAGGATGCGACATCTAGCAGTACGGGAATGATGCGAAGTCTAGCAGTACGGGAAGGGTGCGACGTCTAGCGGTACGGGAATGATGCGACGTCTAGCGTTACGGGAATGATGCGACGTCTAGCGGTACGGGAAGGATGCGATGTCTAGCGGTACGGGAAAGATGCGACGTCTAGCGGTACGGGAAGAATGCGACGTCTAACTGTACGGGAAGGATGCGACGTCTAACTGTACGGGAAGTATGCAACGTCTAGCGGTACGGGAAGAATGCGACGTCTAGCTGTACGGGAAGGATGCGACGTCTAGCTGTACGAGAAGGATGCGACGTCTAGCTGTACGAGAAGGATGCGACGTCTAGCTGTACGAGAAGGATGCGACGTCTAGCGGTCCGGGAAGGATGCGAGATCTAGCGGCACGGGAAGGATGCGACATTTCTAGCGGTACGGGAAGAATGTGATGTCTAGCGGTACGGGAAGGATGCGACATTTCTAGCGGTACGTGAAAGATGTGACGACTAGCGGCACGGGAAGGATGCGACATTTCTAGCGGTACGTGAAAGATGTGACGACTAGCAGTACGAGAAGGATGCGACATTTCTAGCGGTACGAGAAGGATGCGACATTTCTAGCGGAACGGGAAGAATCAAGATCAAGATATAACTTTAGTTAGTTCACGTACACATTTGTTTGTTTGTTTTGTTCATTGTTCCGGCTGATGACTACTGAGCCGCTACGTCGTTTTGATTATGTGTTGACCCTCACCTACGTAAAGCTGTAACCACACAATTTTTTTAAAAATATCTTGACTGTTCTTCACGCCATTCCCTTCTCTCACTCCATTCCCTTCTCTCATGCCATTCCCTTCTCTCAAGCCATTCCCTTCTCTCACGCTATTCCCTTCTCTCACGTCATTCCCTTCTCGCACGCTATTCCATTCTCTCACGCCATTCCCTTCTCTCACGCCATTCCCTTCTCGCACGCTATTCCATTCTCTCACGCCATTCCCTTCCCTCACGCCATTCCCTTCTCTCACGCCATTCCCTTCTCTCACGCCATTCCCTTCCCTCACGCCATTCCCTTCTCTAATGCCATTCCCTTCTCTCACGCCATTCCCTTCTCTCACACCATTCCCTTCTCTCACGTCATTCCCTTCTCTCACGTCATTCCCTTCTCTCACACCATTCCCTTCTCTCACGCCATTCCCTTCTCTCACGCCATTCCCTTCTCTCACACCATTCCCTTCTCTCACACCATTCCCTTCTCTCACACCATTCCCTTCTCTCACGTCATTCCCTTCTCTCACGCCATTCCCTTCTCTCACACCATTCCCTTCTCTCATGCCATTCCCTTCTCTCAAGCCATTCCATTCTCCCACGTCATTCCCTTCTCTCACACCATTCCCTTCTCTCATGCCATTCCCTTCTCACAAGCCATTCCCTTCTCTCACGCCATTCCCTTCTCTCACACCATTCCCTTCTCTCACGTCATTTCCTTCTCTCACACCATTCCCTTCTCTCACGTCATTCCCTTCTCTCACACCATTCCCTTCTCTCATGCCATTCCCTTCTCTCAAGCCATTCCCTTCTCTCACGTCATTCCCTTCTCGCACGCCATTCCATTCTCTCACGCCATTCCCTTCTCGCACGCCATTCCATTCTCTCACGCCATTCTCTTCTCTCACGCCATTCCCTTCTCTCATGCCATTCCCTCCTCTCACGCCATTCCCTTCTCGCACGCCATTTCATTCTCTCACGCCATTCCCTTCTCTCACGCCATTCCCTTCTCTCACGCCATTCCCTTCTCTCACGCCATTCCCTTCTCTCACGCCATTCCCTTCTCTCACGCCATTCCTTCTCGCACGCCATTCCCTTCTCTCATGCCATTCCCTTCTCTCATGCCATTCCCTTCCCTCATGCCATTCCCTTCTCTCACGCCATTCCCTTCTCTCACGCCATTCCCTTCTCTCACGCCATTCCCTTCTCTCACGCCATTCCCTTCTCTCACGCCATTCCCTTCTCTCATGCCATTCCCTTCCCTCATGCCATTCCCTTCTCTCACGCCATTCCCTTCTCTCACGCCATTCCCTTCTCTCATGCCATTCCATTCTCTCACGCCATTCCCTTCTCTCACGCCATTCCCTTCTCTCATGCCATTCCCTTCTCTCATGCCATTCCCTTCTCTCACGCCATTCCCTTCTCTCATGCCATTCCCTTCTCTCACGCCATTCCCTTCTCGCACGCCATTCCATTCTCTCACGCCATTCCCTTCTCTCACGCCATTCCCTTCTCTCACGCCATTCCATTCTCTCACGCCATTCCCTTCTCGCACGCCATTCCATTCTCTCACGCCATTCCCTTCTCTCACGCCATTCCCTTCTCTCACGCCATTCCCTTCTCTCACGCCATTCTCTTCTCTCACGCCATTCCCTTCCCTCACACCATTCCCTTCTCTCAAGCCATTCCCTTCTCTCATGCCATTCCCTTCTCTCACGCCATTCCCTTCTCTCAAGCCATTCCCTTCTCTCACGCCATTCCCTTCTCTCACACCATTCCCTTCTCTCACGCCATTCCCTTCTCTCATGCCATTCCCTTCTCTCACGCCATTCCCTTCTCTCAAGCCATTCCCTTCTCTCACGCCATTCCCTTCTCTCACACCATTCCCTTCTCTCACGCCATTCCCTTCTCTCACACCATTCCCTTCTCTCACACCATTCTCTTCTCTCACTCCATTCCCTTCTCTCACACCATTCCCTTCTCTCACGCCATTCCCTTCTCTCATGCCATTCCATTCTCTCATGCAATTCCCTTCTCTCACGCCATTCCCTTCTCTCATCCCTCAAGGTGGCGGTGAGCAGTCGCAGGGCATCAAAAAATCAGCCGACCAGGATGACAGTAAACCCGAAAGAAACGGAGAACAAGACAGAGAAGGAGGAGATAACAATAAGATTAAAGGTGGAGGAGGCGACTCGAATGAGGATAAAAATGACGACAAAGATGCTCAAAAAAAAGCGTGCAAGCTACCCCGTTGGTGTCTGTCAAACAGCATGCAGCCGACCTTCTTCGTTGGGGGAGCTAACGGTATCGGATTGTGAGTATAGATCGTGCCTTGCTTTCTGTGTGCTCTTGTTATCAATGTAAGTATATCTTTTATATTTACACACAGTGATATCTTGTCTTCTTCTACTTCTGCGATTATGGCTCATTCAGACTAGGATTCCGAACTCTCTTATGAAGGCAGCTGTCTGTTTAAGTGATGTTTCCTTGTCTGTAAAAGTGTTTACTGGAACTCTATCAAAATGCAAGAGGTACCGAGTTTAATACTGTGTGCACACCGTGAGCTGTGCGTTTCATCCGTTTTTATCGTGTTTCAATATTCCGATTGCTTACGATAAATGATGATATCGTATGACGGGAAAAGATGGCTGTGTTCACTTTCTGTGTGGTTTCGCCTTATGTCTTTTAGCGAGTACTGAGACTGTTATGATGGGGACTGCAACTACCTTTCTTTGTTTGAGATATGAGATATTAATTCGGATGATTCCACTGGCACAGGCGGTTGAGCAATTATGGATTTTAATTCGTTTGCAGTGATACCGAGGCCTTCCATAACCACATCATACCATCCTACAAAACGAGAAAAATAACGGAAATCTTAGCTTAAATTTCTCACAAAATATGAGTCAGTACTTTAAAGCTTACCGGAACGCGTTTAGGATAAAAAGCCCTAATAGATGCTTGTTTGTTGTTAGTCTCATCATCACTGTACACCGAACGAATTCATTAATTCAATGAGTGCTGTCTCCGCATCGAAAGTTGGCTACTATGGAGCGTCATTCCGCTTTGTCTCTTGCTATGATGGTGCAGATTGTCTTAGGTTGACTTGTCCATCTTTTGATGTTACTCGTCCGTTTTAGTCTTGGTATGTCACTGCCTCATTTACTTTGTATTTTCCACCAAGATTACTTTTAGTAGGCTGTTGTGTCTTTTAACATGTCCCACAAATCTCATTTATCTTGTTTGAATTGTGTTTAGTAGTTCTATTTCATTGTTAGTTTTAAGACTTCATCGTTTGTTTTCTTTCCACCCAATCCTTCCTAGCAAGGCGTGGAGGCAACCTTTACTTTTACTTTACTAATTCTTCCTATTATTCTTCTACAAATCCACATTTCAGAGGCCTCAATTCTCTGTTCAGTTTTCTTGTCTAATGTCCATGTTTTTGCACCATACAGGAATGTTGAGAACGGCCAGGGATTCACTTGTAGATAGATTTCCGCTGTCAATTGTACCCGGGCAGCGGATGGCCTACTCTTATCTTGGTTAACTGCCAAAGGTTATTTAACGTGCGCTAGTGCACACGAGACCTACTGTCCATTTCCGTCGATCAGAGAGGGTTGGGCAGACATGGCTTGACATCGGATCTATCTAACAGATCTCTTCGAAGTTAGATCAGGGATGCGTACAATCTCCTTTATTGTTTATTGCCTAGATGGATTACATATGTAAGTCAGACAGTGCAGATTAACGAGCTTCTGTTTGCAGACGATCAAGCACTAATACACGGAAACATAGAAGAACGACAAAAACATCTGAATAGACTTAACATCTCAGAAACTCAAAACAACGTGACAATCAACAAAATAAAAGTCATGAATATCGCAAAAGAGAAACAGAACATCAACATAACTATAGACAGTAGACAACTAAAACAAGTAGAGGAATTTAAATACCTAAGGATGTCTAGTGACACGGCAATTCACAAACAGCAGAAATAGACTCAAGATGCAACAAAGCTTGTCAAATCATTGGACAGCTATCACCACTATTCTCCAACAGGGAAATAACTCTGGAGGCAAAATGGGCATTCTACAATGCAATATTCATCCCAACTTTGTGCTGCTATACCATACCAGTCCTGGGTCCTAGATGCAAAAAGCAAAAGAAATATAACCACTACTCAGATTAATTGTGTTAGACTAATGACAGGAAACAGCCTGAGAGATAAGGCCATAAATGAAGAACTGAGAAAAAAGCTAGGAATAATTACCGCCATAAAGTACAAGAAACAACAGATAAAATGGGTTGGCCACGTGATAAGGCAGAAAGACCAGAACACAACGAGCCTTCAGTAATCGTCGCCAGAACACCAGAACCAAGGGTCGACTGCGAAAAAGATGGATTGACGGAATATTAGAAGCACTAGTAAACATTAGAGCAGAAAAGGCGAACAGAAGAGCAAAAATAACCGCCAATTATATTTCCCTTCGACGCTGAAAAGCAAATGAGGAAAGAAAGAAGAAGCTCAATGGCAAACATCTGTGTTAATAATAATAATATAAGTGACAGTTATATGTACGTAAATATTAGAAATAGGTTTTAAAAGCAGTAGTTACAAGTGAAAGTTATTGAGCCTAATGGAAATGCTACCCGTGGACTTAATATCATGAACTGGGCCACCCCAACAAATGGCCAAGTTGTGCTAACTTTAGCTGCTGCAGATATAAGTAGGTCACACGAAATGTCCTTTGTGTTAGCGGCTGTGTAAGCTAGACATGAGACTACTATCGGGTTTCAAGTACTTTACAGTGCAAACAAGATACGAGACACGCCGCAACGTTGCGTCAAACAAACGGCATGAGAGTCAATGTTTGTTTATAGAAAACGACACTGACAGCTTCAGCTTGAGTACCATATCTAGTTGAACACGGAGATCACTTTGATTGTTCGATAAAAAAAAAAAGGAGCTCAATGTCATTTTCTTTCTTTCTTTATTAAAAAAATATGGACGGGTCACGTGTGTCATGTGCCTGACCAGGTTTGCTCGTATCCAAATTTGATTATATAGTATTTTTTTTAATCATCAAGTACCGTGCCTGCTGACGTAGGTGATCATGTCTCTCCACAATTTTCTATCTCTGCAGTTGTTTATCAGTTAACTTGTTCTTCTTCTTTCCTTCGTCATCTGCCTTTCAGCGTCGAGTGGAAATATAATTTGCGGTCTTTTGCTCTTCTGTTCGCCTCTGCTGCTGTTATGTTTCCTAGTGCTTCTAATATTCCATCTTTTTCGTGGTCGACCCTTGGGTCTAGTGTTCTCACAACGTTTGTTGAAGGCTCGTTGTGTTGTGTTTTGATCTTTCTGCCTTGTCACGTGCCCAAACCATTTTATCTGTTGTTTCTTTATAAATTCAATGGCGGGGGGCTATTCCTAGCTTTTTTCTCAGTTCTTCATTTCTGATCATATCTCTCAGACTGTTTCCTGTCATTCGTCTAACACATTTAATCTCTGTAGAGGTTATTTTTCTTATTGTTCTTGCATCTTGTGTCCAGGTCTGGCATTGGTAGCACAACGTTGGGACGAAGATTACTTTACCTGAAAGCTGGTTGACTTGTTACTAAACCATTATCTTAAGCTGCCTTGTATATTTTCTCTCTTTTTTCCCTGTTATTTTTTTTTTACTTATGTTAATTATATTGCAGTTGTTTCTTCCTCATTACACGGCTACAAGTTATGATTATTTCTTTCTCATGCTGGAAATGAGTGTTATTTATGCTCTCACCTCGTCTAAAACGCCCTAATTACTCTTCTTATCTGTTCATGGTATTCTAAACATTCTTCTATATAATCACATTGTTGTAGCCTCCAACCATTAAAAAAATTAATTCGGTAGAGGTAAAACGAGTCTAACACTGTAGCATGTGAACACACCCACTCTCTCTCTCTCTCTCTCTCTCTCTCTATCTATCTATCTATCTCTCTGTATGCAGGTGGATATGATAATTTTTTGAGGAAATAATACTTGTTTAAGAGCGGTGGTGTCTGTAACATCAAAATATGCACCGTAATATAGAATTGCTATTGTGAGGCAAATTCCCCAGAAATCTGGATACATACACGTTTGTTTGGGAACATTTATTTATATTTTAATTTTTTTTTTTAATTAGCGTTAAGATTTGTCAACTACTACAAAAAACAACACGGGTAGACTAAACAAAATAGCCATATACTGGGGACAAGTGGTCAGAAATCATGTTCTTGGTAATTAACAAAAACTGAGTTGACATTGATCAATGCAAATTAGGTTTTCGATTTCCGATTCAAGAAATTGCCGTTTACATTGTAAAACACTGGCTAAGTTATGGAAGATGGTACATTCCATTTTTGAAGTGGGGATGGCTAAAGCTTTACAGATTGTATTTAATTTCCAACATATGATAGCGCATGAAATATGACTGGGTGCACAAACTTGTGGTTTAGACTAAAAGATGTGTCTCCTTCTTGTCTACATCTTCAAGGCATGTATTGTTCACTGGCACCTTAATTAAGCAGTAGCTTAGCTGCCATTACAAATAAGATATTTGCTTTGACCTGAGTTGTATGGCAGTCATAATAATTTAACACGATAAGTCTCAAATATCTACATCTATTTTTTGTCTAAATTATGAAGGTCGATAACAAATTAGAAAACAGAAATGTTCCCCGTCAAGCTGTCATCTCTTTGTGTGCGTGTTCAGGAAGGGCGACTTTAACATGTTGAGGAATCACGAAGAGCTGTAGATTTATTTTAAAAATTTGTTTTTATTTGTTAACTCCACAATTGTGCTGATGCTTTTTGGAATATAAATGAAGAAAAACTCTCTAAAACCTTAGTATTTGAAGCTTGGTTTTAGAAGACGACAGTAAGATTTACTTTTGATAGAAATATATCACATCACTCACAGAAGGGTGTGTCAATTCACGGAAGACATCTTCTAGATGTACGTACATCTTCTTTCACGTTGTTTTTTTCTCTTGATGAGTCTCAACAATGCTGTAAGAACATGACATTGCACAGTCGGTTCTAACAAAAAAGAAAACGTTTTCTTGGATAAATGCTGGTACCGTACATGATGATCACATAGCGTTGATTTGTCAATAAAGACTGTCGATTCTTTCAAATTTCTGTACAATATGTGTCGTGCTGAAAAAAAAATGAAATGATTGCTCAGTGTTCCGATTCATGAATAACAAAAATTTCAGAAACATGAACACATTTCATCTGTGATCATGTCTCATCCAGGCTGGCATTCCAAAGTTTGTTTGTTTGTTGTTAGAATCGTCACCACT
The DNA here is from genome assembly GCA_032433765.1 of Megaustenia siamemsis. Lineage (NCBI taxonomy): Eukaryota > Metazoa > Mollusca > Gastropoda > Stylommatophora > Ariophantidae > Megaustenia > Megaustenia siamemsis. The sequence goes on from JAVIAB010000088.1 coordinate 24,821,557, forward strand.
GGACACCGAATGAATCGAAAGGTACTCCGATATACCCCCCCCCCCCCTCAATCCCCCGAAAAATATCGGAAAAATCCGATAAGAATCCAGACCCACGTGCACGAACTCCGAAGCACAGCCACAATGTGGCCAGGTTTCTGCTGACAATGTTGCTGGGGCAGTGGCCATATTTATGACCTACTCTTTTCAATTTTAACTGCCAAGGGTTCTTTAACGTTCGCAAATGCACACGGGATCTCCTATTTATTGCCGTTATCTGAGAGGGCTAGACATCGGATACCCAAGAAATCAGAGGCGAGTAACGTCACAAAGAAACCATTGATTCATTTATACTATTTTTGTTTAATGATAGCCTCTTCTGGCGAGCTTTGAACACGAGTCCTTCCGTAGTGAGGCTGACGTTGTTCTTCTAGACGACCCTGCTCCCTCCCCCTCTTTTCCCCCAAAGACTGCATCTTCTAGTTTATTTTGGAGAGCCTTTACCTTCTGTTCAGGAACAGATTGAGCTGCCGCCTACACGAAGGTATTTCGTTTATAGACAGGCTCTTGTTGGATGGGTATCTGAGACTTAGAGGTCTTGGACAAAACTTCTTTGAAAGTTTATGTTTTTGATATTTTTTTACTTTCCCGGTAGCATGTTGTCCTGTTGCATACTCTAACAGGTAGCTAATGTGCTATGTGACTAACTGATTATTTATTTTATTTACTAATTCACAAACTGACTAAATAATATACAAAACTAATTTAATTTACTTGTGAACTATAATAGCAATGAACTAATTGTTAATTATTTTGTTTGATACCTGCAGAGTGGAAGGCCCACTACTAGCCCTGGGTTGGAAACGGACCGTTGAGAGATTTGATGAAAACTACAAGCTGAAATGGGTTGAGAACAAGAGTCGAATAAACTACATGTTATTCAGAGAAGGTGAAACATTGATTCATAGAATATCCTAAACTAGTGAGTCTTGTATTCACCATTTGGAAATAATATATGGAGGAGGTAATCATTCAGAGACTTGTTTTGGGTCTGCTGGGCATACGAATGTTCGACAGATACAGATATTTATAAACAGTAGGCAGGCAGCTATTAAGAAATTTTTAAAAAATATATATAATACAAAAAAAAAAAACTTTCAATGATTTTTTTTAAAATTGTGTAATACAATTCTCCAAATTTCTTAGAATATATTTAAGACATAACCACAAAACTGTATCAATTGTCTCTTTACTGCTTCCATATGGACAAAAATGACATTATGTTAGAACACATATATCAATTATAACTAAAGTATTGTTGGCATTCTAATAATAATTGAAAACAATTTATGAGTTCATTTTGGCCAATGAAATAAACAATCAAGCATTTCTGAGGATATACAATAAATAAAGAATACATGGGATGGTAAAAGAAAGATGATGTAATGGAATAGGTCAAGAGATCACAAGAGATTAATTTACGATCATAAGAACTCTAGACGAAATAATACTTCAGGAGTAAATGACTGGATGTACACATGGTTGAAAGCATACCTGCATAACAGAACAGCCAGAGTGCAACTGAATAGTTTTAAAAGTAAGAAGGTCTTACTGCGCCATGATGTCTCACAGGGAGGGGTACTATCTCCAACACTTTTTCTAGTCTACACCAATGACCTAGTTACTGAACTACCACATGGCATCAAAGTGACAATGAATTCAACTGACCTCGTAATGTGGTGCACAGAGGAGTATACAACTGTGGCCTCCATATTGTTCCATAGAGCTATGAATGCACTGAATTCATGGACAAATAGATGGTGTATCAACATCTATACAGACAAATGCAGTACTACACTTTATGCTCTCTTCCTTAAACAAAAAGCAGGAGCCATTTACATAAACAAGGAGCCTGTGAAACAAGACATACATGCTATTTATCTCCAAGTTATATTTAACAAGAACATGTGTTGGAAAAAGTAGATAAATAAGGCAACCCAAAAAAGCTGGGAGGAAGTTAATTATTCTAAGAAAGCTGTGTAAGAAAGCTGGAACCATATGGGGTACAAGTGGGAAAATACTTAGCAAAGTTTATCAGCAGAGTATATGCCCACACTTAGAATATAGATCATCTGCATGGTGCTCAGCATCAAACACTACACTACAAGAGCTGGATAAAGTACAAAATCAGGCACTTAGGGTTATCACAGGAGCAATGAAATCAACACCAATATTGGAGATGGAGAAATTGTGGAGGATACCAATACTGAGAAAACGGAGGGACACAAAGATGCTGATACAGGCAGACAAATTATCATGCATGCCGAGACATCCAATGAAGGAACGATTCCAAAATCTTGCATTGGAAAGGCTTAAGAGAAGCAGTTTTATCCACCAAGACAAATGAATTTGTAGACAAACACCGGACATGCCAAGAGTTGTCAGCCCCCGACTGCCCATACAAGAATAGACCCCCTGGACAGAGGAATCCGGATTGTCTATACAAATACAGACAGAAGTGAAAGGAATACTTGACAAGGAGAAACAGAATGGTATACTGCGTAAAACAAACACTCAGTTCCTTTGATGAAGAATATCCACAAGATCTATGGTTTCGTGTATACATATGGATCAGCACAGAATGCAGTAAAGAATGGGGGAGCAGGAGAATTCATAGATTACCTAAATAACACTCATCATCATCACGTGCCATACCAGTTGGCGTAGGTGATCATGTCCCTCCACAATCTTCTATCCACCGTGCATTGTATCAATTCTCTTGTTGACTGTTTTCCATACCTTGACAGCAAGCTATCTAGTGTTTTATTTTTTTTGTCATCTGCGATCTTTCTGTGACAGGGTCGCTTTGTAGTGGATCCCATTTCACTCTGGAATACCAGAAAATGAGAAAGCAGATCAGCTGGTAAAGGAAGGGGCAACAGGCACACAACCAGATGTACCAATTACATACCATCAGAAGAAACAGATAATCAAATTAATCAGAAGACCACAAGCCACAAATCAAGATACCTTTCATAATATAAATAGATTGGAACAAATTATAATATGCCTCAGAACAGTGCACAATTTACTCCATTATCACATGTATACAAAATTCAAAATCAGCACCCCAACTACAAATACATGTGGACAGGTGTCCCAGACTGCTGAACACATACTTTAAGACTGTACCGAATATAGTAGACTGAGGAAATCCCACTGGCCCATAGATACAACACTACAGACAAAACTATATGGGCCATTGCAAGATTACAAAAGACAGTAAAATTTATACAAGGAACAACATTGCAAATATAGACAGTACTTCAGAAATTTGAAAGATAGATAGACCATAAGGACTATCTTGCTATGGACATGAAAAGGATGATCAAAGAGAGGTAGATCTATCCGTTGTTTGCGGGAAGTATTGTCTAAATCTGGAATGTTTTTCTTGTATAAATTGTATTTTTTTTTTTTTTTTTTTTTTTTTTTTTTTTTTTTTGTAGTTCTTGCAAAATGACCATATAGGTTTGCCTTTGATGTTGTATCTATGGGCCAATGGATTTTCTTCAGTCTACTATATTCTGTACAGTCTTGAAATATGTGTTAATGGTTTGGTGCATCTGTCCACATATACATGTGGCTGAGGTGCCAACCTTGAATTTTCTAGACATGTGACAATGGAGTTGATTGTGTCCTGCTCTAAACTGCAATGATAACTTGTTCTCATCTATTCCTATTAAGGTAGGCATCTTGATTTGCAGTTTGTAGCCTTCTGATTTATTTAATTATATGATTTTTCTGATGGCAGGTAACTGGTGTCAGTAGTTGTGTGGCTACTGCTCCTTCCTTTGACAGCTGATATGCTCTCTAATTTCCTGGTATTCCACCGTGAGATGGGTTCCATTGCAGGGTGACCAAGTGCTGCTTGCAGAGTTCAGTCACTAAGATCTGCAGAAGTTTCTGGATTGTAGTGCCTGGAGTGCTGATTTGTATCTGTCAGAACCGCTACAGATCGTGGACCAAGATTACTATTCAGCAGTTTTTCTATTGCCAACATTATTGCTTCGATTTTTGCATCATTATTGTGACAGTAATTTCCTACCACTTTTCCTTTCATATTCCTACTGTTATTTAGGTATACTATATATGCTCCTGATCCCTTATTCTTTGCTGCATTCTGTGCTGATCTATCCATCCATCCATCCATCCACCCACTCACCATATATATATATATAAGTTGGTTATATATATTATAATAATAATCATCAAGTACTATGCTTGCTGGCGTAGGTGATCATGTCTCTCCACAACTTTTGATCTCAACAGTTATTTATAACTTCTGTTGTTGACCTTCTGCCAAGCCATTCAATTAGTGTTCAGAAAACAGTAATACTAAGTCAAGACGACATCTAACCTCTATTAATCACTCTAAAAGATTGTCCACTAGAATCAGTTCAGAAATTCACGTATCTTAGATCCACAATTACGCAATCTTGATGATGAAATAAACAGCCAAAAGCGCCTGGAACAACACAAAACTAACACTGAAGACCAAACTCTTAATATATCAAACTTGTGTGATTAGCACACTACTATAGGATCTGAAACCTGGACAACATAATCAAATCAAAAAAAGACTAAATGTCTTCCACATGTGATGTCTCCGCAGAATAATGCACATCAAATGGCAGGACAAAATAACCAACTTAACTGTCCTGCAACATGCTAAGACCACAACAATCATGTCGATGCTCAGATGTAGAAGACTAAGATGGCTGGAGCACATCCAGCGAATGGAAGAAAAACGCATCCCCAGGCAAATACTATATAGTGAGCCAACACACAGAAAAAGACAAATCGGCAGACCTAAGCTACGATATAGAGATATCTGTAAATCATCTCTGAATGATTTCTCCATCTGTGAAAATGACTGGGAACATCTGGCAAGTGATCGCACATCAAGGAGAGCATGTATAAGGAATGGTATGACATTATTTGAGACTATGCTAAGGCAAAACTTAGAAGAGAAAAGACTCATGAAAAATGATGGAAAACCCTGTGGATCAGTGAGCCTGACTTGTTCATTCTGTGGCCGTGTGTGTTTGTCAAACATTGGTAGAATTTACCACGAGAGAACCTGACAAAAACAAAACTTAAAAAAAAATACACAATAGCTTCCACTAGACCGCCTGACAAGACAAAAAGGGCATATATAGTAATATCTTAGTCATGTGACTCATAATAAGGCTTATTGTGCGATGATCAGATGATCATCACATTCAAACTCGCCAGATTTCTTTGGTAGGTCTATGAATATTGATTTTAGCAGGTTGTCTGGTATATATCTGCTGCTGTAGACAATCCGGATCCCTCTGTCCATGGGGTCTATTCTAGTATGAGCAGTATGGGGCTGGCAACACTTGATATTTCTGGTGTTTGTCTACAAATTCATTAGGCTTGGTGGATAAAACTGCTTCTTTTAAGCTGTCCAGATGCAAGATTTTGGAATCAGTTTCTCATCTGATGTCTTGACATGCACAACAATTTTGTTGCCTGTATTAGCACTTTTGTATCTCTGCATTCTTCAAGTGCTGGTATCCTCCACAATTTTTCCATCTCAAATATTGGTGTTGATTTTATGAGGCCCCTTCTATGATGACCCTAGTGCCTGGTTTTGCACTTTATCGAACTCTTGCAGTGTGGTTTTTAATGCTGAGCACCATGTAGGTGATCCTTTTCTAGATGTGGGCATATACTCTGTTAATAAATTTTACTGAGTATTTTCCCACTCACACCCCTTGTCATTCCGCATAGTTTTCTTATCTGTCTACTGTTTCTAAGACAGTTTGTTGTTAAATTTAACTCTGAGATTGTTTGTCTTCTTTCATGGGCTCATTATTTACTTAGATGACTCCTGCGTTTTTATTTTGGTTTTCTGTGATTTTGGGGAGAGGTTGAAGTGCAAAGTGGTGCCTTTATCTGTGTTGATGCTGATACACCTTCTGTTTGCCCATGAGATCAGTGCATTCAAAGCTCTTTGCAACAATTGGGAAGCAACTTTTGCATGCTTGTCTGTGCACCACATTACCAGGTCATGTGCATACATTGCTACTTTGATGCCATGAGGTAGTTTAATAACAAGGTCATTGATGTAGATTAGGAAGTGTCTGAAACAGCATCCCTCCCTGCTAGATACAGAAGGACTATTTTAGAGACAGTTGCACTCTGGTTTTCCTGTTATGGAGATATCCTTTCACTCATTTGTACATCCAAGAAAGGTAGATAAAGTGAAACCTGGCATAGAACAATGGAAACATAGACATTGTGGATCAGACTTGGGGTATCCCATGAAGATGTTGATGGATAATGCAAACTGGAGAAAATTTGTTGTTGCCCAACAATATGTCATACGACACATCAGTCACTGTATGGTCCAGGACCTAGAAGATGGTGAATTAGTATGTTTTAGAATATAGATTTTTACTCTAATAAAATGTGTAGAGTTCTAAAAAGTTGGGTTGTGGGTTGGAAGGGAACATGGTTTTCCCTGGGTTACAGTCAATAAAATAGTACCCTTAAGAAATAAAGGAAAGAGGGACCCAAAACAACGGAGAAAGGTAATGAAAATAAAAGAATGTGGATGCTGTGGGAACAATTAATGCTGAGACTAATTTGATCCTTCATCCATAGTTATAAATTAACTAAAGTACTTTATGTGGCATTTCATTAATTTATCTAAACACATTTTTTATGTTCTAAATAGTAAAATAAAAAAGAAAGATATACAAGTTTTTATTCTTGTCTTAGATTTTGGCAATCGCTTCATAAAAACTAAATAAAATGAAATTATAGCAAAGTGATTTTTTATTAAGCTGAGGACATTTGAGCCTATATGTCTCCAATTACATGAGTATGAAGCCTTGACACCAAGTCAGAAAAATGTGTCACTGCAGATGAAATTCTACAGAAGAGTTTATCATTTATCCTTAGGAGATAAAGTAAAAAGTAAAGTACCCCCGTCACCCCAAGTGGCGTATAGGGAATATGGTGTTAGTGACCATAAATTTCACAGACCTTCGGGACATGATTTTTGGGGTAATGTGGTCGGCATTACGCCTGTGCCGCTTTACTTTCCCAGAAAAAATCCGGTACCCATTAAAGGTTGGGTGAACCCGGAGCCGTCAGTTGGGATCGAACCCTACCTCTTGTCCTTTGTTTAGGAGATAAAAGAATCAATAAATTATAGAGTGGCCAAAATATAAGGTAACTGAAATACTTTGAAAGCATTAACCGAATGACACAACATTTGAAACGTGTTTTTAATTTTTTTTTTTAATTCAGTGGTATTAAATCTTATACATTTTTGGCTTCTTTTTTTCCTCCACTCTACAACTTAAGAGAACTGGGAAAAAACTGGGACTGCTTTTTGTAAATATAATTAAAGAAAACAAATATTTTGGCCTTTCAAATGTCATGGAAGTAATACAAAATATTGAAGGATATAGTTTGAAAAATGTGGAGAATATTCTGGAACCTAGACATTGAGGGTTTCTTAATTAATACTGCACCGGAAATGGGGAGACATCAGTTATTAGACAACAAACATTTCTAAATACTGCACTCATATGAGGAGACAACACAGCTGGACAACAGTTACTAGACAACAAACATTTCTTAATACTGCACTCATATGGGGAGACAACACAGCTGGACAACAGTTACTAGACAACAAACATTTCTTAATACTGCACTCATATGAGGAGACAACACAGCTGGACAACAGTTACCAGACAACAAACATTTCTTAATACTGCACTCATATGGGGAGACAACACAGCTGGACAACAGTTACCAGACAACAAACATTTCTTAATACTGCACTCATATGAGGAGACAACACAGCTGGACAACAGTTACCAGACAACAAACATTTCTTAATACTGCACTCATATGGGGAGACAACACAGCTGGACAACAGTTACCAGACAACAAACATTTCTTAATACTGCACTCATATGAGGAGACAACACAGCTGGACAACAGTTACTAGACAACAAACATTTTTTAACCCTTTCTGTACGTCTCGCCACACTGCGCCATGCCGATTTCAGCAGCATACATTTTGCCACATAGTGCAGCACTCTCAATTTGATTAGTGTGAACATCATCAAACCATATTCTTTTTACATGTCTTGTATTATCTTGGTATTGGTGAAATCTAATACCTTGTTCGATTATGTAAAAATTCATATATAATATATTAGATAAATATAAATATGTAGATTGATTCTTCAAACCATGACAAATTTTGTCTCTGAAATCTCTTCCGTTGCATTGATAAAAAGTTTCCATATGGAAAGGGTTAATTAAAACTGAATTCACATGGAGAGACAACACAGCAGGACACCAGTTACTAGACAACAAACATTTCTTAATTAATACTGCACTGAAAATGGGGAGACAACACAGCTGGACAACACTTGCTAGATTGACTGAAAAAAGCAACATCCTCCTCTGGACTGGCAACATGATGATGATGCTCTTATTGATACTATTATTGTTGTTCTTATTTCAGGAGAGCAGCTTGTGAACCATATACCCAATTGTAAGCTACTGACGAACAAACTTGGCCTGCTTTGCAGTCTACAAGATTATGAGCGAATGACTCTGCGCACTAAAGGAAGACTACCAAAATTAAAAATGGCTGACTTTGTTCCTGAAACCTACAAGCTGGATGATAAAACAGACAGAGAGAAATTTCTGCAGGAATACCGAAGTGAGATCATAGTGCATTTACTCTCATTCTGTCTCATTCTGTTTTGTAAACTATTCTGAGTTGTGTCCCTATTTACTTCTCTTTATGTGTGGGGTGTATGCCATTGTTAGCTGTTCTCACATGATTCTATCTATCTATTGTCCTTTTGAGCCAAAGACAGCACATAGAGAAGAAATTCTAGACTCGTGTCCAATGATCTTTCAACTGTCAGACATTGCACAGGACCTGCATTGTTTCTTGCCACATGGTTCTGTTCTGGGTGATTTTCTCAATCTTGGTGAGCTTGCGGTTTTTGCCTCTTGCTTTAATGTTCTTGTTAGTGTTTCTCTAAGCTGGCCTCTTTTTCTGTTACCCTCTGCTTCCCATTTGAGTGACTGCTTTGAGATTTCTTTTGTTGTCCCTACTCATTACATGGCCAACATACGACCAACTTCTTCTCTTGATTATAGTTGATATTTTTTAATGCTTTGTCATTTCACTTATTTCTGCACTAGTTTTGAATTCATTCCATTAAGCATTTTCTTCAGGCATTTTTTTTTTTCAAATGTATCCAGTTTATTTTCTATTTCTTTAGTTGTTTTCCAGCTGTTGCATACATAAGTAAGGGTAGATAATAAATATGATTTGAAAATCCTGAGCTTTATTTTTGTGTAATTTTGATTTCCGTATTTTATCAAGGTTTCTGAGAGTCATTGTCTCAAATCATTAGCTGAATGTTTATTGCCAGTTCTCTGTCTTTGAGTTATAAATTTGTCAACTGATCTTTGTCTGTGAGTTAAGCATTTCTTAACACATTAACATGAGCCACAAACACTGACTCTAGTTGTAGTAGTTGTAGTTAGTCGAAAGCCTCAGGTATGACTGGAAACGAATTAAAATCCATAATTGCTCAACCGCTCGTGCCAGTGGAATCATCTGAATTAACATCTCGTTTCTTTGAAGGATCCAAACAAAGAAAGGCAGCTGCAGTCTCCATCATAGCAGTTACAGCACATGCCAAAAGACAGAAGGTGTAACCACACCAAAAGTAAATGCAGCCAAACCATCCTTTGTCATATGAAATGATTCATCGTAAACAATTGGAATATCGAAACATGATCCGGATGAAATACACAGCTCACAGTGTCCACAGAGCACTAAACTCAGTCAGTTTGGCAGCAATCTGGACTGGAAATGTGAGGAAAATACAACAAGGAACACTCTTCAAACAGATCCTCAACGGTTCCTGTCACCTATCTGCTATATTGACAGATAATCCTGGCTCTAGTTATCGACACATACCCTGGCATCAGTTTCTACAGCTTTTAATTTATTGATATTTCCACAGTTATTTCCATTAAAAACTAGTATCTCTCCTATTTAATTTCTTTTCCAACTTCCTGGACAAATTGTTTGAACAACCACGTTTTAGATTAATTTCCATTTATTTTCTCACTCAAATTTTTTTTTTTATTGTTAAAAACTGCCGTTTCACTGTGTGTTAAACCCCTTAGTATGTGTTAACTAATTGCTTTCAGTTTATGAATATTATTCTTTGTTAACACCATTTTAACTGTAATGGTTTCTTATTAACTATAATTGAAGTGTGAATTAATTCATTATCATTGAGTGGTGTCTTCATTAAACTACCTATGAATTGCATCATTAATTATGTGTTTTTTAGGCCTTCATTAACTATCTGTGAGTTATATCTTCATTAACTATATGTGAGTTATATCTTCATTAACTATATGTGAGTTACATCTTCATTAACTATCTGTGAGTTATATCTTCATTAACTATCTGTGAGTTATATCTTCATTAACTATCTGTGAGTTATATCTTCATTAACTATATGTGAGTTATATCTTCATTAACTATATGTGAGTTATGTCTTCATTAACTATATGTGTGTTATATTATCATAAACTATCTGTATTTTATGCTCATTAACAACCTGTGACTTACGTTTTTAAGAGTCTGTATGTTTCCAAAAGTAATTTATGGCAGTGAGATATTGACAGTTGACTTTTTAATAAAGTGAATCAGTGCCTTTGAATGTAAGTGTTACAGAAGAATATTTTGAATAACATGCATGGAGAAAAGAACAAACTTGTAAGTTTTGCAAGGACTTTAAAAACTCCAGAAATCTGGTTGATAAAGAGTATAAAAACAAGGAAAATATAATATTTTTAATATATTTAATAAAACCACATAGTGGCCTAGAAAAGATAATTATAGAGGGCATGGTTCTAGGTAAATGAGGGAGAAAAAGAACTCAAAGAAGATAGGATGGGTGCAGGATATCATAGACAAGCTGGGATTGGCTGTTGCAGAGGCTGGACATATCACGCAGGAAACAGAAAATTTCAGAGCAGCTGTCATTGAAACCAAGTTCCAAAACAGACATACAACATGATGATGATGATGTACTATCTACGAGTTATAGCTTCATTAATTATTTATGAAATTTACTCTCATTACCTATCTATAAGTGATATATTCATTAACTATCTATGAGATATATTTTAATTAACTATCTATGAGTTATAACTTTATTATCTTTGTTTTCTATTCACTATCCATGAGTAAGTTTATATCTTTATTAATTATCTTTGAAATATATCTTCATACCCACCTGTGAGTGATATCTTTCATTTACTATTTGTGAGGCATATCTTCATTAACTAACCATCTATTATATCTTTATTTATTATATTTGCGCTCCATGGTAGCCAACCTTCGATGTGGAGATGTCACTCAATGATGATGATGATTATATTTGAGGTTTATATTCATTAACTGTAAATTATGATCAACCATCTGTGCGTTATGTCTTCATTAACTATCTATGAGTTATAGCTCTATAAACTAAGTTCTGTGTATCTTCCTTAAGCACTTTTTATCTTTGAGCTGTCTGTTGGTTGCTCTTCATCTATAAGTTGTTTCTATGTTGCCTGATCTTTATCTCTGAATTCTGTTTTTATTTTGCAGTGCAGACACATTTCATATGCATTGAGATGAAAGTGAAGCACATCAATAATATAGATATTTATTGATCCATTCCACAAGAGGAATTTCAAATGTGAAATCAGCCATCAATGGCTCTCTCTCACCACATCTGCTAGGAATTTTAAATTAGCAACACCAATGACAGAAAATCTATAAAACATTGAACAAATTGAATTTTACTATTTTTGTAAATTCTAAACAACAAAAATACATGTATATTACTCCTTGTTTTAGAATTCAAATGTGAGTAATTACTAATATATTAAAATATATTGTAGACCATCCGTATTTTGAAAAAATTATATCTTCATTTGAGAATACTGGTATATAAATTTCTAAGATGGCCCCTTTATACTGAGTGAGAGCTTGATCAATGAATCTTGGCAGTTTGGTTTTAAATTTCCCGTCTCTCTACAAGCGATTATTTGTGAAGTGTTCAATCTTATTTTATATTCTTGACATTATCTTCTGTTACGCAATATCACTGAGTAACAAAGATTTATTCATTTTTATGCTGATGTTTTATCTCTTTTAAATCTCAGCCATCCATTGATGTAATTATTGCATGATTTATCTTGATCAATCTGTTTATTTGGGGAGCCGCGATAGCTCAGTAGTTAGTGAACTAGACTACAATCGACAAGAGGTCGGGTTTGATCCTGATCGACGGCTTCAGGGTTCACCCAGCCTTAAATGAGTACCGGATTTTTTTCTGGGAAAGTAAAGTGACATAGGCATAATGCCAACCACATTACTCCATAAATCATGTGTCAAAGGTCTAAAAATTATAGTCATTAACATCTTATTCGCTGTAAGCTACTTGGCATAATGGGGGGCTTTACTTTTTTAAAAATTCTATTTATTTCCTCATATAAAATAAAAATTAAATAAAGGGAAATATTTATGTTAAATAAAAATGTGTAATAAATAAAAACAGATATTGAATTAGCCCTTCAAAACAAATATCAAACAGAGAAGTTGGAAAATAAATACATTATTAACACAATATTTCAGGGCTGTGTTCAATCATTTGCTTATCATAGGAGTGCAGGTGGCCGAGTTCATAACTTATCATGCTCCAAACCAGCAGAACACATGGTTGAATCTTGGTTAGGGTCAAAAGTTGTTTCTATCAGGGGTACAATAAAAATTCTGACCCAAACACCACAAGGCAACTGCTCAGGACAAGAGACCTCTATTCTTCAGTCCTATTTGTCCCCCCTCCTTTTTTAGTAATGGGGTAAAAATGGGATATCTCTAAAGATAAAAGATAATTCAATCATTAATTTTTTTTTCTTTGTTCAGTAAACAAGAAAACCACAACTGGTGATTCACACTTTTGATCTTGATTTTTCAGGGTCGCTAGACATCGCATATGGCTCACAGTGTTTTTTGCCACCCATCTCTATTCTTGGTGAGATGTTCGATCATATCTAATGAGCCTATGCCTGCCAACGTTATTTCTCTTATAAGTTATCTTATTAGTGTCTTTCTAGGTCTTCCTCTTTCCTGTATCCTGATGGTTCCCGTAGAAGAGCCTGCTTTGAAATTTGTTTCTTGTCTCATCTCTACACATGTCTGACATATGTTCACCTTCTCTTCTTAATTATAGATGAAATCATTGATTGCATGGCCATTTCTGTGAATCACATTATGGTACATTATTTGATCATAGATTTATGAAAGCCACTTATTTACATGTTTTTTTTTTCAACAACTCCTTCAGGTGGAGAAACTTGGATTTGCAAACCTATCAGCATGAATCAAGGGAAAGGCATCTTCTTACTACGATCAAGAGAGCAGATCAATGAGCATTTATTAGAAAGCGACTCAAAGCTTAACTCTAAGACTTTTTCTAGGGCTCCCATGTTAAGAATTGTACAGAGGTAAATAAAAATATAAGGAATTTGACTTTGTGTGTGAGGTGTAAGATGCTATTGACATGTGAGATATGCTTGTGATCACACTATATTAATCCTGATAATTGTGAGGTGAAATGTCTAACCCTCTCTGGCTCTGTGAGTCATCTCTTTACAGCTGTGCTAAATGGAGTGTATTTCTTGTTCAGTCCATGAGCAATGATCACAGAATGGTCCAAGTGTGGTTCACACTATGAATCTCTGTCTCCATAGGGGCACACTTGGTCTGCTTTTCTTTTCATTCTCTTTAGAATCCACTTCACACCAGCTCTTGAGATCTTTTCTGAACTGTTTGGTCAATTTCCTGTCTTAATCCAGCATCCCATTTGCTATCACCTTCTGGATTCCATTTGGTTACACCTCAGGAGCAGTTTTATTGCTGCTTTCTTTTTATCTGCGTATCAAGAAAATCACCTGACAGGGTCTGCAGACATTTATTGATTGCTTGCCACAGTCAGTCTGCTAAAATGACAGAGGATCTTACATTTTATATTTCAAAATTATTTTTAAAATGTTCCTCAGACACTATATGAAATGAAAAGTGTATTGATTTTAAAGGAGAATAAATATTTTAAAATTAATTTAAATTAAGTTGTGGTCAATGTTTATGTCATTATCCAGATAATAACCATGACCAGTCATTGCATGAGCCTCAATTTCACTGAATTTTTACAGGACATAACATGCTACATATGATATATATATATATATATATATATATATATATATATATATGTCATCTAAATTATTTGTTCTGCTGTTGTTTTATCAGCCAATAGAAGATAACTCATGCTCAGGGCTTGAGGAAGGCCAAAAGTGGTAGAGAAAGAGCCTCACGGCACCACAAGGTGGCATAGAAAAGGCCTCACCACACCACAGGGTGGCATAGAAAAGGCCTCACCACACCACATGGTGGCATAGAAAATGCCTCACCACACCACATGGTGGCATAGAAAAGGCCTTACCACACCACAAGGTGACATTGAAAAGGCCTCACCACACCACAAGGTGACATTGAAAAGACCTCACCACACCACAAGGTGGCATAGAAAAGGGTTCACCACACCACAGGGTGGCATAGAAAAGGCCTTACCACACCACAAGGTGACATTGAAAAGGCCTCACCACACCACAAGGTGGCATAGAAAAGGGTTCACCACACCACAGGGTGGCATAGAAAAGGGTTCACCACACCACAGGGTGGCATAGAAAAGGCCTTACCACACCACAAGGTGACATTGAAAAGGCCTCACCACACCACAAGGTGGCATAGAAAAGGGTTCACCACACCACAGGGTGGCATAGAAAAGGGTTCACCACACCACAGGGTGGCATAGAAAAGGCCTTACCACACCACAAGGTGACATTGAAAAGGCCTCACCACACCACATGGTGGCATAGAAAAGGGCTCACCACAGGGTTGCATAGAAAAGGCCTCACCACACCACAGGGTGGCATAGAAAATGCCTCACCACACCACATGGTGGCATAGAAAAGGCCTCACCACACCACAGGGTGGCATAGAAAAGGCCTCACCACACCACATGGTGGCATAGAAAATGCCTCACCACACCACATGGTGGCATAGAAAAGGCCTCACCACACCACAGGGTGGCATAGAAAAGGCCTCACCACACCACATGGTGGCATAGAAAATGCCTCACCACACCACATGGTGGCATAGAAAAGGCCTCACCACACCACAGGGTGGCATAGAAAAGGCCTCACCACACCACATGGTGGCATAGAAAATGCATCACCACACCACATGGTGGCATAGAAAAGGCCTTACCACACCACAAGGTGACATTGAAAAGGCCTCACCACACCACAAGGTGACATTGAAAAGACCTCACCACACCACAAGGTGGCATAGAAAAGGGTTCACCACACCACATGGTGGCATAGAAAAGGCCTTACCACACCACAAGGTGACATTGAAAAGGCCTCACCACACCACATGGTGGCATAGAAAAGGGCTCACCACAGGGTTGCATAGAAAAGGCCTCACCACAGGGTGGCATTGAAAATGCCTCACCACACCACATGGTGGCATAGAAAAGACCTTACCACACCACAAGGTGACATTGAAAAGGCCTCACCACACCACAAGGTGACATTGAAAAGACCTCACCACACCACAAGGTGGCATTGAAAAGGCCTCACCACACCACAAGGTGGCATAGAAAAGGGTTCACCACACCACAGGGTGGCATAGAAAAGGCCTTACCACACCACAAGGTGACATTGAAAAGGCCTCACCACACCACATGGTGGCATAGAAAGGGCTCACCACAGGGTGGCATAGAAAAGGCCTCACCACACCACAGGGTGGCATAGAAAAGGGCTCACCACACCACAAGGTGGCATAGAAAAGACCTTACCACACCACAAGGTGACATTGAAAAGGCCTCACCACACCACATGGTGGCATAGAAAAGGGCTCACCACACCACAGGGTGGCATACAAAAGGCCTCACCACACCACAGGGTGGCATAGTAAAGGCCTCACCACACCACATGGTGGCATAGAAAAGGTCTCACCACACCACGGGGTGGCATAGAAAAGGCCTCACCACACCACATGGTGGCATAGAAAAGGCCTCACCACACCACATGGTGGCATAGAAAAGGCCTCACCTCACCACATGGTGGCATAGAAAAGGCCTCATCACACCACAAGGTGGCATAGAAAAGGCCTTACCACACCACAAGGTGACATAGAAAAGGCCTCACCACACCACATGGTGACATAGAAAAGGGCTCACCACACCACATGGTGGCATAGAAAAGGCCTCACCACACCACATGGTGGCATAAAAAAGGCCTCACCATACCACATGGTGGCATAGAAAAGGCCTCACCACACCACATGGTGGCATAGAAAAGGCCTCACCACACCACATGGTGGCATAGAAAAGGCCACAAAGAAGACCAAAAGAAATGCTACTCAGAATAATTATCTAGAAGACTCAGTCACTGGACTAAGAAATGTCTAAAACCTACAAGATTTTGCAGCAAATCCACAGTCATGAAGAACAATGACTGTCACCCTATGTGATGTTTTCATCCCAAGAGAAAAATAAAAATGAGTTTCCTCAATGGTGATACGATCTATGGTAAGATATGCACAAGATGATGTTTCAATCTCATATCCAGAGTCTGTATTTTTTTGCTTTTAAGATCAGTAGGGAGTGTCTACGTTTTGCACTCATATAGGAGTATAGATGCCACTACTTTTTGTCAAAATCTTATTTTTGTTCTCAGGGAGCTGGTTTTGCTGGTTCATATATTGTTTAGTCTTGTTATGGCTGTCTTTGTCTGTTCTGTACAAATCTGGCTAAAACTTTTGATTTTTAGCCTATGTTAGTGACAATCGATCTATCTGTTGTCCATTTGAACCAATTTTAGTAATAGTGAAGCCCTGATATTTCAGTCAGTTGATTTTTTCAGGTGTCTCTACAGTCAATGCAATTATTCTTTTAATGCCATGTTGTTTACATCAGTTTGGTTTTATCAGCATTGATCTCCAATCTATATGCTCTTGATGTTTTATCTAGGCACACAGCTAAATCTTAGAGCTCAGATACATCACTAGCTAGCCCATGTGGCATATGCAAAGAAAGGTTGGTAGTCATTCTGTCTGTAATGCTGACAATTCCGCAGTGCTATTCAAGGGCATTTGTCAGATGGACAGACATTAATATAGAAATCTCATATACAAATGGCAACCACAATGACGTTAGTGATCTGGACTACTAAGAACAGGAGGTTACATTTGACAGATTCCAGATTCATGCAGCCTTAAATGGGTACCAGATTTTTTTAAGAAAAGAAAGGTGACACAGACATAATACTGACCACATTACCACACAAATAATGTGCCGAAGGTTTATAAAAAAAATATGGGCACAAATTTTCTAAATGCCACATGGCATGACAGGACCAGGGCTTTTTCTTCTCTTGTATAGAAATGATGCAGCTACATAGGCTGACAATAATGCTTTACTCTTGCATAAATAGGATAATTTAGTGAAAGAGACAGAGACTGACAGATAAAGAAAGGAATGAACAGTTTAACATTAATACATAGAAAAAAGTCAACAATACAGTTAATATATTTTACTAAGTACAAAAGTTATATATGCACTATTGATCGCACCAGCTGACAATGAGACATGTCAGTGTGATGTTATTTCCTTAACCCTTAATTACGATTTCATAATAAAAATCACCGCTTCAAGATTGAAATTTGACAGTTTCCTATGGGCAAACATTCTCCCTCTCCCTATACCTTCCTAATTATCAGTTCCAATGACCCCTGAGTGTTTGATTTCTTTCCTTTGATGTTGGATTTTTTAAAAATTCACATAATAAAAAGTTCTAAGGTACCGTAAAAATGCACCGGTTTTTTTATTTTAAATTCTGCCAAATTATAAAAATAATTTGTTATTTTTTTCCCTTTTTTTTTCCTCATGATGGGGGGAAATCTCCCTCAGCCATCGGCATTACATCAAAGAAACCTTTTGTAACACGGGATAGTCAGCGAACAGTGAGAAGAAGTTGTGGAACATATGAACTGAGCTGTCTACTGATGGTTTCTGTGTGAAAAGACAATGTAACACATCCAAATAGCCGAAGGGCCATGTGGTTGAGTTTTAGGCTCAAAATGTACCATAAATCAGGAAATCGTTATCGCATCCGATCTCCGTGTTTTATCATGGGTAAACACACTGTTATGTGGCAATATTTCAAAGACAGTTTTATTTTCAAAACTCAAAATGTCACATTTAAATGGTCATAATTTTTATGATGGAATCGTGAAAACATGAGTCACAGGTATGTATCATAATATAGGGTTTAAATATATTTATAATTTTTTTCCAATAACACTAACATATTAATCATGAATTTTTGTCTTCATTTTTTTAAAAAAAGATTCATTCTAATGATCTGATATGCAATATATTTTCAGATATATTAGTCAACCACTACTTCTGGATGGGCGAAAATTTGATATACGATCATATATGTTTATTGCTAGCACAGTACCTTTCCTTGTCCTCTACCACAAAGGTTATGTTAGGTTGTCATGCCAAAAATACGACCATGAAGACACTAATCTCACAACACATTTAACCAATCAGGTTTGGACATATTATCTTATTATTTGGATATATTATAATTTTTATATTTATTTTGTACAGTTATTCTAATTTATAGCCAACCTTCGATGCAGAGACGGCACTCAATGATGATGATGTTAATTATTTTTTTAGAGCTATTCTAATTTTTGCTGATGTTAATGTTAATCTTATGTTGCTGTTACTGATCCAGCATCCTGTGAGCTGACACCCTTCAGCTCATATAAATCTTTTAAATACATGTTTAATTTTATTAATAAAGCTGCAAGTCTTTCCAGTTGTCACAATATGTTTGAGCTTTTTACTTTTCATTATATGGCCAAAATAAATCATAAATTTATTTTCTTCGTTTGTCAATAATATGCTTTTGTTTTGACTTGGCCACTTTTAGAACATCCTCTTTACTCTTGCTCGTTACTCTTGTTTAGCCATCCAGGTGTCTTCTACACATTTTTCTGGAAAACCAAATTTCTAAACCTGTGAAGATTTTCTTGTTTATTGACTGATTGTCCATGTTTTCTTCATGTCAGGACTGATTCAACTTAACACTGAGGAATTCTTTTTCTTACATTCATTGCTATTCTGTTAAATACAATCTTTGCTTAAGCTATCAATACCTCATCTTTGCTGTATTTCTGTTATATGAAAACATTATCACTATACCTTCTTTTCTTTCTTATCCTTGGCTACAGATAAGCAAAGCAATCACTGTTAATTATGCCATCATGAAGTCTTGTAGAGCAGCAACAGTTTCCTTCTACAATCTTAGCTCTTTCCATACATTTCACCTTACTGTGCGCCATGCCGATTTCGTCCACGTATGTTTCGCCACATATGTTTTGCCACATAGTGCGCTACTCTCATATTGATTAGTATGAACCGTCATCAAACCATATTCTTTTTACATGTCTCTTATCATCTTGGTATTGGTGAAATCATTGGTAAAAATTCATATTTAAAATATTGTATGTTAGATAAATATAAATATGTTGATTGATTCTTAAAACCATGAAAAATGTTGTCTCTGAAATCTCTTCCGTTGCATTGATAAAAAGCTTCCGTATGGAAAGAGTTAATCAATCCATGGTTTATATATCACAGGGTATCCCAAATCTGGATCACATTGTATGAATATAAGCTTCCACTGTCCACCCAGTTGTCATTAGTCTCATACATTTCACTTTTCCTCTGGAGTTTTGAGTATAGTGTACTTCTTGTAATTGTTTCTTAATATCTTCTGCTTCTGATATACTGAGAATGGTAGTTTTTATAATGATTTCTTGATCTCTTCAGGCTTTGGTTTTCTGAATATGGTAATTCTTATAATGGTTTCAACTCTTCTGTTTCTAGAGATCTGAGTAAAGTAGTTCTAATGATGATATCCTGATCTCTTCTGCATCTGGAGTTCTGAGTAAGTTAGTTCTTTTGATGATATCCTGATCTCTTCTGTATCTGGAGTTCTGTGTAAGGTAGTTCTTTTGATGATATCCTGATCTCTTCTGTATCTGGAGTTCTGTGTAAGGTAGTTCTTATGATGATATCCTGATCTCTTTTGTATCTGGAGTTCTGTGTAAGGTAGTTCTTATGATGATATCCTGATCTCTTCTGCACCTGGAGTTCTATGTAAGGTAGTTCTTATGATGATATCCTGATCTCTTTTGTATCTGGAGTTCTGTGTAAGGTAGTTCTTATGATGATATCCTGATCTCTTCTGCACCTGGAGTTCTATGTAAGGTAGTTCTTATGATGATATCCTGATCTCTTCTGCACCTGGAGGTCTGTGTAAGGTAGTTCTTATGATGATTTAATCTCTTCTGTATCTGGAGTTCTGTGTAAGGTAGTTCTTATAATGATATCCTGATCTCTTTTGTATCTGGAGTTCTGTGTAAGGTAGTTCTTCTATTGATATCCTGATCTCTTCTGTATCTGGAGATCTGTGTAAGGTAGTTCTTATGATGATATCCTGATCCCTTCTGCACCTGGAGTTCTATGTAAGGTAGTTCTTATGATGATTTCCTGATCTTTTCTGCATCTGGAGTTCTGAGTAAGTTAGTTCTTTTGATGATATCCTGATCTCTTTTGTATCTGGAGTTCTGTGTAAGGTAGTTCTTATGATGATATCCTGATCTCTTCTGCACCTGGAGTTATATGTAAGGTAGTTCTTATGATGATATCCTGATCTCTTCTGCACCTGGAGGTCTGTGTAAGGTAGTTCTTATGATGATTTAATCTCTTCTGTATCTGGAGTTCTGTGTAAGGTAGTTCTTATGATGATTTAATCTCTTCTGTTTCAGGAGATCTGAGTATAGTAGTTCTTATGATGGTTTCCTGATCTCTTGTGCATCTGGTTAATATTTTTTTAGCTAGTAGCTCATATGACAGGTTCTTTGATTTAATTTGAGCCTATATCCTACCCTATCCAGTTCCAGAATTCTCCAGTTACCACTGTTTTATGTTCTCTGATAATTGCACAGGTTTAGTTCATGGTTGTGATTTTTTTTTCTTTATCTTGTGATTGCATCGTGATGTTTATACAGTCAGACAAATTATTAGAATAGGATGAATTTTGCTTTTGTCAGGAGCACCTCTTTACCTCTAGAAAGTTATGACAGTATTGTTGAGTCTTTGGACCAATGCATCCTTCTTATTATATCTCTACCAAGGGGTTTAACATGCTGTAGCCGTACCGTAATGACGCAATTTGTGATGGGAATCAAATTTTAATTATAAATTAATTTCAATGCCCGTAGTAAAAAAGAAATTCAAATGTTCTTGTGTGTGATTTTGAATGGATTTATTTGTATTGTTAAGACATCCAAACATTTTTATGGCTGCTAAACAACAAATGATAAATAGCATTTTCATACCAACTTTGTGCTATGAAAGTGAAACATGGACCTACCCTGCCAAGAATAAATAGAACAACAACAACTTAAATGGTTTGGCCACCTGGTCAGAATGAACCTTTACCAATCACCATCAAAGGCGTTCTTTTCGAGAATGCATGGAAAAAGACCAAGAGGAAGACCCAGAAGAAGATGGATAGATGCAATGACAGAGACATGTAACAACAAAGGAAAATCACTAATTCAGACAGTTCGAGCAGCTCAAGAACGACAAATGATATAACCTCGACACCTTTTCGGTACCAGTGAGAAAGAGAAAAGAAGAAGAAGCCATACCGTTTTTTTTATTTAAAAAAAAAAAGTGAAATAACAGCAATAAAATAAATGAAGATTGATCTAAAACCTATGCTCAGGAAGCTCAATTTGCCCATAAAGTTGGAAAAGAGATTAAATAAGAGAATTACAAGGTTTTAATGGAAATATTTGTGGAAACATCAATAAATTAAAACCCGCAAACCATGGCTCCTCCATTTCTCACATTGGCTCCTAGAGTCAGAAAATATGGTGGTACGGATTGTCTTAACTGGATACACGTTGAACGGTTCTTTTTTTAGGCTCTGTTGTCTGGTCGTTTAGTAGCTCACATGAGCACAATGGTTTATCTGACAACTGAAATTTTGCATGTGTATTCTATATCTGTATGTATGCATGTGTATTGCATATGTGTATATGCATGTGTATGTTTGCATATGTATGTATGTATGTGTATGTATGCATGTGTATTGCATATGTGTATATACATGTGTATATAAATGATGCAAGAAAATACAAATGAACAATCATCAATGACCTGCAAAATAGGGCTATAATTATGAAAAGACTAAAGCCATGAAAAGCTTAATTTCAACAGATGAAAGAATATACATGGAAAACAAACCAGTGGAAGAGATTGATCACTTTGTCTATCTTGGAAGTCACATTGATTGGGAAGGGGATACAAGTAAAGAAATTAGAATCAGAATAGCTAAAGCAGCAATGTCTTTCAGAAGCCTTGAATAGTTGTGGAAATAAAAATTCATCAGCACAAACACAAAACTTAGACTATTCAAATCAAATGTACTGTCAACCCTTACATATGCATGTGAGAGCTGAAAAACAACAAGATATATAGAATCAAAGTTGAATGCATTTGAAAATAAATATATAAGTAAAATACTTGGTATAGCGTGGAACGAATTCAAAACAAATGAGGAAATTAGAGAAATCGCTATCAACCATTAATTTCATCAGTAATCAAGAAAAGATGATAGACATAATAAGAAGAGATAATAATCGAATAGCAAAGCAAGTCCTTAAGTGGAAAACAACAGGTAGGAGGAAAAGAGGCATGCCCAGAGAAATACTGAGAAGAACACTGATCAGGGAGGCAAAGACAACAGGAATCGGCTCCTTCAATGAGATTGAGATGCTTGCACAGAACAGAGATAAATGGCAAGATTTGATAAAAGATCTTTACGAGGATTGAGACTGCTAAATAGAAATTGTTAAATGTCTTTTTCTTTATATATCTTCATATTAATTTATATATATAAATACAAATAATTTTATTTAATATAAAGATAAAATCTATTATATTTATTGACTTTTCGAGCTGAAGTTGGCCCATTGACCTAGATACTCCTTCTCTTATCTAAATTTTTACTCTAGCAGTTTTCAATCCTTGCAAAGATCTTTATCAAATCATTGATTACTGAAGATATTAGTGGTTGTTTGGCGATTTCTCTAATTTCCTCATTTGTTTTGAATTCGTTCCACACTATACCAAGTATTTTCCTTAGACATTTATTTTTTAATCCGTTCAAATTAGTTTCTATGTCTCTTGTTGTTTTCTAGCTCTCACACACATACATAAAGGTTGATAATACATTTGATTTGAATAGTCTAAGTTTTGTATTTGTGCTGATGAATTTTGATTTCCACGACTTTTCAAGGTTTCTGAAAGACATTGCTGCTTTAGCTATTCTGATTCTAATTTCTTTACTTGTATCCCCCTTCTCGATCAATGTGACTTCCAAGATAGATAAAACGATCGATCTCTCCCACTGGTTTGTTTTCCATGTATATTCTGTCATCTGTTGGAATTAAGATTTATTGATTAATTAAAGATAAAATAGACAACATAATTTCTATTTAATTGTATGTTTTTGTTATTACTTTATGCATATCCCTTTTTATAAAATCTCTAGTTTGTTCAGAAAAAAGACCCATCTTACAAAGATGTCAAGGAAGACACTGCTTGGACTATGGACAAGTTCAATGACTACATTAACCGATATGTGGCCAAAGAGAAGGGGCTTGAAGATGACTGGGTCTATGGTACATTAACTGTAAGTTACACTGGGTCAATGGTACATTAACTGTAAGTTACACTGGGTCAATGGTACATTAACTGTAAGTTACACTGGGTCATTGGTGCATTAACTGTAAGTTTTACTTGATCTAGGGTATTCTAATATAAATTACCCTGGGTCTATGGTACTTTAATTGTAAGTTACACTTGGTCTATGGTTTTTTACTGTAAATTATGCTGGGGTTATGGTAATTTAATGTAAGTTATTCTGGGTCTATGGTAAGTTAGCTGTAAGATACGCTAGGTCTATGGTACATTAATTGTAAGTTACACTGGGTCTATTGTATTTTAACTGTAAGTTATGCAGGGTCTATGGTACTTTAATTGTAATTTACACTGGATTGATGGTATTTTAATGTAAGTTACACTGGGCCTATGGTACTCTAATTGTAAGTTACACTGGGTCTATGGTATATTAACTGTAAGTTACACTGGGTCTATAGTAATTGGCATTAATATGCCCAGCTGATAAAAGTAAAACTGATAAAAGTGAGAACAAGAGAAGTTAAAAAGTTCTGTTGTTTATTTTATTTTATTTAGTTCCTAAGTCTATGGTATATTGAGTTGTTAATGTTCACAGCATACAAAATGACATGTCAGTAGTTTGATTATTTCATGATGGTACTAGCTTCACATGTTTTTTCCTTGTAAGTACAAGCACAAATAAATGAAGCTGTAGGTATACATTTATTATGGTTATTGTG
This sequence comes from Megaustenia siamemsis, assembly GCA_032433765.1. Taxonomy (NCBI): domain Eukaryota; kingdom Metazoa; phylum Mollusca; class Gastropoda; order Stylommatophora; family Ariophantidae; genus Megaustenia; species Megaustenia siamemsis. Next base: position 24,846,329 of record JAVIAB010000088.1, read on the forward strand.
TCAGAATTAGTTTTCTGAGAGCTTGTAGTTACATACTTTCAACCACTGCACATTTATTAAATATATTAATTGCAGAAGATGTTACTCTGTGTATAATTGCCTGTCATTTCTGTTTTTTGGTATATATTTTCATAATCTTAAACTGTTATTTTTTTCATTAAAAATGCAACACAGTAGATTATAAATCATAGGAATTTCTATGTTTTACAGTATGTTTCTTTTGATCTATCATGGTTGGGATCATGTGCATTAAAAGAGTGATATAATTGTTGCCAGTTTGCTAAGTTTTTCACTTGTAATGTAGCCACAGTATGGAAGTTATTAGTTAAACAGCATCAAGACTCACCCTGCCTTAAATAGATAGCCAGAACATTACTCTATGAAAGAAAGAAAGTCTGGTATTGTGCTGACCACATTAAAAAAAATAACGTGCAGATTGTAAATGATAGGGGCACAAACAGTACATTCCCAGTGGTAATAATATGGGCACAAACAGTACATTCCCAGTGGTAATAATATGGGCACAAACAGTACATTCCCAGTGGTAATAATATGGGCACAAACAGTATATTCCCAGTGGTAATAATATGGGCACAAACAGTACATTCCCAGTGGTAATAATATGGGCACAAACAGTACATTCCCAGTGGTAATAATATGGGCACAAACAGTACATTCCCAGTGGTAATAATATGGGCACAAACAGTATATTCCCAGTGGTAATAATATGGGCACAAACAGTATATTCCCAGTGGTAATAATATGGGCACAAACAGTATATTCCCAGTGGTAATAATATGGGCACAAACAGTACATTCCCAGTGGTAATAATATGGGCACAAACAGTACATTCCCAGTGGTAATAATATGGGCACAAACAGTACATTCCCAGTGGTAATAATATGGGCACAAACAGTACATTCCCAGTGGTAATAATATGGGCACAAACAGTACATTCCCAGTGGTAATAATATGGGCACAAACAGTACATTCCCAGTGGTAATAATATGGGCACAAACAGTACATTCCCAGTGGTAATAATATGGGCACAAACAGTATATTCCCAGTGGTAATAATATGGGCACAAACAGTATATTCCCAGTGGTAATAATATGGGCACAAACAGTATATTCCCAGTGGTAATAATATGGGCACAAACAGTACATTCCCAGTGGTAATAATATGGGCACAAACAGTACATTCCCAATGGTAATAATATGGGCACAAACAGTACATTCCCAGTGGTAATAATATGGGCACAAACTGTACATTCCCAGTGGTAATAATATGGGCACAAACAGTACATTCCCAGTGGTAATAATATGGGCACAAACAGTACATTCCCAGTGGTAATAATATGGGCACAAACAGTACATTCCCAATGGTAATAATATGGGCACAAACAGTACATTCCCAATGGTAATAATATGGGCACAAACAGTACATTCCCAGTGGTAATAATATGGGCACAAACAGTACATTCCCAATGGTAATAATATGGGCACAAACAGTACATTCCCAGTGGTAATAATATGGGCACAAACAGTACATTCCCAATGGTAATAATATGGGCACAAACAGTACATTCCCAGTGGTAATAATATAGGCACAAACAGTACATTCCCAGTGGTAATAATATAGGCACAAACTGTACATTCCCAGTGGTAATAATATGGGCACAAACAGTATATTCCCAGTGGTAATAATATAGGCACAAACAGTATATTCCCAGTGGTAATAATATGGGCACAAACAGTACATTCCCAGTGGTAATAATATAGGCACAAACAGTACATTCCCAGTGGTAATAATATGGGCACAAACAGTACATTCCCAGTGGTAATAATATGGGCACAAACAGTACATTCCCAGTGGTAATAATATGGGCACAAACAGTATATTCCCAGTGGTAATAATATGGGCACAAACAGTACATTCCCAGTGGTAATAATATGGGCACAAACAGTATATTTGCTAATAGTAAATAATATGGTTCCTGTGTGTTACTGGGGCCTCATTATGAGGGAAGTAAAGAATAGTGACACTGTAACCTTCCAGGCATGTCTTAAGAGGTGACTAAGGAGGTTGATCGTTGGCTTGACAAGCTGTCATTGTAAAAAGTATTGTTATGGAAACAGCGCCATATATCTAAGATATATAGCCACATATCTCTGCAATATGTGCCACTTTGGCAAGCAAGGATTCTGTTTTTGAGATTGTGGTTCGGCCCTATGTGCCGTCTTTGGCTTGAAAGGACAATATATATATATATATATATAAATAATATGGACATAAATACCATATTCCCAATACCTCAAATTGAGAGCATGTTATCCCTTGTTCTCTCACTGCAACATTCCTGGAAATGATGAGACAGACAGGTTGGCAAAAGAAGGTGGTAAATTACACCAGCCAGATACAAGCACAACTTATGAGGAGTCAAATAGGTTTGTCAGGAACAAATACATGAACAAGTAAAATACAGGGGAACTGGGCTACCAGAAAAAGCGATGCTTGCTATCAGCTCATCAGAAAAGAATAAGTAACAAGTTTTAGTCTCCGAACAGGTCACAACAGATTGAAGTACCACCTTTTCTACATCTTCAGGATTGGAACCTTTAATGAGTGTGACTATAGCACAGACAAAATGGCTGCTGAACATCTGCTACAATCATGCTACACATATAATGAATAGAGGAGGCTCTTGTGGCCATCATCAATACCATACCAGGACAAGCTGGACGATGGTGCCACCAGCCTTGACCTGATGAATACTATCTTCGAACTTAATTAATATTTACGTCTAGAGATGTAAACAGAGGAAGATCTCGTATCCACCTAAGGAATTCTCACAATCGTCTAGAAACTTCTCTGTGGTCTTCTGTACATTTCTTGTTTCATTTCATAATGTCCATGAGTCATAGCTGACTTTGTTATTCCCACTTTAGTTTGCAAATGTTTTTTCCACAAAGTATGTACAACACTGTCTATTACCGGTAATGAGCTGACTACAAATACTTCTAGAAAATAACTTTGTCTAAAATTAAGTTTAGCAAATGTTTATTTTGCTCCATGTATTAGACAGCTTGGGTAATGCAAAAAAAAAAAAAAAAAAGAAATTGTCTATGATATGTCAAAGTACTAACCAATGAAGTGAGATGCTTTTGTGGATGTTTTTCAACTACACAAGTAGTAAAGTAAAAAAAAATGTTCCCTCTACACCTTGCTGGCATATGAAGTATATTGTGTTAGTGTCCATATATTTCTATGATCCTGGCATATTTTTTGGGTGATGTAGTCAGTATTATGCCAGACTGTCTTTGCTTAAAAGAAAATTTTCTAGTATACATTTTTAGAAGCTTGGTCAAACAACAAGCATCCCCCTCCAAAAAATGACAATCCTGAAAATTCAGACCTTCATTAAAGGATACTTGCACAGAATAAAAGGATGGAGATGGCAGGACAAAATCACTAACATAGAATTATGTAAATGTACCAGTCAAATACCAGTGGATAAAGTGATACAATGAAGATGATGGTGCTGGATAAATACACTGGAGGACACACACTGTGGAAGCCAACTGAGAGCATTATATGGCAGGCCCTCATTTTGGAATCCCCAAGGCAAAAGACAAAGAGGAAGACCAAAATATTCTTGGAGAAGACAGATGGAAGCAGAGATGAAGATGATGGTGAAGATATGGATTGATTTTAAAAGAATGGCAAGAAACAGAATGGCTTGGAAAGCGTTTGTTGAAGACCTAAGCTCCACAGGGAGTTGAAAGGTAGAAGAAAAAGAGGTCAACCCCAAGGTCATGTCAGTTCTTTAAAAAAATGCCACTACTTCTGAGAATTGAACCCAGACCCTTCTGATAAGGAAGTGAGCACACTAACCATATAGACACCGAGCACACTAACCATATAGACACCGAGCACACTAACCATATAGACACCGAGCACACTAACCATATAGACACCGAGCACACTAACCATATAGACACCGAGCACACTAACCATATAGACACCAAGCACACTAACCATATAGACACCAAGCACACTAACCATATAGACACCGAGCACACTAACCATATAGACACCGAGCACACTAACCATATAGACACCAAGCACACTAACCATATAGACACCAAGCACACTAACCATATAGACACCGAGCACACTAACCATATAGACACCGAGCACACTAACCATATAGACACCAAGCACACTAACCATATAGACACCGAGCACACTAACCATATAGACACCGAGCACACTAACCATATAGACACCGAGCACACTAACCTTATAGACACCGAGCACACTAACCATATAGACACAGAGCACACTAACCATATAGACACAGAGCACACTAACCATACAGACACCAAGGCATCAACACAAGTAGTGTCACTGAATACATTGATAATGATGATGATGAATATTGATGATTTAGAATGAGTTAATTAATATTGACTGTTATAATAATGGTTTTCTTAATTATAGTTTTTTTTAGATTGGGTTAATTAGTATTAGTTAATTAGAATATGTTATTTAGTGTTCTATATTGTTATAATGCTGATTTTCTAGGGGGCTGGGTAGTCAAGTGGTATGGCGTCTGCAGGAGGACTGGAAGGACTCAGATTCAAAGCCCACTGGAAGTGGTGTCAATTTTAAAAAAAAAACAGGAAAAATTAATCTGTGGTTTCTTTATAATGTTACCCTCCCCTGATCTCTTGGGTAGTGAGATCCGATGTCTGTCCCTCTCTTGGGTAGTGAGATCCTATGTCTGTCCCTCTCTTGGGTAGTGAGATCTGATGTCTGTCCCTCTCAGATAATGGCAATAAACAAGACTTCCTGTGTGCACTCACAGCTGTTTAGGATCCCTTGGCATATAAATCGTAAAGAGTAGTACATCAATATAGCCACTGCCCAGGCAAAATTGTCAGCAGAAATCTACCTACATCGTGGATCCCGGGCCGTGCTATGGAGTTAGTGCACTCGGGCCAGGATTCTCCTCAAATTTTTTCGAGATTCTCGAGAGGGATATTAGAGCACCTATGGATTCATCTGGTGTGCAGTGATAATGATTGTAACAATAAACAAGCAGAATGCTAATTAGTATTGATTGATCTTGATTTAAGATATTATGTTTTCTACAGAAACAAATGCAACGGATCACCCTACACTGCTTCAATAGTGTCAAGCACAGGCTCCAATGTAAGATGGGCTTCTTTGACCTCTATGGAATGGATTTCATGGTGGACTCTAATATGAAGGTACACCTTTTTCCACTACTGTCATTATACATTTGTTCTTTTTTGTTTTTACAACTAATGTCACTACACTCCAAGCAGATTAAGTAAGTAAAGTGTCCCGTCACGCCAAGTGGCATATCATGAGTAAAGTGTTAGTGACCATAATTTTTATTGACCTTCAGTACATGATTTTTGGGGTAATGTGGTTGATATTATGCCCGTGCTGCTCTACTTTCCCAGAAAAAAATCAGTTATCAATTTAAGACTGGGTGAACTCGGAAAGGAAACCATTGATCAGGATCGACCTGACCTCTTGTCCTTTGTAGCCCAGTTCACTAACCACTGAGCTATCATGGCTCCTTTACTCCAGACAGATTAATAGGGTTTTATTCATCAGATAGTATATATATATATATATATATATATATATATATATATATATACTGATGGTTTATATACATTCCTTACACATTCTCTGATGCTCTCCTTTCTTCTCATACCAAACATGAATCAACTTCTTTCAGTCTCAGGAATTAGTAGCACCACTTTTCATGCTCTAATCAACAGACTTTCATTGGGTTACTTTGTTTGCCCCTGTATAAGAAAAATGTTATTGTCCCTTGGCATTAAATAGTATTTTTATGCCCCTTGTTATAAAGCAAAATAAAATGTATTCCCCTTGTCATAAAATAAGATTTGAATGCTCCTTTGTCACAAAGAAATATTTATAGATCCCCTCGTTCTAAAGTAATGTTTGTGGGTCCCCTTGACATAAAGAAATATTTGTAGACCTCATCGTCATAAAATAATATTGTATGTCACCTTGTCATAAAATAATATTTGTATGTCCTTTGTTATAAAGTAATATTTATATGTCTCTTACTATAAAAGTAATATTTATATGACACCTGGTAATAAATTAAGTGATATTAAACTATATACATAGAACTTTGTTCTGCATAAATATTTGTCTAATACTTAATTTATTATTTGGATATGTTTGGCCAAATGGCACAGGATATTGTATTTGGCTCTAAACTTGAACACATAACAATACAAACTCTCTCCTGGATAAATAACATAGAAGAAGATGGAAAAACATTCGTTTTTGAGAAATAATCAACAGGCACACAACTAGATACACCGGTTACATACCATCATAAGAAACAGATAATCAAGTCAATCAGAGGATCACAAGCCCCAAATCAGGATGCCTTTCATAATATGAATAGATATGAACAAGTTATCATTATACGCCACAGAGCAGGACACAATCAACTCCATAGTCACATGTATACAAAATTCAAGATTGGCACATCAACAACTTGTACATGTGGAGAGGCGCCCCAGACTGCTGAACACATACTTCAAGACTGCACTGAATATAGTAGACTGAGGAAAATCCATTGGCCCTTAGATACAACACTACAGACAAAACTATATGGGCCACTGCAAGAATTACAAAAGACAGTAAAATTCATACAGGAAACAACATTGCTGATATAGACAATACTTCGGGTGAACGAAAGATAGATAGATGAGAAATAATTGACACTTGAACTGACATACAAACAAACAAACCAGAGGAAAGACATTTGATGGAGGAAAAAATGGTACTTTTCAATAAGCAGAAAAACTAGGAAGGTGCTAGTGCATTCTTGCTTACAGACTCTGCTTATGTCAATAGAATCAGAGGAACGACTAATTGTAATTATATACATTTGAACAATCTGTTTTACAGAGGAACGACTAATTGTAATTATATACATTTGAACAATCTATGTTTTACAGAGAAATGACTAATTGTAATTATATACATTTGAACAATCTATGTTTTAGATATGCATTTTGAGAATGGACATTATATGTTAAGTTTAATACCTTGTACTTTGTGCACTTACAAGGTCAAGGTTTGCAGTTTCTTTTTTATTTTTTATTGGGGGGGGGGGTGTGTTTGGATCCAGTTCTTCTCCAGTTATTGCAGTCTTTAAGAATGCCTTATTTTTAGTAACCAAAATTACTAAATACAAAACCACAGCTCAAGATTTTCAAATCAAATGTATTATCCACCATTACTTATGCATGCAAGAGTTGGAAAACTGCTAAAGCAATAGAGAAGAAACTGGATGCATTTGAAAACAGATACCTGCGAAAAATACTTCCTAGAGAAATACTAAAAAGAACCCTGAGGCGAGAGGTAACAACAGCTGACATCTGCTCCCTTGCCAAGATTGAGCAACTCACCTAGAACAGAGTCGTGTGGTGTGATACAATGTGAGTCCTATGCAAAGTCTGATGTTTGATCAGTAGACACAAAGAGTCTTGAATTTTTGCTGTATGTGCTGCCTTTGGCTTGAAAGGACAATAGATAGACAGATTGTTCCTACTGGAAACATTGGGCTTGTCTGTTCTAATGTGTAGAAAACACTATGTCTTCTATATCAGCAATACCCATCACTGTCATGAATACAGCAATCCTCATCTCATCAGTCAGTTTTTGTGACATAGACTTTGTCCTTATGCTAAAACTATCATCATTTAACTCAATGTTCACTGGTATTTTAATCTCTCTACTCGACTGAGCTACTGATGTTTGGACAACCCATGTTCAATCCCAGCTGGAAGCAATGTGAGTTGTACTCATGGTTGGAAAAAAAATGCCCTCACGATTGGCCCAGCCACTGGCAGAAAGGGTACCAGTGTAGTTCTTTGGGAAAGTGAGGAATGCCACCTCGCATTGTGAGTTTTGATGCTTGAAACTACACTATAAAGAAATCTCCGAAGACATATGGATAGGCGGCCGAGCACATATGGGTAAAAACTCACATGCTAAGACACCGATTCAAGTTTGTACTTTACCTTTACCTTTACCTTTACTCTCGCTCCTGAGAAGTACAATGAAGTTTTTAGACAATTCTGTGGAAGAAGTTATATGATTTTGATCAGTGTAGGGTCATTTACTTGGACAGCTGACTGAAGATCAGCTGACTGAAGATCAGCTAGCTCAAGCTCTCTAACTTGGACATGACAGCTACTCTATTGAATGTTCTCTGAAGATCAGCTAGCTCAAGCTCTCTAACTTGGACATGACAGCTACTCTATTGAATGTTCTCTGAAGATCAGCTAGCTCAAGCTCTCTATCTATCTATCTATCTTTCGTTCGCCTGAAGTATTGTCTATATCTGCAATGTCGTTTCCTGTATAAATGTTACTGTCTTTTGTAATTCTTGCAGTGGCCCATATAGTTTTGTCTGTAGTGTTGTATCTATGGGCCAATGGATTTTCCTCAGTCTACTATATTCAGTGCAGTCTTGAAGTATGTGTTCAGCAGTCTGGGGTACCTGTCCACATGTACAAGTAGTTGATGTGCCGATCTTGAATTTTGTATACATGTGACTATGGAGTCGATTGTGTCCTGTTCTTAGGCGTATAATGATAACTTGTTCATATCTATTCATATTATGAAAGGCATCCTGATTTGGGGCTTGTGGTCCTCTGATTGATTTGATTATCTGTTTCTTATGATGGTATGTAACTGGTGTATCTAGTTGTGTGCCTGTTGAACCTTCCTTTGCCAACTGATCTGCTTTCTCATTTCCTGGTATTCCACAGTGAGATGGGATCCACTGCAGGGCAACCCTGTGGTGCTTGCAGAGTTCAGTCAATAAGGTCTGCAGATGTGGTAATTTTCTGGATTGTAGTGCCTGGAGTACTGATCTTGCATCTGTCAAAAACACTACAGGCTGTGGGCTAAGATTACTGTTCAGCAGTTTTTCTATTGCCAACTTTATTGCTTGTATTTCCGCATCATAATTGTGACAATATTTCCCTGTTGCTATTTTATTCATATCCCTAGTGTTATTTGGGTACTCTATATATGCACCTGCTCCCCCATTCTTTACTGCATTCTGTGCTGATCCATCTGTGTACACACGAATCCATAGGTCTTGTGGGTATTCTTCATCCAGGAAACTGAGAGCTATTGTTTTTTGCTGTAGACTATTTTGTTCCTCTTTGTCAACTATTCCTTTCACTTCTGTCCGTATTTGAACTGATAATCCTGATTCATCTGTCCAGGGAGTCTGTTCTGGTATGGGCAGAAGGGGTTTAACAACTCTTGGCATGTCTGGTTTTTGTCTACTAATACGCTTGGCTTGGTGGATAAAGCTGCTTCTCTTAAGTCGTCCCAATGCAAGATTTTGGAATCTGTCCTTTATTGGATGTCTCGGCATGCATAAAAATTTTTCTGCCTGTATCAGCACCTTTGTGTCTCTCCGTTCTCTCAGTGCTGGTATCCTCCACAATTTCTCCATCTCCAATATTGGTGTTGATTTCATTGCTCCTGTGATGACCCTAAGTGCCTGGTTTTGTACTTTATCCAGTTCTTGCAATGTGGTGTTTGATGCTGAGCACCATGCGGATGATCCATATTCTAAATGTGGGCGTATACACTGTTGGTAAACTTTACTGAGTATTTTCCCACTCGCACCCCATGTGGTTCCACACAACTTTCTTAGAATAGCCAATTTCCTCCTTGCTTTTTGGGTTGCCTTATTTATCTGCTGTTTCCAAGATAGTTTGTTATCAAATGTAACTCCGAGATATGTAGCTTGTATGTCTTCTTTCACAGGCTCATTGTTTATGTAGATGGCTCCTGCTTTTTGTTTTGGGGAGAGTGTGAACAGTGTAGTACTGCATTTGTCTGTATTGATGCTGATACACCATCTATTTGTCCATGAATTCAGTGCATTCATAGCTCTTTGTAGCAATTTGGATGCCACTGTTGCATACTCCTCTGTGCACCACATTACCAAGTCATCTGCATACATTGCCACTTTGATGCCATGTGGTAGTTCAGTAACTAGGTCATTGATGTAGATCAGAAAAAGTGTTGGAGATAGTACCCCTCCTTGTGGAACGCCCTGGCGCAATAAGACCTTCTTACTCTTAAGACCATCCAGTTGCACTCTGGCTCTCCTGTTATGCAGGTATACTTTGACCCATTTGTACATCCTGCCATTTACTCCATAATTTCTCAGTTTCTTCAAAAGCCCTTCCTTCCATACCTTATCAAATGCTTTCTTTAGGTCTATCCATGCTGCTAGTACCAGTTTCTTTTCTTGAAACGCATCTTCAATTTCCTGGGAGAGATAGGTTGCTTGATCTTCGGTAGAGTAACACTGTCTAAAGCCTGCTTGTTGTGGGACAAGGAGATTTTCACTTTCCAGGTACCACTGCAGTCTGAGATTGATTATACGTTCCATTGTTTTACACAAACAGCTTGTAAGGCTGATTGGTCTATAGCTGGATGTCATTGAACCATCTTTTCCTGGCTTTAGTAATGGTATCATAATTGCTTCTCTCCATGCCTGTGGCACTCTACCTGTGATCCAGCAAATGTTGTAGATCTGCAGTAGTTTTGCTTTAGCTGCAGTTCCCAAGTTCTTAATCATTTCATTGGACACTCCATCATTGCCTGGTGACTTTTTCATTTTTAATTTGGATATTGCCAGCTCTAGCTCTCTTTGTGTAATGGGTGTTTCCATTACTTCATGTGTGGTCTCTTCTTGTCTTGCATTTTGTTGTTTTAAACGGGTCTCTTGTCGTTTTTCTAGGCTAATTTCAATATTATTGTCATTTGCAAAGGAGTCTGCAAAGTAATTTGCTGCTTGTTTACCTGTTAGAATGTTTCCATCCTTCTTCAGTGTAATTTTGGTGTTCCTTTCTGTACCCTCATCATTCAGCTGTTTTACAAGCTTCCACACTTTTCTTGTGTCTCCTTCAAGATTCAAGGACTCTGTTTTCTCTTTCCAGCTTCTCCGTCTGGCTTGTAGTTTAGCCCGTTGAAATTTGGCTTTAGCATGCTGGTAGTTGTTGTGGTGTTCTTGGCAAGGGTTATTTTCTGCTTGCTTTCGAGATGTTTCCATGTCATTGTGCAGTTCTTCTAGTCAACTACTCTATTGAATGTTCTCTGAAGGTCAGCTAGCTCAAGCTCTCTAACTTGGACATGACAACTACTCTATTGAATGTTCTCTGAAGGTCAGCTAGCTCAAGCTTTCTAACTTGGACATGACAACTACTCTATTGAATGTTCTCTGAAGGTCAGCTAGCTCAAGCTCTCTAACTTGGACATGACAACTACTCTATTGAATGTTCTCTGAAGATCAGCTAGCTCAAGCTTTCTAACTTGGACATGACAACTACTCTATTGAATGTTCTCTGAAGGTCAGCTAGCTCAAGCTCTCTAACTTGGACATGACAACTACTCTATTGAATGTTCTCTGAAGATCAGCTAGCTCAAGCTTTCTAACTTGGACATGACAACTACTCTATTGAATGTTCTCTGAAGGTCAGCTAGCTCAAGCTCTCTAACTTGGACATGACAGCTACTCTATTGAATGTTCTCTGAAGATCAGCTAGCTCAAGCTCTCTAACTTGGACATGACAACTACTCTATTGAATGTTCTCTGAAGATCAGCTAGCTCAAGCTTTCTAACTTGGACATGACAACTACTCTATTGAATGTTCTCTGAAGGTCAGCTAGCTCAAGCTCTCTAACTTGGACATGACAACTACTCTATTGAATGTTCTCTGAAGGTCAGCTAGCTCAAGCTCTCTAACTTGGACATGACAACTACTCTATTGAATGTTCTCTGAAGGTCAGCTAGCTCAAGCTCTCTAACTTGGACATGACAACTACTCTATTGAATGTTCTCTGAAGATCAGCTAGCTCAAGCTCTCTAACTTGGACATGACAACTACTCTATTGAATGTTCTCTGAAGGTCAGCTAGCTCAAGCTCTCTAACTTGGACATGACAACTACTCTATTGAATGTTCTCTGAAGGTCACTTTGAAAGATGTACTGAAGATTGTTCAGGGGTAAAGTTCAACTGTTGAAACATCCAAATATATCATATCTTACCATACCTTTCTCACCTCACTTACCAATGAGTGACTGGGGCACCATCAACAGATGCAACTATTCTTTTATAGTTTTCACTGTTTCTAGCTGCTGTCCTTTATTTACTGAAATTGAGACCCATCAATTCCTTGGTCTTGTTATCCCAGTTTTATTTCTGTCTGCTGATACATCTAATCCTTTTCACAGTTTTCTCTTTTTGCCAGACCTCTAGAGCATACCATCTCACCTTTTATTACTTAATTGTAGCTAAAAATAGTTTTGATTAGTTTCTTTTTGGATTATTTTCTGGACTAGTTTGTTGGCAGTGTAGTCAAAGTATGAAGTGACCGGATTATTATTAAAGATACTGAGAGCCAGTTCTACTATATGAAAGTGAGTCATGGACGAAAGGTAGAACAATGGAGTGAACATTAGAGGCAGCTGAGATGTGGTTGCTCAGAAGAATACTACAAATTCCATGGATAGGAAATATTACAAATGAAGAATGTTTAAAAAGAGCTGGAGAAATATTATGAGAATTATAAGAACAAGACAGCCTAAATTTATTGGGCATGTGATACAAAAAGTGGACCTTGAAGATATTATAACAGGCAGAATGAATGGAAAGAGGGGCAGAGGAAAACCAACAGAAAAAATATTGAACAGTTTATCCAAATAGATAGATACCAGATAGATAGATAGATATCCAAGTTGCATAATAAAAGATCACCAATTGAAATTATGACATGCATGGAGTATTGAGAGATGTGGAGAGAGATAATTGCCAACGCCAACCAACATGGCACCTGATGATGATGATTTTATCAAATTTTTTTTTTAAGACAAATGCACTATAAGACAAACCTCAAACCAATTCTTTTTAATAATCCAAGGAATTAAACAAAATTATCTTCTAAAATTAACACTTTCTAATCCCATGCATTAAAAACCCTATTTTCTAGACTCGCAACATGTCATATCTCTGTACATCCTCAGGTTTGGCTGATTGAGATAAATGCCAACCCTGCTCTCCACATCAACTGCCAGGCTCTCAAAGAAACAATTCCTTCTGTTATAGCGGATGCATTATGTAAATATTCATATTTTCTCCTGTATAGCTGCTTATATTTAAATAGGGAAACAACAATTGTAACATGTACTGTGTGCTGGCTGCACTGGGCATGCATCTTTTATATCCAGTCTCCCTACATAGAAATCCCCCCAAATTTGGATCAAGCTGTAAGAGATTATTTATTTGTTTGTTTATAGATGTTGTAAAACAGTAGCAATACCCAATCAATTTTTGTTATCTGTGTATAAAATCATCATCATCATCATGTGCCATACCGGTTGACGTAGGCGATCATGTCTTTCCATAATCACAGTGCATCATATCAGTTCTGTTGTTGACTGTTTTCCATGCCATGACACCAAGCTATCCAGTATTTTCTCTCTTTGTCGTCTGCGATCTCTCTTTCCATTTATTTTCCCAGTTGTAACCAAGTATGTTATGTATGTGCCAGAAAAATGTTGATTGTTTCTTTCTGATGTTTTTAGGTGCTCCCTTTTTGTGTTGGCCTCTTTGAGAACTTCCTCATTGGTCTTTTTAGCTATCCAGGTAACTTTCAACATTCTTCTGAGAAATCCCATCTCTGTGGCCTCTAATCATCTTTTCATTTGTTTGTCTACTGTCCATGACTCGCTTCCTTAGGTCAGAATTGGTTATGTATAGCACCGGTGAATTCTCTTTCTCATTTCTATTGACATAGATTTGTTGCATAAGATATTTTTCATTTTCTGAAATGACTATTTTGGCCTGAGCTATTCTGTTTTTATTTCTATGGTGCATCTTCCATCTGATGTTATTATTGTACCAAAGTATTTCAGATGTTGCACTTGTTTCAAATTTGTCCTGTTTATTTTTATGCTGCATGCTGGTGATGTTTGTGTCATCAATATGACCATTACTTCTGTTTTCTTACTATTCAGACTGAGACCTTTCTTGTTGCTTTCTTTTACTATTATGTCTATCATCTCTTGTAGTTCATTCTGTCTCTGCTATTAAGACTGTGTCATCCGCATATCGCAAATTATTTATGCTGTGACTGTTGACTTCAATTCCTTTTTTGTCTACTATTGATGTCATAATATGTTCGCTGTAAAGTGAAAATAAATTCATAGTAACAGCATATTTGAACAAATCAGACTCATAAATGTTATGACACAATCAGCCTATGGAAACATAAAAAAGGATCATTGATACTTACTCAGGGAAATAAATGTTCCCCACTTGTGATCTACATCAAAAAATATATTACAGCCAGAAATGAAGTTTACATAGAAAATCCAGGCAAAACATATACATATACATATATATATATATATATATATATATATATATATATATATATTCAAATGTACTATCAACCCTTACGTATGCGTGTGAAAGCTGGAAAACAACAAGAGATATAGAAACAAAGTTGAACGCATTCGAAAATAAATGTCTAAGGAAAATACTTGGTATAGAATGGAACGAATTCAAAACAAACGAGGAAATTAGAGAAATCGCCAATCAACCACTAATATCTTCAGTAATAAAGAAAAGACGATGGTCATACGTTGGACATGTGATGAGAAGAGATAATAATCGAATAGCAAAGCAAGCCCTCATATGGGAAACAACAGGTAAAAGAAAAAGAGGAAGACCCAGGGAGACACTGAGAAGAACATTGATGAGAGAGGCAAGAGCAGCAGGAATCGGCTCCCTCAATGAGATAGAACTGCTTGCACAGAACAGAGACAGATGGCGAGATTTGATAAAATATCTTTAAAAGAAAACTGCTAGAACAAAAATTCATATAGGAGAAGGTGTATCTTGGTCTACGCCCTATGGGCCGGTTACGGCTCGAAAGGTCAATAGAGATAGATATATATATTGACCTTTCGACGGATACTCCTTCTCTTATCTAAATTTTTATTCTAGCAGTTCTCAATCCTTGTAAAGATCTTTTATCAAATCTCGCCATTTATCTCTGTTCTGTGCAAGCAGCTCTATCTCATTGAGGGAGCCAATTCCTGCTGCTCTTGCCTCTCTCATCAATGTTCTTCTCAGTGTCTCTCTGGGTCTTTCTCTTTTCCTCTTACCTGTTGTTTCCCACAAGAGGGCTTGCTTTGCTATTCGGTTATTATCTCTTCTCATCACATGTCCAACATATGACCATCATCTTTTCTTTATTACTGAAGATATTAGTGGTTGATTGACGATTTCTCTAATTTCCTTGTTTGTTTTGAATTTATTCCATGCTATACCAAGTATTTTCCTTAGACATTTATTTTCGAATGCGTTCAACTTTGTTTCTACGTCTTTTGTTGTTTTCCAGCTCTCACACGCTTACATAAGGGTTGATAGTACATTTGATTTGAATAGTCTAATTTTTGTGTTTGTGCTGATGAGTTTTGATTTCCACAACTTTTCAAGGCTTCTGAAAGACATTGCTGCTTTAGCTATTCTTATTCTAATTTCTTTACTTGTATCCCCTTCTCGATCAATGTAACTTTCAAGATAGATAAAGTGATTGATCTCTTCCACTGGTTTGTTTTCCATGTATATTCTGTCATCTGTTGGAATTAAGCTTTTCATGACTTTAGACTTTTCATGATTGATCTCAAGCCCAATTTTGCTGGCTATTGATGATAGTTCATTTGTGTTTTCCTGCATCATTTTTATCTGACTGCTAATGAGGACTATATCATCAGCAAAGTCGAGGTCCTCCAAAATACATCTTTGTCCTATTATGACTACTGTTTCTATTGGGAAACATTCGCTCAGTCCTTCCTCTGTCCGAACTGCACATGTGTAGCCATCATACATGTCTTTAATATTATTTATGATTTTTGATCTTCTTCCTCTTCCTCTTTCCTTCCTCATCTGCCTTTCAGCATTGATTCCTCTCCAGCAGCCTTGTTATTGGCCATACGCTTTAAGGAGGTCTCTATTTCGCTCAAGGTGAAGTAATTTAAATTAAATTTCTAACTCTGCTGCTGGTGTTTCATCTTCAAAATCTATTAAATTGTGGGGTAGTGGACGGTTAAGAATTTCTTTGAAATATTCCGCCCAATATATATAATATATATATATAATATATATATATAGTCTGTGCAGATATCATTGTTTTAGATAGTATTATATACAGACTTTATCTTTATTTAAAGGTTATATAGAGCCAGTCTTAACATATGGATGTGAATCATGGACAATAGGACAACAGACAAGAAAATCACTGGAGTCTTTAGAAATGTGGTTTTACAGAAGAATGTTGAGAGTACCATGGACAGCTAAGAAGAGTAATGAAGATGTTCTGAGAGAGGTCAAAGCAAAAAGAGAGCTCATTTCCAATATTAGGATGAAACAATCATCATTTTTTGGCAATGTAATGAGAAAAGAACAACTGGAATATATTATAATAACTGGAAAAATTGAGGTACGAAGAGATAGAGGGAGGCAAAGAGAAAAAATAACAAACAGCTTAAGAGAATGGCTTGGCAGAAGGTCAACAACAGAAATGATAAATAGCTGCCGAGATCGAAAGTTGTGGAGAGACATGATCACCTACGCCAGTAAGCCCAGTACTTGATGATGATGATGATATACAGACTTCAAGTGGTCCAAGGCAACTTTCAGTTCTGTTATTTAATATATATATATATATAAAAGTGTGGTGAATCGTTTTAACTATGAAGCTGAATTAACAGAACTGAAAGTTGCCTTGCACCATTCGAAACATGTATTTAATGCTATCTAAAACAATGATATCTGCACAGACTCATTATCAGCTCTTCCATCTCTATATGATTATCATGTTATCATTGGAAGTAAAAAAAATGTCATAAATAAATCTAGATACCAAACAGTTTATTGCCTTCCTTGAAATCAGAAGTCATGCAATGGGTCTATTGCCTCTCATATATACTTGGAAATGACAAGATAGAGACTTTAGAATGAATTGGTGTCACTGCAAGTGGAACATAAATGTTACGTCCCTGTTCCAGTAACTAACAAAGTGTTTGTCATAATTGTTCATACTGTTCTATTGAATGTGTTGCATTTTGAAGAAAGGTGTGCAGCTCATGATGAACAAACTTCTGGGTCGCTGTTGCAGTCATCACTGGTGGCAAGATCTCCATCCACCAACACCAAATCTAGTAGAGAATATAGTAAAAGGGATCATGAAAAGAACAAACACACCAGCTACCCTGAAAATAGTCAAACTGCTGCTGATTTGAACAGCAAAGACTTTGCTGAACATTTTACCAATGAGAAATACTGGGAGAGACCTCTTTAAACATATGGTCAACACTCATCCAAAAGGGAAAATCAACTTCTTCAAAAGAAAATAGAGCAATATTTTGCAGTTTTGTCCCTAACATGTAGAACTTAAGAATCACTTCATCAGAAATCAACTCGCATTACACTTCAGGGTGCCACTTCTGCACATCGACTTGCAAAACAGATGAACATTTATATTTTAGTGTTCAGCACTTGAAAATGTTAAAGAAATGTTTCTGCTCCCACAGTTAGATAAATGAAATACTATCTAAAAGAACAAAAGAATACTATCTAAGGATCAAAAGAATACTACCTGAAGGAACAACAGAATACTATCTGAAGGAACAAAAGAATAATATCTGAAGGATGAAAAGAATACTGTCTGAAGTATCAAAAGAATACTATCTGAAGGAACAAAAGAATACTATCTGAAGGATCAAAAGAATACTATCTGAAGGAACAAAAGAATACTATCTGAAGGATCAAAAGAATACTATCTGAAGGAACAAAAGAATACTATCTGAAGGAACAAAAGAATACTATCTGAAGGAACAAAAGAATACTATCTGAAGGAACAAAAGAATACTATCTGAAGAAACAAAAGAATACTATCTGAAGGATCAAAAGAACACTATCTGAAGGAACAAAAGAATACTATCTGAAGGATCAAAAGAATACAATCTGAAGGAACAAAAAAATACTATCTGAAGGAACAAAAGAATACTCTCTGAAGGATCAAAAGAATACTATCTGAAGGAACAAAAAAATACTATCTGAAGGAACAAAAGAATACTATCTGAAGGAACAAAAAAATACTATCTGAAGGATCAAAAGAACACTATCTGAAGGAACAAAAGAATACTATCTGAAGGAACAAAAGAATACTATCTGAAGGAACAAAAGAATACTATCTAAAAGAACAAAAGAATACTATCTGAAGGAACAAAAGAATACCATCTAAAGGAACAAAAAAAAATAACTATCTGAAGAAACAACAGAATACTATCTGAAGGAATAACAGAATACTATCTGGAGGAACAAAAGAATACTATCTGAAGGAACAAAAGAATACTATCTGAAGGAACAAAAGAATACTATCTGAAGAAACAAAAGAATACTATCTGAAGGAACAACAGAATACTATCTGAAGGAACAACAGAATACTATCTGAAGAAACAAAAGAATACTATCTGAAGGAACAAAAGAATACTATCTGAAGAAACAACAGAATACTATCTGAAGGAACAAAAGAATACTATCTGAAGAAACAACAGAATACTATCTGAAGGAACAAAAGAATACTATCTGAAGAAACAACAGAATACTATCTGGAGGAACAAAAGAATACTATCTGGAGGAACAAAAGAATACTATCTGAAGGAACAAAAGAATACTATCTGAAGGAACAAAAGAATACTATCTGAAGGAACAAAAGAATACTATCTGAAGAAACAAAAGAATACTATCTGAAGGAACAACAGAATACTATCTGAAGGAACAACAGAATACTATCTGAAGAAACAAAAGAATACTATCTGAAGGAACAAAAGAATACTATCTGAAGAAACAACAGAATACTATCTGAAGGAACAAAAGAATACTATCTGAAGAAACAACAGAATACTATCTGAAGGAACAAAAGAATACTATCTGAAGGAACAAAAGAATACTATCTGAAGGAACAAATGAACCCACAAACGCTTGCAGATATACCTATAAAGCATCAAGTCAAAGGACAAATGCGAAACATTTCCAAATGTCTTGAATTAATTATTTGTGAAAGAATGTCATTATTTTATCCAACAAAATATTGGTACATTTCACAGAATCCCCTTTATATTGGGCTCTTGGGGGACTGGTTGGTCTTGAGGCAAGACGCCAGCCTCAAGACAGAGAAGTGGGTTCAAATCCCGGCTACACTGGGTTTTTATTTATGATTTCTCTTTGTGGCAACCACCCCTGGTCTCAGCAGTGAGGCTCGGCTTGAATTGTCAGTTACTCATGGATGGAAAAAATATGAGTACCTCCGAAGTTGGAGTTATCTGCCTATGTGACGAGGGACCCCTGTGCACACGGCTGGCAGGGAAAAATGGATTAACACGTAAAATTCAGTTCCTAGTCTCTAGGGACTTTGTCAGAGGTAAAAACTGGCGAATGAAAAAAATATTGGGCTGTTTTTCATAGCAGCATTACTTGAACATGCAGTTTACAAACTTTTCTGCTGCAAACTTACAATAAATAACTTTGAGAATAATGTCAGAGAAGTGCTTGATATTCATGCGAGCACAACTCTGAACAACTTTATTTTTAAATAAACTCTTATTTGTGGCTTATTTCTTTCATTAGGATGACACAGAAATTACATCACAGACATATACAACGGCATATGTTAAGTCACAAACTAAGAAAAATTAAATTATTTAAAATGTTTTTATTTTTTTTTTTAATTTAGATCTGGCAATTGAATGCTTTGAAAAGAGCTGTAGAGGTCAACCATTAATGCCAATCAACTCACTGGGAGGTTATTCTGTTCTCTACTGTGGCTGTAGTCCTAATGCTGTCACTCAGCGACAGATAAGAAGTATTTCACCTTTCAAGGACATCACACTGTGGAACAGACCAACAGGTCGACACTCTGTGTGGTTGCTCTCTTTATATACCAAGATTTTTATATCGTTAGTCTGGTTGTTGTGTGCTGGCCCAATGATATTTCCACTAGTGAAATTTTCTACATTACATTACTCATAAACTGAGCAGAAGTTTTCTTATTTCTCTCTTTTTATCTTTTTTTTTTCTTTTAGTGTAAAAAATAACAATAATAGGAGGAACTCTTTAGTTCTTTGAGGGGAAAAAGAATCAATATTCACGATCATAAAATGACTTGAAAATTTGCCAAAAGTTTTATTGTTTTTATTTTTTTTTTCTCAAAAATATATTTTTAGGCTAGAATTGTAAATCAAAACAAAATATGTTTTTCTTTCTTTATTATATATTTAAGATTTAACAAAATTAATTACTAGTTATATTAAGCAGTATTAGGTTCTTTTCCAATTTTATGTTTTTTTTTTAAATTTCCTTATCCAATTTTGATTGCATAAGAAATATCAGTTCTTTAATGTCAGAAGATTTATTGGTTCACTTCAATTTCTGTAATGCAGACTATGTACATTATAGATATTCTTAATATAGGCTGTCATAATTGTAATATTATTAGTTTTATCGTTATTTTTTTATTGGTGTTATTATTAGTAGTCATAATAGATCTCATTATAGTATTATTACAATTATTAGTGGTAGTAGTGATATTATTATTAATAGTTATAGTTGAAGGGAGGCATTACTAATGTAGCATTGGTGGTTGTGGTAGGTAATAATACTAATTATTATTAGTATATTATAAGTAGCAGCAGTAGTAGTAGTAGTAGTAATGGTAGTAGTTGTAATAGTAGTAGTGACATCAGTTGTAGTAGGAGTTGTAGCAGCAGTAGTGGTAGTAGGAGTTATAGGTATTGGTATTAGTAATTGTTGTAGTAGTGGTGGTAATAGGAGTCATTGCAGCAGTAGTGGTAATAGAAGTTACATTAGCAGTAGTGGTAATAGAAGTTACATTAGCAGTAGTGGTAATAGAAGTTACATTAGCAGTAGTGGTAATAGAAGTTACATTAGCAGTAGTGGTAGCATGAGTAGTAATAGTAGTTGTTGTGCTAGTAGGAGTAGCAGTAATAGTAATAGTATTTATAGACGTTGCAGCATATTATTAATATTATTATTTAGCAATGTTAGAAGTATGGTAGTCATGTTTTTCTTAGTTTTGCCAGGTCAAATGTGGAAAAATATAAATATGCCATAACTCATTATTCATTGTTATAATTACAAAAATTGGGTTTATCTAAATTTTTACATTTTCAAAAAGGAAAAGATCAATCAAAGTACAATTCACTATCCCCACTAGATCTTTAGTTATAAATTTGAGATCAATAGGGTAAATTGTAAAAATAAACTGACTCTTTGTTTGTAAATTTGACAACTGCATTGCGATTTTGCTGCATTTGGGTGCTTTGTGTAATATTTAGTGCACACCATTTCTGAGGTCCATTCTGTGATTGGTGTTAAATTGTGGGTACCATTATTTTTTTTATAAATCACCATGGCCTGTCAGACTCAGTTCTGGAGTGAAACATGGTTGTGTTTTTGAACTTTTCAGATAGTGCTTCAAGAGAAGAACCATTTTTTTTGTTTGAAAACAGGGTGTATGCCTTTTTCTTGACTCAAGCTAGTAGAAGTTTATTAATATCTACCTTGATGTTGCCAACACATGAGTAAACATGTCTATTTGAGTGTCCCCATACACATTCAGCATGCTTATTTGAGTGTCACCATATACATTCAGCATGCTTATTTGAGTGTCCCCATGCACATTCAGCATGCTTATTTGAGTGTCCCCATACACATTCAGCATGCTTATTTGAGTGTCACCATATACATTCAGCATGCTTATTTGAGTGTCCCCATACACATTCAGCATGCTTATTTGAGTGTCACCATAAACATTCAGCATGCTTATTTGAGTGTCACCATAAACATTCAGCATGCTTATTTGAGTGTCACTATATACATTCGGCATGCTTATTTGAGTGTCACCATAAACATTCAGCATGCTTATTTGAGTGTCACCATAAACATTCAGCATGCTTATTTGAGTGTCACCATAAACATTCAGCATGCTTATTTGAGTGTCACCATATACATTCAGCATGCTTATTTGAGTGTCACCATAAACATTCGGCATGCTTATTTGAGTGTCACCATAAACATTCAGCATGCTTATTTGAGTGTCACCATAAACATTCAGCATGCTTATTTGAGTGTCACCATAAACATTCAGCATGCTTATTTGAGTGTCACCATAAACATTCAGCATGCTTATTTGAGTGTCACCATATACATTCAGCATGCTTATTTGAGTGTCACCATATACATTCAACATTATTATTTGAGTGTCCCCATATACATTCAGCTTGCTTATTTGAGTGTCACCATAAACATTCAGCATGCTTATTTGAGTGTCACCATAAACATTCAGCATACTTATTTGAGTGTCACCATATACATTCAGCATGCTTATTTGAGTGTCACCATAAACATTCAGCATGCTTATTTGAGTGTCACTATATGCATTCGGCATGCTTATTTGAGTGTCACCATAAACATTCAGCATGCTTATTTGAGTGTCACCATAAACATTCAGCATGCTTATTTGAGTGTCACCATATACATTCAACATGATTATTTGAGTGTCACTATATACATTCGGCATGCTTATTTGAGTGTCACCATAAACATTCGGTATGCTTATTTGAGTGTCCCCATACACATTCAACATGATTATTTGAGTATCCCCATATACATTCAATATTGCTTATTTGAGTGTCACCATATACATTCGGCATGGTTATTTCAGTGTCACCATATACATTCGGCATGCTTTTTTTTTTTACCATATACATTCAACATGCTTATTTGAGTGTCACCATATACATTCAGCATGCGTTTTTTTAACTTTCTCAACTCAAGTAGTGGTGGCAGAATGATTAATGGACTTGCTAAATACCAGAAGTTTTTGGAGTTCAATTCCCAGTTGTGGCAAATATTTTGTGACCAACATGACTTCAAGGCACAATCCAGCCTTTGAAAATGAGTACCAAAGTAATTTTTTATGAAAATATAGTAGCCTGACATGAAAGTAGCCTGACATACCACATCACCCATAAAAATGTGTTAATTGAATAAATGGACACTATGACATATTCCTCTTCACGCTGTTGTGTGGAGATAACTCTTTACTATTATAATACAAACACTAAAACATGCTTATTAGAGATGCTTTCAACAGTCAGCAATGATTATTTGTGTCTGAACACACATATATAGGCCTTTAAAAAACTGTCTATAAACACTCCACATAGACAGTTTAAACACTTCACACAGACAATCAATATAAAATACTCCACCCATAAATAAGTAACATTTCACTTAGGCACTTAAATAGATATAAAAACTCCACACAGACACTATATATGGATGGACACTCAATGTCATCATCATCAAGTACTATTCCTGCTGGCGTAGGTGATCATGTCTCTCCACAACTTTTGATCTTGACAGTTATTTATCATTTCTGTTGTTGACCTTCTGCCAAGCCATTCTCTTAAGCTGTCTGCTATCTCTTCTCTTTGCTTCCTTCTATTTCTTTGTCCCTCAATTTTCCCAGTTGTTACAATATATTCCAGCTGTTCCCTTCAAATACATGACCAAAAAAGGATGATTGTTTCTTCCTAATAATGGAAATTAGCTCTCTTTTTGCTTTGGCCTCTTTCAGAACATTTTCATTACTCTTCTTAGCTGTCAATTGTATTCTCAACATTCTTCTATAAAACCACATTTCTACAGCTTCCAATGATTTTCTTGTCTGTTTTACTATTGTCCATGATTCACATTCATATGTTAAGACAGGATCTACATAATATTTAATTACTCTTTTTCTTGTTTCTATTGTCAAAAATGGATTGCACAGTATCTTCCTCATTTTTTGGAAGGCTGCTTTTGTTTGAGCCATTCTGTATCTATTGTATCAATTGGATGGAAAGAAAAGAAAACAAACGATGAAGTTTTAAAACAAATGAAAATAAAAAGAGAACTACTAAATACAATTAAGACAAGACAAATGAAATTTTTGGGGCATGTTAAAAAGACACAACAGCCTACTAAAAGTAATATTGGAAGGGAAAATACAAGGTAAAAGAGGCAAAGGCAGACCAAGACTAACATGGACAAGTAACATCAAAAGATGGACAAGTCAATCTATGACAGCCTGCACCATCAAAGCAAGAAACAGAGTAGAATGGCGATCCGTGGTAGCCAACCTTCGTTGCGGAAATGGCACTCAATGATGAATGATGATGATTCTGTATCTCACCTTAGTTGTACACTCAATATAGACACAAAATATAATCACTCATAAAAAGACACAAATATCACTGTAAAATAAAACTGTTTATTTTTTTTTTAAATATTTTCATCTAGCAATTAACTTAGACTTTTCAAATTAAATGTATTATCAACCCTAACATATGCATGTGAGAGCTGGAAAACAACAAGAGACATAGAAATAAAGTTGAACGCATTCGAAAATAAATGTCTAAGGAAATACTTGATATAGTGCAGAATGAATTCAAAACAAATGAGCAAATTAGAGAAATCGCCAATCAACCACTAATATCTTCAATAATCAAGAAAAGATGATGGTCATATGTTGGACATGTGATGAGGAGAGATAATAACCGAATAGCAAAGCAAGCCCTCATGTGGGAAACAATAGGTAAGAGGAAAAGAGGCCAAACCAGAGAGACACTGAGAAGAGAAGAACATTGATCAGAAAGGCAAGAGCAGCAGGAATTGGCTCCCTCAATGAGATAGAGTTGCTTGCACAGAACAGAGACAAATGGCGAAATTTGATAAAAGATTTTTACAAGGATTGGACTGCTAGAATAAAAATTTTGATAAGAGAAAGAGTATCTGGGTCTATGCCCTATGGGACGTCCATGGCTCGAAAGGTCAATAGATAGATATATAGACTAAGTAGTAGAACATCACATAATTACGTCAATGTTATGCAGATTATACTTGTAAATGACATTAAATAAATTTACATAATGTAGAAAGACAAATTAAAAGTTTGGCTACCATAAGTCATTATATGACCAGAGAAAATAACGTCATTAAAATTATTCAAATTTCAAAGTTATATATGAGCAAACAGAGATAATACAAGGCACACTTATATTAACATTTGACTAGAGACATATTAATTCCAAAAAATTTTTAATTTTGTGATCATAAAACAATATTTTAAAATTCCTCATCTTCCATCTGAAAGAATTTTCTATTGCAAAAAATGAACAGAAGTCCCTTACAAGACATTTGTAACAAAATTACAAACCTTTTTCTTTTAAAGTAAATCTACAACTATTTTATAAATTTTTATGAAATAAACTTTTATACAGTTATACATTGTTGTGCTAGAAAGCAAGTATCCCTTGAATTACAATTTTTTAAAGTAGGAATTATCTAAACATGCATTATTTTACAGGCAGCTTTATATTATTTGTATGAGTTTATCATATTATCATAACAAATAATAATAATAAAAGTGTTACAATTTTAACAGCTCTAAAAAATGTATGTGTGAGGATTTTTCTGGTTTGCTTTCTAATCATTTTGTTGTCAGATGTTCATGTTCACCTTAAAAAATGTGGAAGGTATGAGATTGTAAAATATTCTTTATTCTGCAAAAATCTTATTTGAAAATATAATCTTGATCTTTACCATGCCACTAGATGCCGCTTAGGGCTCATTGTGTTTTTCGCCATCCATATCTATTTTTGGGAGCCGCGATAGCTCATGGTTAGTGAACTAGACTACAAAGGACAAGGGGTAGGGTTCGATCCCAACCAACGGCTTCCGGGTTGACCCAGCCTTAATGGGTACCGGATTTTTTTCTGGGAAAGTAAAGCAGCACGGGCATAATACCGACCACATTACCCCAAAAATCATGTGCTGAAGGTCTGTAAAATATAGGGTCACTAACACCATATTTCCCTATATGCCACTTGGCGTGATGGGGGTACTTTACTTTTTTTTTTTACTATATCTATTCTTGGTGAGATGTTTGATCTTACCTAATGAATCTATGCCTGTCAGATTTGCTTCTCTTAAATGTTCTTTTTAGTTTCTCTCTAGGTCTTCCTCTTTTTCTGTATCCTGATGTTTCCCATAGAAGAGCCTGTTTTGGAATTCCTTCGTCTCTTCTCACACATATCCAACATATGTCCATCTTCTTTTCCTAATGGTAGATGAAATCATTGGTTACATGGCCATTTCTCTTATCTCTATATCAGTCTTGAATTTATTCCATTGAGCACAGTGTATTTTTCTTAAGTATTTATCTTCAAAAGCGTTTCATTTTCTCTCAATCTCTTTTGTTGTTTTCCAGCTTTTACATGCATAGGTAAGGGTTGATAATATGTTTGAATTGAAAATTCTAATTTGAAATTATAATAGATAACAATATTAATTAAACATTTGTGGTAGAATTACCATTTTAAATAATAAGAGTGTAGAGTTGTTGGTTTGTAATCTTATTTACATAGAGACAACATAGTGGTTTTTCTAAACCAGTTAGCTTTTCATCACTGATATTTATTCTCTCTCTCTCTCTGTCTGCAATCAAGACTCAATCAGAGTAGGATTCCAGACTCTCTCATGAAGTCAGCTGTCTTTTTAAGCGAATCAAATATATATGATATTTATTCAAAAAAGTTCTAAATCAGTCTTTTTTTTTAAACTTAGATATCTGTTCTGCAGCAACATGATTTAAAAAAAAAACACATCTGATATTAGCTCAAGAGGATTTGTTTAAAACCAGTGTGGTTTTTAAATAATGTCTGATATCATTCTAATGATGTTTTTTTTACACTATTATGGTTTTTAAATAACTTATATATTAGTTCAAGGGTATTTTTTAATACCAGTTTGATTTTTAAATTTTCTTTGTTAATAATTCCAAGATAGCTTTTTTTTCTGTACCAATTCAGTTTTTCAGTAACCTCATATATCATCATTTCTAAGAAGTTACTTTATAAAAATCATAACTTGTTATCACTTATATTTAGGTATGACTCGTACAGCTTGTGCATATTCAAACTTGAAAAGCTCCTCATGTGTTTTGCCAAATATTGGTTTAAGTAAGCATTAAAGTAATTTATATTATTTCTTTTTTTTTACAAGTTATAACACTAATCCTGCAAGCTAATTGGGGAAGTTTGGTGGTAAACTATTAGCACATATTCTAAGAAAGAAACTTGGTGGTCATAATTGGAACACGTTTTTGTAACATATTATTTCAACATTTAATTCTATTTAATTTGCACATATTCTGTAAACTTTTAAAAAATTTTCTTAGGTTTAAATCTCCAAAATTATCTTTTTGATTAAGTTTTTTTTGCCTTAACAGCTTTTTTAAGGGACCATAATTGTGTTCTGTTCTTTCTTTTTCCCATTCTTATTTTTGTATATAGGACCATAATTTTTGCAATGAGACATTGTCTATTATTACCTTAATGAGTCTTATCAGTTAGGAAGATATCAAAACAGTGTATGTACTCTATAGATGATCTCTAGATAATTTCCAAAGGTATTTAATATCATTTTGATGATTGTGTTCGTTTCACTGTTTTTGAACTCTTAATCAGACTGACAAACTTTGTGCTCTTTCCGGTTTTCAACTGCCAAGTTTTTTTTCACATGCTCAAGTTGAACCCAGGACTGACTTAATGTCTTCCATATCTGGCAGCACTGGGCACCTGATCTCACTGACTCTACGATCAGGAGTCAGTTAGAACAGTCATGATTCCACATATACAAATTAAC
The DNA here is from genome assembly GCA_032433765.1 of Megaustenia siamemsis. Taxonomy (NCBI): domain Eukaryota; kingdom Metazoa; phylum Mollusca; class Gastropoda; order Stylommatophora; family Ariophantidae; genus Megaustenia; species Megaustenia siamemsis. The sequence goes on from JAVIAB010000088.1 coordinate 24,874,300, forward strand.
AACATTTGGTTACCTTAAAACATTGAACTTTTCTTCCAATACCTTTTACAGAATAGACAATTCAGCTTTAAAATAATTATATTTATGATCGTTTAATTCTTTTGTTGGTATTGTTTTGATATCTTCAATATAACACTTTCAGATATTAACTTTCCATTCAGATTTAAGATATATTGCACAAGTTACATTTTACCACCTTCATGTTATTTGACTATTTTTTCCCTCTAGAATGGCTAATTGAATGTTGGCATTTAACTTGGTCAGGAATTACACATATTTTAGACCAGATTCAATATTCATGTAAACATTTGAGTGGTAAAGAATATCATGACATCGACATGAATTACTGAAAGCTCTCTGTGAATTATCATCTTGAGTGACTTGTAAAAAGCTCTCTGTGAATTGTCATCTTGAGAGATCTGTAGTAGGTTCTCTATTAATTGCCATCTTAGAGAATTGTAGATAACTCTCTGTGAGCTGCATTGTTAGATATTTGTAGAAAGCTTTCTGTGACTTGTTATCTTTGAGAGTTGTAGAAAACCCTCTGTTAATTGTTATCTTAGAGAACTGTAGAAAGCTTTCTGTGGGTGGCCATATTTTGCTCTAATATGAAATATTTTTACTTGTATAAAATTACTGAAATTATGGACAAGTTGAAAGCTCATTAAAACCTACTAGTATACAAAGATAAACCACAGAGTCTAAATCAAGAAAGACATTTTTTTGAATTGATGTGGAGCTGACACCCACATTCACTTTTAAGGAGTCACAAGATGACATCAATGACTGACAATACAAATACTCCTTTAATAAAGTCAATGACTTTTACTCAAGCTACAGTAACAAAAATGTATAAATTAGTAATCTATTTTTTAAAAATATATGACTGACATTAATTGAGTCACAAACTCTGTGATATGTGTAGTTAAGAGCATTGTTAAAAATAATAGTGGCAAAATAATTAAAATAAGTCATTGCCTATATTCAATTAACCACAAAAAGTGTCAAATTAAATTATAAGAAAAGTACAATCAAATAATAGACAAACTTCATATGCTAATGTGTGCATCAAGCACAGACTACTTACGCATCAACCCATAATTTGTATGGACTTCAACATTTTAATAATTATGTCACCATAGAAATATTTTGTTCACATTTTAATATTTTCCAAACACAAAGTTAAGGTTGAATCACATTTGACATAAATATGTAATAATACACGTGTCAACTATTGACTCATTAAAAGAATGTAAACCTTCTAATATTTTCTTGGCATATTAAATTAATTTGCAAAGATATTTATGATTTTAGAAGTCTATTGTAAATAAATAGAGCAGAGTAGGTAATATTCATACCAAATCAGAAAGTTTATCACAGATTCTTATTAACCCTAGATTACAAAACCTATATGTGAGACAAGTTGGTATAATAGTTCATAAAACTTGCTACTCAAAATACACACTTCAAATTTGGAGAAATAATTTTGCTATTTAACAGACAGCAGCGTTCATAAGAGAATCAGGAATCCCTGTCTGAATGAGCCATGATCGTAGAAGAAGAAGAAGAATATTGTCATTGAACTTTTGCTACAAATCTTTGCGTTTATCTATGTAGAGATGTGGGAATTGGATATGGTGATTTTTTTCCTGCTTATGCCTGAAATTTGATGCATGGCGCAATGTCTATCGTACAGCGCTTTTTCTATTGACTCATCAGGCCTACCAGTATGTTTGCTTTTATCTTTGCGGCCATTCATTGCCTATCCTGTGTTTACAAAGTTTGTTCGATATCTCGCAGACAATCAAAGAGGATTTCACTGTCAGAAGTTTAAAAAAAAAAATTTACTGCGCTTATGGTCAAGTTTTTTTTTTTTTTTTTTTTAATTTGCATATTTTATGATAGCATTGTATTTTTTACTCAGCACAGTAGTGTTAAAACAAAAAAAAAAAAAAAATTCCTAAATCTTCCAGCAGTGACTTGTCAAGCGTCACTGGAAATAATTAGGAAGGTGTAAGTGGGAAAAAATGTTTGCACATAGCAAATTGTCAAATTCCAAGAATTTGTACTTTGAAGCATCATTTATTATGAAGGTATCATAATGTAGACTTGATAAACTTTCCATAAGTGTTTGTAATATATTCAGAACCAAAGTTGAGTTGCAGGGGATGCCAGAAGATGGATAATACACCACTGACTGCCTTAGGGTCCCTCCCTCCAGATTTTCAGTTTGGGTTTACTCCCGTAGCCTTCAAACTTTTCCAAGTCTTCTCACAAGGCAGTGAGCAAACTGGATGAGACAGCTGCTGTCGAAAATAGACATTCGCCGGTGCAACAGTGAAAAAAAATTATATCTACCGATTGGTCTATCCTAATTGAAAAATAGACAAATATCTACTTAACAAAGAGAATTTCACTGTCCATCAGCCTGTCAGAAGTTAAACAACCACAACAGCAATGAACAGAATGGTAAATCCAAGCAGCACACCACGTGTAACTGGCGTATTTTGAAAAACACACGCTGTAACAAAAAACGCTGTCCACATATAGACGCCATCTTGAACCATAGGTTCAAGAAAATTTGAAATGTAAACAGTAAATATATTTTATTATTGATCATAATTGAAGGTGTTGACAGGAACTTTTTTGTATGATTTAAGATAGTCACAATAAATACTTGCTGAGCGGTTTTTTAAAACTCATGAGGACTTTTCATTTGTCTCTAATCTAATAACTAAAATCCAATCAATGAAGTCATAATGAGCTACTAGAACACACAAATACAATAAAAATCTAAAGATATTAATTAAAGAATGTATACCAAGGCACCAATAAAATAACATTGCCAAAAATTAATATAATATATTTACATCTTATTAACATGCAACAAATAAAAAATATATATTTATGCTCAGTTTCAGCAATATTTTATTATTTATTTTTTTTTATACACAATTTGCTTTATGTATCATATAGTACAATAAATATAAAATGTACATATAAAGTTAAATATAATTGCTGTTTTTTCAATGTATAATTACACAAATCAACATATACTCCATCATCTTACGCAGCAATTTTTATTTTAATTGAATATTTTTTTTAATCTTTGTCAAAATTTGGAATATTCTCAGCTGAAATAAAAGGTTTAAAAAACTTGTACAATCAAATCAGGCTTGCAGGGTTATTTATTTTCTTCAACTTTTGAAATGTTAAGTTTTATTCATGGTTTTGAATTCACAAATTTCAAAGTTTTGTTTTGAATACTTTCTGTCTGCAGGCATAGCCTGAAAGTGATAATCTTATAAACAATTTTCCAGTTTTTAATTTTTGATATTTGAAATTGATCATTGCAATAAAAATAAATAATAAACTTCTGTACAAGAGCTATGAAATTGCATACAGTTATATAAAATAGGTTTTTGACAGCTGTTTAATAAAAAGAGACATTTTTTTTTTCATTATTCTGTTTAAAGACAGTATTTCTTCTGTAGTAGAAGGTTTATCTACCTATCTATCAGCTTGATTGTAGTCAGGTTATCCCTATATCTGCTCCATCATCTGTCCCACTACTACCTCTTTGATGTATGTTCAAAATGATTATTCCTGTCAGGTGTTGAATGTTTATGCAGCTTGTACCCACTAAGCACACAGGATTAACTAGATGTCTTTGTTGCACAGATCTCATCAGTTTCTTGATGTGCATATCCTTTTCCACTTTTCGTCATCAGCCTCTCACAGTAAATTAAGAACAAACTTTGCAATGTCTTCATTACCCAGAGTCAGGCAGACAGCACTCTGTGTTAACACAGTCAGGCAGCACTCAGTGCTAACACAGTCAGGCAGCACTCAGTGCTAACACAGTCAGGCAGCACTTAGTACTAACACAGTCAGGCAGCACTCAGTGCTAACACAGTCAGGCAGCACTCAGTGCTAACACAGTCAGTAAATTGATCCACAATTTTGTTTGCTGTAAACCCTGGCACTTTCTAAACAGTACACTCATGTCAAAGTGGTCATTGATGAACCATCCAGTAATCACTCCCAGAGCAGGGTGCACCAGTCAATTTTCTGTAAGATACTTTATGCATATATAATTCCAGAACGCAGAGATGCTGATGGCACAGTCCTCCTCCCAAACAGTGCAGAAAGCTTAAAAGAGACAATTGAGTGTGTTAAAATACACAGTGAAGATGAAAATCTCTATCTAAACACACAGAAAACTAAGATAATGTCCATTGACAAAACAAAAAGCACCCCAATATCATCAACAGTGAAGAACTTGAAATTTGTAACAAACTATGAATATCTGAGATCTGTAGTAATTAGCAATGGAGACTGCCAGAAAGAGGTCAAAAGAAGATTAGCAATAGCAACACAAAAATTAAACACCATGCAGATGTGACACAATATGATTGGCAATAAAATTAAAATTACTAAGGGCATGTATCTTCCCAATAGCAACATATGGTTGTGAATCATGGACGACCTCGCAAACAGCAAAAAGGGAAATTCATTTGAAACAAAATGCTGCAGAAAAATCCTTAAGATACCTTGGATAATCTAAAAGAGCAATGAAGACATATTAAAAGATTTAAAAGAACTGGTATATAGCACTATGCTACAGAAGAAATTAAAATACTGTGGCCAGGTCAAAAGACACAGTGGGCTAGAAAGAACATTACCAGAAGGCATGGTTTCAAGGCAAAGCATCAGGGGCAGATGCTGGACACCATGATCGTGCATTTGCCAAATTTCCAACTCGCTTTCCTATATGTCTGGCATTGGTAGTACAACGTTGGGATGAAGATTGTATTGTATAGTGCTTGTTTTGCCTCCAGACTTATTTCCTTGTTGGACAATAGTGGTGATAACTGTCCGATGCTTTGATAAGCTTTGTTGCATCTTGATTCTATCTCTGCTGTTTGAGAATTATCGTTTGTCATTAGACTTCCTAGGTATTTGAATTCCTCTACTTGTTTAAGTTGCCTGCCTTCTATAGTTATGTTGATGTGTTTATTTTTGGCGACATTCATGACTTCTGTTTTGTTGATGTTGATTTTCATGTTGTATTTTGTGCCTGAGATGTTGAGTTTGTTTAAGTGTTCTTGTAGGTCTTCTATTGTTTCATGTATTAGTGCCTGATCATCTGCAAATAAAAGCTAGTTGATCTCCTCTGTCTCTGATGGGTTGGCTAGCTTGCATATATGGTCCATGTATGTAATGAACAGTAGGGAGGATAGTACGCACCCCTGTCTTACACCTGATCTAACTAATTTGTATGTAATATGTCAGATAAATATAAACATGTAGATTGATATTTAAAATTATGAAAAATTTTGCCTCTGAAATCTCTACTGCTAAATTGATAAAAAAAAAACCTTCCGCACTGAAAGAGTTAATGACCTGCTGAGATAACTTTGCTTTAAAATGTGAAGAGCTCTGTGAAGAATAAAAAAAAAGACATATTTATTACTCATAGCAATTGTTGGTGGTGGAAAAACAATAAGAAGAAATAAGTATATGTAATAAGGACTACGGCACATACTGTATGATATGAATGATGTATTTCTATTATATTAATTTCAATGGACAAAAGTAAAACTACTTTGTGGTAACTGTAAAACCAGTGCTGCAAATTTGAAATTAAAAAAAACATAATATTAAAGTATAACATTATTTTATATAAAACACTTACTTTAAATAAAAATGTAAAACAATTTTATTTTAAATAATTATTCTTATAAGTGACTCAAATGTATATATTTTATGATGAATATAATTCTATATATTATACATAAATAGAACATGATATATAAGAAATAAGCATGTTGAATTTGTTCGCCATAAAATATTTTTTTCATAGAATAAGTTAATGTATAATTCAACAGATTTTACAGTCCGATTGTAAATTGTTACAGAGCACAGTTTACTCAAATGTAAACCTGGAAACATCTGTGACATATTATCTCAACTGTATGGTGATACTAGAAGTTTGACACATCATCATCATCATGTGCCATACCGGTTGGCGTAGGTGATCATGCCCTTACACAATCTTCTATCTATTTGTATTATATTAATTCTTTTGTTGACTGTTTTCCATGCCATGACACCAAGCAATCCAGTATTATCTCTCTTTGTCATCTGCGATCTCGCTTTCCCTGTATTTTGCCAGTTGTAATAAAGTATTCCAACTTTTCTCTTCTCATGATGTACCAGAAAAATATTGTTTCTTTCTGATGTTCTTTACGAACTCCTTTTGGAGTGTTGGTCTCTTTGAGAATTCTCTCATTGGTCTTTTTAGCTGTCCTGGGAACTTTCAACATTCTTCTGAGAAACCCCATCTCTGTGGCCTTTAATCATCTTTTCATTTGTTTGTCTACTGTCCATGATTCGCTTCTACAGGCCAGAATTTGCTCTATATAGCATAATGAACTCTCTTTCTCACTTCTATTGACATAGACTTGTTGCATAAGACGTTTTTCAATTTCTGAAATGCTATTTTTAGCCTGAGCTATTCTGCTTTTTATTTCTGTGGTGCATCTTCCATCTGATGTTATTATTATGCCCAAGTATTTGACGCGTTGCACTTGTTTCAGATTTGTCCTATTTATTTTTATGCTGCATGATGGTGATGATTGTTTCTTCGATATAACCATTACTTCTGTTTTCTTACTATTCAGAGTGAGACCTTTCTTGTTGCTTTCTTTTACTATTATGTCTACCATTTCTTGTAGTTCATTCTCTGTCTCTGCTATTAAAACTGTGTCATCTGCATATCGCAAATTATTTATGTTGTGACCATTGACTTCAATTCCTTTTATATCTACTATTGATCTCACAAAATTTTTGTCCTAAAGTGGAAACAAATCTGGTGACAGAACACAGCCCTGTCTGACGCCTTGTTTTATATACTGAACTGTCCTGTTTGGTTGCTAATTCTTATGGCTGCTGTTTGTTGCCAATACATGTTTTTTATGATTCTCAGAATCATGCCATCAATGTTTAATTTCTCCAGCATATTGATTATTTCCACATGCTTTACTTTGTCAAATACTTTAGTTTAGTCTATAAAGCACATATAAAGATCTTTCTTTACCTCTATAGCTCTTTCTATCAATGATCTTGAGATGTATATTGCATAATTGGTGCCATTTCCTTTCACAAATCCACATTGTTCCTCACTTATTTCTGTTTTTATTTTGTTCCTTACATGTCTCATGATGATTCTTAGTAATATTTTCGTCATATGGTTCATGAGACTAATAGTGTGATGATCTTCACAATCAGTGGTGCCCGACTTCTTCGGTATCGTTGCAAAGATAGATTTTAGTAAATCTTTGGGTATATGTCCTGTGTTGTATATATCATTGGGCAGTTTTGTTATGATTTATACTCCCAGCTCTCCTAATGCATTTATCTCTTTCATTGTTACATTGTTGGGACCTGGAGCTTTGCCTTTTTTCATGTGTTGTATTGCCTCCTCCAGTTCACCCTGCATTATTAATGGGCCTGTGTCTTTGTTGGAACTGTTTAGCCCTGGTCTTTCATCATCTTAGAGTTGACTGATATATTTTGTCCCTCTTTCCGTTATCTTCTCCTGTCACATTATTATATTTTCTTCCTTTGATTTTACACATCCTGAAACTTTGACTTATTTTCTTCCTGTTAATTCATCAACTGATTGTGCCAAAATTTTGAGTCTTTTTTTGTTGTTTTTCCATATCTTCACATATCTACTTTAACCATCCTTACTTTGCTTCTCTGCATTTGTTTTGGATCTCTTTGTGCAATATTTTGTATGTTCATATTCTTTCTTATGAATTTTACACAAACAGGAATCTTTAATGATGAAATTTTTTTTTTTTATGAGACAACAGGGTGGGTTTGTGGCTAGCAGCATCATTATGAGCTAGCAAATTAAAAACATACAGAAAGTATGCGTATTTGCATTTTAATTAAAAGCTCTAAAAATAGACAGGAACGATAATTGGGTAGGTAATAATGTTTTTTTTAAATTTATTTATTACTTTTTGTGTCTCATTTTCTATTTGCAACTTCCATTTACAAAGCTAGTATGACTTTAACTCTTTCTGTACGTTTTGCCACACTGTGCGCCATGCCGATTTCAGCCACATATGTTTTGCCACAAAGTGCGCCACTCTCAATTTGATTAGTGTGAACCGTCATCAAGCCATACTCTTATTTTCATGTCTTGTATCATCTTGGTATTGGTGAAGTCTAATACCTTGTTCAATTATTAAAAAATTCATACATAATGTGTAATATGTTAAATAAATGTAAATATGTAGATTGATTCTTAAAATCATTAAAAAATGTGGTCACTGAAATCTCTTCCATTGCATCGATAAAAATCTTCCATACAGAAAGATCTATACTAAGCCATTGTATTTAGTTGTTTTTTTTTTTATTTGGCCTAATGTGTTGCAATTTATATCACAGTCAAAATGAAAGTACGTTTGTTACATTTATTATTGTTAGCCAATTGTGACAGTTCTTGGTTTTTCAAGCAACTTGTAAAATGAATTGCTTTCAACAATTATCTTTAATTAATTAATGATATTTTCTTTAATAAATTGTCTATGTTCTTCTTTTTGATGTTTTAGACATTCCTGAATTGTATCTCACTAAGACACTCAGGTAAAGAATAGTGACACTGTGACCTTCCAGGCATGTCGTAAGAGGCGACTAAGGAGGTTGATCGATGGCTTGACAAGCTGTCATTGTAAAAAGTATTGTTATGGAAACAGCACCATAGATTTTAGAGCAGTGATCTCTGCAATATGTGCCATTTTGGCACGCAAGGTTTCTGTTTTTGAGATTGTGGTTCTGCCCTATGTGCCGTCTTTGGCTCGAAAGGACAATAGATAGAAGACACTCAGACTTTTAGATTCTCAGATAATGAGGCACTAATACAGTGAAACTCTCATCCTTTGAAAACTTACAAATTCTTTATTGCACATTTAATTATCTTGTATCTCCTTCTGTTTTTTCTGTTTCTCAATAAAACAAGTGAAAGCATCAAGGCCAAGAAGTCAGGTTTGATATTGATTGGCAGCACCTAAATTTACCCAACCTTAAAATGGCTACTGGATTTTTCTGGGAAGGTAGTTTAGTTTAGTTTAGTCGACAGGTCATTCTCATTGCACATCAGACAAGTCTATAAGTACTCAGATCTCTTCCGAGGAATACTCATGCAGCCTGTAGCGAGTGACTAATGACACTGGTGTCGTGTTGGTTGATAAGTCTTCTTTGGATTCTTGCATAGCATTTGGTGTTGTGTTGGTTGATAAGTCTTCTTTGGATTCTTGCGTAGCATTCTCGTCTGGCATCTCAAAACTTGACATGGTATTCATGAAGTCTGTTCATGGCTACAGATTCAAGGTCATTTTTAAGTAGTTTTTTTTCATCCAGCATCCCTGATGGTATTCAGAATGTCATAGTAATCCATCGCCCTTCCTCACTCAACATCAGCCAAACTGGCAAGTCTATCAGCACGTTCATTGCCTTTTACACCCACATGCCTTCTGGTCAATATGGTGGATAGGTGGTAGGAACCATTGAGACTTTGTCTAAAAAGTGTTCCTTAATGCAGTTTCCTCATATTCCAGGTCCGGCTTGCTGCCAGAGCTGATGAATTTAGTGCTCTGTGTATAGCGTATCAGTTTTACATTTTCCATCACTGGTTATAGTATGGTGGGTAGTTGTAGTTCTGAACTGTCTCCATGTCTATTCCTTCAATTTTGATATCCACTTGTGGGTTTTGAGTATTTTCTTTGTTTATGATCATAGTTTTAGTCTTTTTTATATTCATATCTAATCCATATTTTTTTGCTTGACAAAGTTTATTTCATTAAGTAATTGTTGTAGATCTTTAAGATTTTCTGCTATTAGTACAGTATCATCAGCATATCTTAAGTTATTGATTATCTTTCCATTAATTTGTAGGCCTGGTATGTCTCTGTGATGTTTTTAAAGATTAGCTCAGTGTATAGATTGAACAAGCTTGGTGATAGGATGCATCCCTGTCTTATTCTTCTTTTTATATCAATAGGTGTAGAGTTCTCCTTGTTATATTTTATTATTGTCGTTTGCTCCCAGTATAAATTACATATTAGTTGTATGCCCATTTCATCTAGATGTATCTCTTTTAGGCATTCTATAAGTTGTTTGTGGTGTATTCTATCAAAAGCTTTGGTGTAGTCTATGAAGCAGGCATATATTGGTTTGTTTACTTCTGTGTACTTTTTGACTAGTGTTCTTATGCAGAATATGGCTTCTTTTGTCCCAATATTTTTCCTAAATCCAAATTGCTTCTCATCTAATTCAGTATTAATTTTATTCTGAATCCTTCCTTGTATAACTTTTAGCAAGATTTTTGTAACATGGCTCATTAGGCTTATTGTTCTAAAGTCACTGCATTCAACTGCATCATTCCTTTTAGGCAATGCAATGAAAGTTGATGTTTTTAGTTGATATGGTATATGTCATTGCATATGTCTGTAATCACTCAGTGCCTAAATGTTCTAGTGCCTGTATCATCTCTTTCCGTAAACTGTCAGTTCCTGCTGCTTTTCCCTATTTCATTGTTTTTATAGCTTTTTCTTCCTCAGATTTTAAGATTTTGTAGCCTGATGTACATTTTATAATTGGTTTCTTGTCCCTTTGATCATGAAATAGTTCTGTTATATATTCCTACCATCTATCTATTATACCCTTATTTCTGTTAGCATTTTTCCTTTTTTGTCTGCAATGCATCCACTTTCTGTGGCTTTTTTATTTTTGTTAGTCATTCTCTTTATTTCTGTGTGCATTCTTCTTAAGTCTTGTTTTCTTTCCATAGTTTCTATTTCTATACATTTTTGGCTGAGCCAGTCTTCTTTTGTCTTTTTGCACATTTTGCGTGTTTCATTATCTATTTTATTGTATTGGGCAGTGTTCTTCGCTTGTCTCCTTTCTTCCATTTTTTCTAAGATGGTGTTAGTTATCCATTTTTTTTTTAAATTTCTTTTTTGGGTAAGATGTCGCAAGTTTCTTGTATGCTTTTCTTTATGCATTGATATTTGATTGTGACTTTTTCATCATGATTTTCTCTTCTGTATTGCTCAATTCCTTCTTCTAACAGCTTGTGATATGTATTCTTTACTTGTATTGTATAGGTATCTTTAACATCTTTTTTATTTAAAGCTGTTATATCTAGTGGTATTGTTGTTGTTGAATTAGACTTTTGCTTGTTTCTCTGTAGTTTGATTTTCATTTCTAATTATTACAGGATTGTGATCTGAGGTAGTATCTTCTCCTGGATAGGTTTTGGCTTTCTTGATGCTGTTACGGAACCTATCTTTTATCATTATGTAATCTATTTGATTCCTCTTCTTATCTCCAGGACTTTTCCATGTGTATAGTTTCCTTTTCTCTTGCTCAAAATAGGTGTTACATATTATCAGCCTGTTTTCTTCACAGAATTGTATTAATCTCTCTCCGCTGTCATTTCTTTTTCCTAAACCATGATTTCCTATAATGGTCTTTTATCTACCTTTACCTACTATAGCGTTCATGTCACCCATTACAATCAAGTTGTCCGAAGATTTCACTTGCTTCATAACTTCATTTAGATCTTCATAATATGCACGAGATTAAGTGGTACCAAATAAGTGATTTAAACTTTACTCTACCCTGTGATTGATTTAGATTTCATTTTTCCCTGCAATTGATGTAAATAACTTCATAAGAAAGTCATTCTTTTTGTCCATATTTTCTCTAAATGTAAAATGCTTAGTGACTTAATAGTGTTGGCAATTATTGCACTTTAATAATTTATCTATCTATCTATTGACCTTTCGAGCCGTAACCGGCCCATAGGGCGTAGACCAAGATACACCTTCTCCTATATGAATTTTTGTTCTAGCAGTTTTCTTTTAAAGATATTTTATCAAATCTCGCCATCTGTCTCTGTTCTGTGCAAGCAGTTCTATCTCATTGAGGGAGCCGATTCCTGCTGCTCTTGCCTCTCTCATCAATGTTCTTCTCAGTGTCTCCCTGGGTCTTCCTCTTTTTCTTTTACCTGTTGTTTCCCATATGAGGGCTTGCTTTGCTATTCGATTATTATCTCTTCTCATCACATGTCCAACGTATGACCATCGTCTTTTCTTTATTACTGAAGATATTAGTGGTTGATTGGCGATTTCTCTAATTTCCTCGTTTGTTTTGAATTCGTTCCATTCTATACCAAGTATTTTCCTTAGACATTTATTTTCGAATGCGTTCAACTTTGTTTCTATATCTCTTGTTGTTTTCCAGCTTTCACACGCATACGTAAGGGTTGATAGTACATTTGATTTGAATAGCCTAAGTTTTGTGTTTGTGCTAATGAGTTTTGATTTCCACAACTTTTCAAGGCTTCTGAAAGACATTGCTGCTTTAGCCAGTCTGATTCTAATTTCTTTGCTCGTATCCCCTTCTCGATCAATGTGACTTCCAAGATAGATAAAGTGATCGATCTCTTCTACTGGTTTGTTTTCCATGTATATTTTGTCACTTGTTGGAATTAAACTTTTCATGACTTTAGTCTTTTCATGATTGACCTCAAGCCCAATTTTGCTGGCTATTGATGATAGTTCATTTGTGTTTTCCTGCATCGTTTTTATCTGACTGCTGATGAGAACTATGTCATCAGCAAAGTCGAGGTCCTCCAAATGGTCTCCTTGTATCCATTCGATGCCTTTATTACCAGTGCAGCATTTCTTCATTATGAAGTCCATAACAATTCCAAATAACAAGGGCGATAAAATACATCCTTGTTTAACCCCAGTTTCTATTGGGAAACATTCGCTCAGTCCTTCCTCTGTTCGAACTGCACATGTGTAACCATCATACATGTCTTTGATAATATTTATGATTTTTGATGGTAAGCCATATTGCTTCAGAATTTTCCACAAAGAATCTCTATGAATACTATCAAATGCTTTTTTGAAGTCGATGAAGTTAAGTACAAAAGGTTTTTGCTTTTCAATGTGTTCCTCCAATATAAGTCGTAGAGTGAAAATGTGGTCAAGACAGCTTCTCCCTTTTCTAAACCCAGCCTGTTCTTCACGCATTACTGTATCTATTGAATCCTTTATTCTATTTAGGATGATTTTACAGAATAACTTTGAGGCAACTGACAAAAGTGTCACGCCTCTCCAGTTGTTACAATCTCTAAGATTGCCCTTTTTTGGGATCTTAACAATGATTCCTTTTTTCCATTTATGAGGCGTCTTCTCTGTTTTCCAAATGATGTTGAACATTTTTTGGAGATGTATTAAATTATGGCTATCAATTGCCTTGAGGATCTCAGCTGTTAACTTATCCTCTCCAGCAGCCTTGTTATTGGTCATTAGCTTTAAGGTGGTTTCTATTTCACTCAAGGTGAAGTCATCTAAATTTACATCTAATTCTGCTGCTGGTGTTTCAGCTTCAAAATCTATTAAACTGTGAGGTAGTGGACGGTTAAGAATTTCTTTGAAGTGTTCCGCCCAACGGGCTTTTATGTCTGCGCTTGTTGTTAGCATTAATCCAGATTTGTCTAGAATTGGTGTTCCACTGGATGTATAGGTGTTTGTCAGCATCTTTTGTACAGTATAAAGAGTTCTGCTGTCTCCTGTAATTGCAGCTGTCTCTGCTTTCTCTGCCAAGTTGTCTATATAAGCTCTTGTATCTCTTCTTGCCGAACTTTTCACTTTGTTGTCTAATTCTTTGTATGTTGCTTTTGCCAGAACCTTTCCAAGATCTGTCTTTACATTAGTCATGGCTCTCTTCGCTTCTCTTCTTTCTTTGATGTATTTCCATGTGGTGTCTGAGATCCAAGCTCGTTTTTCCATTTTCTTCAGTCCAGCACTTGCTTCTGCTGCTGTCATTAGTATTTTGCTCTGTGAGTCCCACATTTCATTGATATCTAAGTCTATTTCACCAAGTGCTGGATAACAATTACTTAGCTCTATGTTAAACTTTTCCTTTATGTTAATAATTTATACATTGATGTTATTTATTTACTTATAAACTTTCCAAATTTGTAAAATTTTGATTTTTGCTTAATTGTAAATAATTGTTTGGTTGTAGGAACTGCTCCTTCAAATCGACGACAGTCCCCAACCCATAACTTGCCCAGAATGCAAGCATCACTGATAAGCAACAATCAAGCTACATCTGCTTCACAGGGTAATATTTTTTTTCCTTTATTATCCTATTAACCTTTCTTTTATTCACAAAATATGAAAAGTTAGCATTAAATAACAATGAATGTTATATTTGCTTGAACAGCGTATTTTACTTAAATAAAGTATTAGTAATCATTTACAAATATGACAAGCAAAAAATATGGACTAGATATGAATATCAAAAAGACTAAAACTATGATCATAAACAAAGAAGATACTCAAAACCCACAAGTGGATATTAAAATAGAAGGAATAGACCTGGAGACAGTTCAGAACTACAACTACCTTGGACATACTATGACCAGTGATGGAAAATGTACATCTTCTCAATATTCCTATATGATGCAGAAACATGGACATTAGACAAGAAAACAGAACAGAGAATTGAAGCCTTTGAAATATGGATATATAGAAGAATAGGTAGAATTGGATGGAAGGAAAAGAAAACAAAAGATGAAGTCTTAAAACAACTAAACATGAAAAGAGAACTACTAAGCACAATTCAAACAAGACAAATGCGATTTTTGGGGCATGTTAAAAGACACAACAGCCTACTAAAAGTAATCCTGGAGGGGAAATTTCCCATGGTAAAAGAGGCAGAGGCAGACCAAGACTAACATGGATGAGTAACATCAAAAAGATGGACAAATCACCCTATGACAACCTGCACCATCAAAGCAAGAGACAGAGCGAAATGGCGCTCCATGGTAGCCAGCCTTCGTTGCGGAGACGGCACTCGATGATGATGATGATGAATTCTTGAAGTTCTTGTTTGTTCTTAAGTCCCTTGGTTGAGCCTTGCCTATGTATTGTTCTATATAGCAATTCCCTTGGTCTACCTTGTTTTCTTTCACCAGATGGTTTCAACATGAATGCCTGATGGGGGAGTCTTTCTTCACTCATTCTCAGCTCATGACCAATGTATTTCCAATACTTTTTTATTATAAAGCTCAACGTGTGTTCTTGTTCTGATTTGTCACTTCTTTGTTCATTTAAAATGTATTCTTTCCATCTTATGTTTAAGATCCCGCGGAGACATTTGTTTTCAATGGCATTTAATTTCCTATCTAATGTCTTGGTGGATTTCCAACTTTCACATCCATATGTTAGCACTGGAATCACACAGATGTTGAACAGTTTAAGTTTTGTTCGTTAACTGAAAACTTTGGATCTCCAGATGTTTGTCTGTTTGTTGAAAGCATTTTATGCTAGTGTAATGTGTGTCATGGTTTCTGATGTTATGTCTCCATCTCTGGACATTTTATTACCTAGATAGGTCAAATTTGTAACTTTTTGTAAAATGTCATTGTTAATTGTTTATATCCTAGGCATTGATGGTAATATCCAGGACTTTCATTTTGGTTGTGTTGATCTGGAGGCCTATTTGATCAGAAATATTGTGGAGTTCTATCTTTTCTTGAGATCTTGAGATGAAGTAACAAATATTGATCTTGACAAAAACAAACAAATGAGCAGATTTTTATGTAAATTGAACATTTCATTTTCACAGCTGCCAGCTCAAAAGTTGACAAGAGAGCTCTCTACAGCAGTACTCTACCCATCATTAACATTGGTGCATCCCTACCAGCAAAGACATTATCAGCTACTGGACACACCAACTATCATGTACAAAAACAGGAGTATCTTTCATCACAATCACAACAGCAATCTCTGAAACAGTCGCAACAACCAGTTAAGAGAATGTCTGTAACAGCAATATCAGAAGATGAACAGAATTTTCGCATGAATTTTTCTGTGTCTGATATTGAGAAATCCAGAGATAAACTACACAGAGGAAACTAATTATATTATACACAATCGTGCATCTATTTTTTAACTACTTTGGAAAGTGTGATTATTAATGAAACAATCATGATTTTTCTTTATTTCAGCTTACATCACTTTAAGTTCTAATTCTCAATCTTCTGGTAGCTTTAGCCATCATCTTCTGAAACTGTTTAATAGTTTCTTTTATGTTATCTTATCATCTTACTCTAGATTTACATCACACAGAATTTTCCTCTTATATGTGTCCTTTATGATATGGGATTAATAGTATTCTCTCCGGGTGGACAAACCATTTATTTATTGTCTCTGTATTATGTATTTAGTGCCAGAATGGTTCTATGCTGACCCTTTCCCTCCTTGTCTAATTCATTATTTTATCTCTTCTGACCATGCAGTTGTGTCCTTCAAACATCTTGTAATTTTCTAGTGATGAAATATATATGGCCCTTTTCGTCTTGTCAGACGGTCTAGTGGAGGCTATTGCGTATTTTTTTGAGGTATTGTTTTTGCCGAACAGCTTCTCTCGTGGCTAATTCTACCAATGTTTGACAAACACACGCGGTCACATAATGAACAGGTCAGGCTCGCTGGTCCACAGGGTTTACCATCCTTTTTCATGAGTCTCTTCTCTTCTAAGTCCTGTCTTAGAACAGTCTCAAATGTTGTTATACCGTTCCTTATACGTGCTCTCCATGATGTGCGATCACTTGCCAGATGTTGCCAGTCGTTTTCACAGATGGAGAAGTCTTTCAGAGATGATTTGCAGATATCTCTATATCGTAGTTTAGGTCTGCCGATTTGTCGTTTTCCGTGTTTTAGCTCGCCATATAGTATTTGCCTAGGAATGCGTTTTTCTTCCATCCGTTGGACATGCCCCAGCCATCTTAGCCTTCGACTTCTGAGCATCGACATGATTGTTAGGGTCTTAGCACGTTGCAGGACAGTTAAGTTGGTTATTTTGTCCTGCCATTTGATGTGCATTATTTTGCGGAGACATCGCATGTGGAAGACATTTAGTCTTTTTTCCTGGTTTGAGTATGTTGTCCAGGTTTCGGATCCATATAGTAGTGTGCTAAGCACACAAGTTTGATATATTAAGAGTTTAGTCTTTTGAGTTAGTTTCGTGTTGTTCCATGCCCTTTTTGTGAGTTTGCCGAATGTCGTAGCTGCCTTACCAATTCGACAGTTTATTTCTTCATCAAGAGAGATGGTTTGCGTAACTGTGGATCCAAGATATGTAAATTTCTGTACTGATTCTAGTGGGCAGTCTTTTAGAGTAATAGATATAGGTTTGAAGTCACCTTGATTTAGTATTACTGTCTTCTGAACATTAATTGACAGTGAAAAAAGGTCGCATGCTTTATCCAGGTTGTTGATCAGCGACTGTAGGGTGGCCTCACTATGAGCGACTAGGGCTGCATCGTCAGCAAATAAAAATTCTTTAAGTAGGGCAACATTTGTTTTGGTTTTTGCTCTTAGTCGTGCTAGGTTGAACAGTGAGCCATCTGGTCTAGTGCGAATGTAAATATCTCCTGAGCTGTTTTCGAAGGTGTAATTTAGGAGGGCAGCAAAAAATATACCAAAAAGGGTGGGGGCGAGGACACATCCCTGTTTCACTCCTTTGTTGACTTTGAAATTCTCTGATGGACTCCCATCAAAATGGACTTTGCCATTCATGTCTTCATGGAAGGAAATTAGCAGCCTAAGTAATTTAGGAGGGCAGCCTATGCCTTCTAACACCTTGTTATGGTGATGAAATAATGTGAAGATATATAATTATATTTTATCAACATTTGTTATATGTTGGTAAAATTCTAGGTTATCTTAGTTATATAAAGAACATGTTTTTAACATATTTTTTCACTTAATTGTGTAGACAAGTAGTGTAAAAAAATACAATTATTTATTGAAAGATATAATAATTAAAACAAAAGTAAGTATGTGTGACCATACATCATTTTTAGAAGCAGTGATCTCTGCAATATGTGCCATTTTGGCACACAAGGTTTCTGTTTTTGAGATTGTGATTCTGCCCTATGTGCCATCTTCAGCTCGAAAGGACAATAGATATATAGATACATCATAGAGAAGTAAAATAATATTTCATCATACTAAGCCACAGCATTTGAAAGTGGAGGATTCAGTGCTCTCCTCACTGTCATTACTTTCCCCAACTCAATGAGCCAGGTACTCATTCCTCTATCAGTCAAGTTGACTGGAGGGAGCCAAGCTGCATTTAAACACTTGTTCACTTAATTACCAAGCCAGTGTGTTAGCACTACATGCTGCAAGCTTCATTGATACAGACATCTATCTATCTATTGTCCTTTTGAGCCGAAGACGATCACTGCTTCCAAAACTTATGGCTCTGTTTCCATAACAATACTTTTTACAATGACAGCTTGTCAAGCCATCGATCACTCTCCTTAGTCGCCTCTTACAACATGCCTGAAAGGTCACAGTGTTACTATTCTTTACTTCCCTCATAATGAGGCCCAGTAACACACAGGAGATGATACAGACATACTTATTTGAAAATGGTGAATATCTGAAAGGGAATTTTGAGACAATCTGTTTTACCGTAACAAAACCACTCATGAGCCACTTTCAAAATCCAAATACGAAAGAGATATAAATGTCAAATAAAAAAAAGGGGTGCACGCTATAAACTCTCCAAAAAAAGTTGTCAAATTCTGATTGCATTCGGGGCTTAAAAGTTTGGTAAATTGTTATTGTAGCTATATATTTAAGCATGCAATCTCCCATGATAGATGAACACACCTTCTGTAGCAGACAGAGCGAGAAAGAGACAACACATAGGGCAGCAACCACACCCTTTCTTTGGAAAACTGTGAAGATATCAGGAACACAGAAGTGACTTCATTTCAGGATTTCAATGGAAAACTCCAGAATGGAGGAAGAAGGTGAAGAAGACAATTCAATGACTGGGAATGTCAACTGTGATATATTTATATATTTTGTCAATGAAATGGTATATTGCCACACTATGCTTCAAGCCAAGTCTTTAGCTGTGTCCGTCAGTTCTTTGTTGACTTTGTGATAATGTTATGATGTTAATTCTCTTCATCTCTCATTTATCAAAACAAAGAGCAAATAAGAAAATGTTTCTTTGTTGACTTCATCGCCCATCACTTTAATGGTGCTCATTGGATGAACTGTGTTGTGGCTGACAATGAGCTACATTATTTAAATCTTTCAGCCAAACACATCCAATACTAGAGAAAAGAAGAAACAGCCCCATATCACCATGTGGTGATGTATAGGGACCATGATTATAGTGCCCATATTTTTAATCAACCTTCAGCACATTGTATTTTTTTATGTAGTTAGTATTATACTAACATCAAAACAAATAACACCAGGGCTAAAGCTAAGAAAAGCAAAATGTTATATCTTCTCAGCATTCCTGTATGGTGAGAAACATGGATACTAGACAAGAAAACATAGCAGAAAATTGAAACCTTTGAAATGTGGATTTATAGAAGAATAGGAGAAATTGGATGGTGAGAAAAGAAAACAAATGATGAAGTCTTAAAACAACTAAAAATAAAAAGAGAACTACTAAACACAATTCAAGAAAGACAAATGAGATTTTTGGGGTATGTTAAAAGACACAGCAGCTGACTAAAAATAATCTATGAATGGAATACAAGGTAAAAGAGGTAGACTAAGACTAACATGGACGAGTAACATCAAAAGATGGACAAGTCAGCTTATGACAACCTGCACTATCAAAGCAAGCGACAGAGTGGAATGGCACTCCATGGTACCTAACCTTCGATGTAAAGACAACACTCAGTGATGATTATGAGTTGATATTACACATGTGTCTCTTTCTTTCCCAGAAAAATCTGGTCCCAGTTTAAAATTGGGTGAACATGGAAGTCAATGATCATGATCTAACCTGACCTCTTGTCCATAGTACTCCAGATCACTAACCACTGAGTTACTGCAGCTCCATATCCAATACTTAAACTCAACATATAAAGAGTACAGGGTTTGTTTTACCTCTTTTATACCTGTTCACGTGACCAGACTAGTTAGTCTAGGCTTACCATAGTAGGAGGATCCTGGCCCTAGTTCACTGATCATGATGGCAGCAATCAACTGAGTTGCTGACTACTTCAACTCATTCACTGTGCAGCTTCTTCAACTCATTCACTGTGCAGTTTCTTCAATTCATTCACTGGGCAGTTTCTTGAACTCATTCATTCACTGCTGCACCTTCTTCAACTCATTCACTGCTGCACATTCTTCAACTCATTCACTGCTGCAATTTCTTTAACTCATTCACTACTGCACTTTCTTCAACTCATTCACTGTGCTCTTTCTTCAACTCATTCACTGCTGCACGTTCTTCAACTCATTCACTGCTGCACCTTCTTCAACTCATTCACTGCTGCAATTTCTTCAACTCATTCACTGTGTTCCTTCTTCAACTCATTCACTGCTGCACCTTCTTCAACTCATTCACTGCTGCACATTCTTCAACTCATTCACTGCTGCAATTTCTTTAACTCATTCACTACTGCACTTTCTTCAACTCATTCACTGTGCTCTTTCTTCAACTCATTCACTGCTGCACGTTCTTCAACTCATTCACTGCTGCACCTTCTTCAACTCATTCACTGCTGCAATTTCTTCAACTCATTCACTGTGTTCCTTCTTCAACTCATTCACTGCTGCACCTTCTTCAACTCATTCACTGCTGCAATTTCTTCAACTCATTCACTGCTGCACTTTGTTCAACTCATTCACTGCTGCACTTTGTTCAACTCATTCACTGTGTTCCTTCTTCAACTCATTCACTGTGCTCCTTCTTCAACTCATTCACTGTGTTCCTTCTTCAACTCATTCACTGCTGCACTTTCTTCAACTCATTCACTGCTGCACCTCCTTCAACTCATTCACTGCTGCACCTTCTTAACTCATTCACTGTGCTCCTTCTTCAACTCATTCACTGCTGCACTTTCTTCAACTCATTCACTGTGCTCCTTCTTCAACTTATTCATTGCTGCACCTTCTTCAACTCATTCACTGTGTTCCTTCTTCAACTCATTCACTGCTGCACCTTCTTCAACTCATTCACTGCTGCAACTTCTTCAACTCATTCACTTCTGCACTTTCTTCAACTCATTCACTGTGCTCCTTCTTCAACTCATTCATTGCTGCACCTCCTTCAACTCTTTCACTGCTGCAACTCCTTCAACTCATTCACTGTGCTCCTTCTTCAACTCATTCACTGTGCAGTTTCTTCAATTCATTCACTAGGCAGTTTCTTGAACTTATTCATTCACTGCTGCACCTTCTTCAACTCATTCACTGCTGCACCTTCTTCAACTCATTCACTGCTGTGCTTTCTTCAGCTCATTCACTGCTGCAATTTCTTTAACTCATTCACTGCTGCACTTTATTCAACTCATTCACTGTACTCCTTCTTCAACTCATTCACTGCTGCACTTTCTTCAACTCATTCACTGCTGCACCTCCTTCAACTCATTCACTGCTGCAATTTCTTCAACTCATTCACTGCTGCACTTTCTTCAACTCATTCACTGTGCTCCTTCTTCAACTCATTCACTGTGCTCCTTCTTCAACTCATTCACTGTGCTCCTTCTTCAACTCATTCACTGCTGCACTTTCTTCAACTCATTCATTGCTGCACCTCCTTCAACTCATTCACTGCTGCACCTTCTTCAACTCATTCACTGCTGCACCTTCTTCAACTCATTCACTGCTGCAACTTCTTCAACTCATTCACTGTGTTCCTTCTTCAACTCATTCACTGTGTTCCTTCTTCAACTCATTCACTGCTGCACCTTCTTCAACTCATTCATTGCTGCACCTTCTTCAACTCATTCACTGTGTTCCTTCTTCAACTCATTCACTACTGCACCTTCTTCAACTCATTCAGTGTTCCTTCTTCAACTCATTCACTGCTGCACCTTCTTCAACTCATTCACTGTGTTCCTTCTTCAACTCATTCACTACTGCACCTTCTTCAACTCATTCAGTGTTCCTTCTTCAACTCATTCACTACTGCACCTTCTTCAACTCATTCAGTGTTCCTTCTTCAACTCATTCACTGCTGCACCTTCTTCAACTCATTCACTACTGCACCTTATTCAACTCATTCAGTGTTACTTCTTCAACTCATTCATTGCTGCACCTTCTTCAACTCATTTACTGTGTTCCTTCTTCAACTCATTCACTGCTGCACCTTCTTCAACTCATTCAGTGTTCCTTCTTCAACTCATTCACTGCTGCACTTTCTTCAACTCATTCATTGCTGCACCTCCTTCAACTCATTCACTGTGTTCCTTCTTCAACTCATTCACTGCTGCAACTTCTTCAACTCATTCACTGTGTTCCTTCTTCAACTCATTCACTGTGTTCCTTCTTCAACTCATTCACTGCTGCAACTTCTTCAACTCATTCACTGTGTTCCTTCTTCAACTCATTCACTGCTGCAACTTCTTCAACTCATTCACTGTGCTCCTTCTTCAACTCATTCACTGCTGCACCTTCTTCAACTCATTCACTGTGTTCCTTCTTCAACTCATTCACTGCTGCACTTTCTTCAACTCATTCATTGCTGCACCTCCTTCAACTCATTCACTGCTGCACCTTCTTCAACTCATTCACTGTGTTCCTTCTTCAACTCATTCACTGCTGCACCTTTTTCAACTCATTCACTGCTGCACCTTCTTCAACTCATTCACTGCTGCAACTTCTTAAACTCATTCACTGCTGCACTTTCTTCAACTCTTTCACTGTGCTCCTTCTTCAACTCATTCATTGCTGCACCTCCTTCAACTCATTCACTGCTGCACCTTCTTCAACTCATTCACTGTGCTCCTTCTTCAACTCATTCATTGCTGCACCTCCTTCAACTCATTCACTGCTGCAACTTCTTCAACTCATTCACTGTGCTCCTTCTTCAACTCATTCACTGTGCTCCTTCTTCAACTCATTCACTGTGCTCCTTCTTCAACTCATTCACTGCTGCAACTTCTTCAACTCATTCACTGTGCTCCTTCTTCAACTTATTCACTGTGCACCTTCTTCAACTCATTCACTGTGCTCCTTCTTCAACTCATTCACTGTGCTCCTTCTTCAACTCATTCACTGTGCTCCTTCTTCAACTCATTCATTGCTGCACCTCCTTCAACTCATTCACTGCTGCAACTTCTTCAACTCATTCACTGTGCTCCTTCTTCAACTCATTCACTGTGCAGTTTCTTTAATTCATTCACTAGGCAGTTTCTTGTACTCATTCATTCACTGCTGCACCTTCTTCAACTCATTCACTGCTGCACCTTCTTCAACTCATTCACTGCTGTGCTTTCTTCAACTCATTCACTGCTGCACCTTCTTCAACTCATTCACTGCTGCAATTTCTTTAACTCATTCACTGCTGCACTTTCTTCAACTCATTCACTGTGCTCCTTCTTCAATTCATTCATTGCTGCACCTCCTTCAACTCATTCACTGCTGCAACTTCTTCAACCCATTCACTGTGCTCCTTCTTCAACTCATTCACTGTGCTCCTTCTTCAACTCATTCACTGCTGCACTTTCTTCAACTCATTCACTGCTGCACTTTCTTCAACTCATTCACTGCTGCTCCTTCTTCAACTCATTTACTGCTGCAATTTCTTCAACTCATTCACTGCTGCAATTTCTTCAACTCATTCACTGTGTTCCTTCTTCAACTCATTCACTGCTGCACTTTCTTCAACTCATTCAGTGCTGCACCTCCTTCAACTCATTCACTGCAGCACCTTCTTCAACTCATTCACTGCTGCACTTTCTTCAACTCATTCACTGTGCTCCTTCTTCAATTCATTCATTGTGCTCCTTCTTCAACTCATTCATTGCTGCACTTTCTTCAACTCATTCACTGCTGCACTTTCTTCAACTCATTCAGTGCTGCACCTCCTTCAACTCATTCACTGCTGCACTTTCTTCAACTCATTCACTGTGCTCCTTCTTCAATTCATTCATTGTGCTCCTTCTTCAACTCATTCACTGCTGCACTTTCTTCAACTCATTCACTGCTGCACTTTCTTCAACTCATACACTGTTGCAGTTACTCTGCATCCTAAACTATCTCTGTCTTTTTTGTTGCTGATGTTTTTTTTTCGTACTACAGTGTTTGAAAGTCCAGTATTAAATAACAAATATACAGATCTATGTATTCATATTTAATTATATGTCTTATTACCATACTTTATTAAAGTTTTGTTTTCTGTTTACATTTTGTTATAAAATCCAGTTACTTAAATTGGATTGATGCTTGTAAAATACATATTTTTAAATCTGACTCTTTTAGCTGATAACCCTTCAAGAGTATTTCATAATTTATTGTAAACTTAGGTTTTTATTCAAATCACTTAGATTCAATGTTGAGGGAAAACTTATTTAGGTTGGAAGCATTACTTTTCAAACAAACTTTTTCTAAAAAATCTATCAATTGCCCTCTCAAGTCAAAGACAGCGAATCGTTTCAGAGGAAGAGGTATGGTTACAGCACTCTGAAAAAATAACAAATAATCAACAACAGAAAAAAAAACAAAGAACAATATATGGTCCAAAGCAGGATTGAACCTGTACTCCTTGGCACAGTGCCTTGCCACGAGAAACCACACGCTAGAGCACACAGCCAACTCAGCTAACTAAAGAATTAGGGTCTTTAATATAGTCATGAGTACACCTGCGTGAAAGTCATCGCCAATGATAGCTAATTTTATAGTTAGCTCAGTTGGCCATGTGATCTAGCTTTTGGTTTCT
Organism: Megaustenia siamemsis; assembly: GCA_032433765.1. Classification (NCBI taxonomy): domain Eukaryota; kingdom Metazoa; phylum Mollusca; class Gastropoda; order Stylommatophora; family Ariophantidae; genus Megaustenia; species Megaustenia siamemsis. The sequence goes on from JAVIAB010000088.1 coordinate 24,899,119, forward strand.
CGTGGCAATGCGCTGTGCCAAGGAGTACAGGTTCAATCCTGCTTCAGACCATATATTGTTCTTTGTTTTTTTTCATTTGTTGATTATTTGTTGATTATAAGAAACAAAATAAAACCAGAAATAAGTGAGGAACAAAGTGTATTTGTGGAAGGGAAGGGCACCATTAATGCAATATACATCTTAAGAACATTGATAGAAAGATCTATATATGTGCTTTATAGACTACACAAAAGCATTTGACAAAGTAATGTGGTAAAAATCAATATGCTGGAGAAATTAAACATTGATGGCAAGGATCTGCGAATCATAAAAAACATGTACTGGCAACAAACGGCAGCTATACGAATTAACAACCAAATAGGACGATTTCAACTTATAAAACAAGGAGTCAGACAAGGCTGTGTTCTGTCGCCGGATTTGTTTTCACTTTACAGTGAACATATTATGAGATTAACAGAAGACAAAAAAGGAATTGAAATCAACGGTCACAACATAAATAATTTGCGATATGCGGATGACACAGTTTTAATAGCAGAGACAGAGAATGAACTACAAGAAATGATAGACATAATAGTAAAAGAAAGCAACAAGAGAGGTCTCAGTCTGAATAGTAAGAAAACAGAAGTAATGGTCATATCGAAGAAACAATCATCACCAGCATGCAGCATAAAAATAAACAGAACAAATTTGAAACAAGTACAACGCGTCAAATATTTGGGCACAATAATAACATCAGATGGAAGATGCACCACAGAAATAAAATGCAGAATAGCTCAGGCCAAAATAACATTTCAGAAAATGAAAAATATCTTATGCAACAAATTTATGTCAATAGAAATGAGAAAGAGAGTTTAACGGTGCTATATAGAACCAATTCTGACCTATGGAAGTGAATCATGAATAGTAGGAAAACAAATTAAAAGACAATTAGAGGCTACAGAGATGGGGTTTCTCAGAAGAATGTTGAAAGTTCCCTGGACAGCTAAAAAGACTAATGAGGAAGTTCTCAAAGAGGCCAACACAAATAGGCAGCTCCTAAAAAACATCAGAAAGAAACAATCAACATTTTTCGGGCACATCATGAGAAAAGGAAAGTTGGAATACTTGGTTACAACTGGCAAAATAAGAGGAAAGAGAGATCGCAGACGACAAAGAGAAAATACTGGATAGCTTGGTGTCATGGCATGGAAAACGGTCAACAACAGAACTGAACCGGTGCCAACCGGTATGGCACATGATTATGTTTATTTGTCATTTTTGTCCCCATGCTGTAAACATACCTCTTCCTCTGAAATGATTCATTTATCTATCGCCTCGGAAGTTTCCCTCTATAATAATATTCATTTATTATTATTTGTCTCCAAGTCAAAGACAGCAGGGCAGAAATGTTAAACTCTCCATGTCCAATGATCTCTGCTAGTGTGTGTCAGAATTTGCATAAATTTACATTGTATCTCACCACAGAACCTTGTTCTGGTGAGCCTCAACAAGGGAGCTGATGCCTGCTGCTGTTACTTGCTTCTCACCACAGTTTTAATTTTTAAATGTTTCTTTAAGTTATCTCTTTTTCTTTTACTCTCTGGTTCCTATTTGAGGGCTTGCTTTGAGATTCCCTTCCCGACTTTTCTCATCACATGGCCAATATATGTCTGTATTCTTCTCATAATTATATATATTTTTGGATGCTTTGTCATTTCTCTTATTTCTGCACTAGACTGGAATTCATTCCATGACATTTTCAAAAGTATTTTCCTGGTGCATTGTTTTCAAATGCATCCAATTTATTTTATATTTCTTTATTTGTTTAGGCTTCGTGTAGTCGATTTTTATAATTTGGCAATTGCTGATATATTTAAATGATTTACGCGACAGTCTAGTTGCGAAATTATGTGTTGCTATTCTCCCGTTTGGTGTATGTTTTACTTCTGACGTGTGGATGGACTGTGATTGCCGATATTTAAGTGGAATATGATTTATTCTTCTTTGTGTCATGTGTTCGCGGTTCGATAGGCAAGCACATGGTTCGACAAAATGTCGCCGGCAAACCGGGTATGTTCAACCCGTATGTGAAAAGTCTGTGACGGTGGATGGAGATGGAGGAATCAAGAATGATCAACAGCCCAGAAAGCGAAAACAGCAAAGTGAGTGGTACACAAGAGGCATATTCAGAACACGAAAGACGAACTTGGCTGACCACCGTGAAAGAGATTGGAGCCTCATCACGTACTAGTCCAGAGGAAGCCATGGAGAGTCGGAGAAATTCAAACTTATGTCGGAGGAAAGATCTTAAAATAAGTACTTGGAATGTTAGGACTCTATATCAACAAGGGAAATTGGAAAATCTGATTCAAGAAGCAGAACGAATAAATATAGATATTTTAGGCATATCAGAGACCAGATGGAAAGAATGTGGGTACATTGAATACGAAAAATATACATTTATATACTCAGGAAACACAACAGAACATCAAAGGGGGGTAGGAATACTGATAAAAAGAGAGCTACAAAAATATATAAGTACCCACTGGACATACAGTGATAGGATTATACTACTCAAGTTGAAAGCAAAACCATTCGACATAGCAATAATACAGACATATGCACCTACTCAAGACTACACAGATGAACAAATAGAGGCATACTATGAAGACCTAAATAAAGTTATGAAGCAAGTTAAATCTTCAGACATCTTGATTGTAATGGGTGACATGAACGCTAAAGTAGGAAAAGGTAGATATAAGACAATTATAGGAAATCATGGTTTAGGAAAAAGAAATGACAGAGGAGAAAGATTAATACAATTATGTGAAGAAAACAGGCTGATAATATGTAACACCTACTTTGAGCAAAAGAAAAGGAAACTATACACATGGAAAAGCCCTGGAGATAGGAAGAGGAATCAAATAGATTACATAATGATAAAAGAAAGGTTCCGTAACAGCGTAAAGAAAGCCAAAACCTACCCAGGAGCAGATATTAATTCTGATCACAATCCTGTTATGATTAAAATGAAAATCAAACTAAAGAGAAACAAGCAAAAATCTAATTCATCAACAAATCCACTCGATATAACAGCTTTAAATCAAAAAGATATTAAAGATACCTATACAATACAAGTAAAGAACACATACCAGAAGCTGCTAGAGGAAGGAATTGAACAATACAGAAGAGAAAATCCTGATGAAAAAGTAACAACCAAATGGCAATGCATAAAGAAAAGCATACAAAAAGCCTGCGACACCTTACCCAAAAGAGAAAAGAACAAAAAACAAAAATGGATAACTAACACCATCTTAGAAAAAATGGAAGAAAGGAGACAAGCGAAGAACACTGCCCAATACAATAAAATAGATAATGAGATACGCAAAATGTGCAAAAAGGCAAAAGACGACTGGCTCAGCCAAAAATGTATAGAAATAGAAACTATGGAAAGCAAACAAGACCTAAGAGGAATGCACACAGAAATAAAGAGAATGACTAATAAAAATAAAAAAGCCACAGAAGGTGGATGCATTGCAGACAAAAAAGGAAAAATGCTAACAGACAATAAGGATATCATAGATAGATGGCAGGAATATATAACAGAACTATTTCATGATCAAAGGGACAAGAAACCAGTTATAAAATGTACATCAGGCTATAAAATCTTAAAATCTGAGGTGGAAAAAGCTATAAAAACAATGAAAAGGGGAAAAGCAGCAGGACCTGAAAACATACAGATAGAGATGATACAGGCACTTGAAGATTTTGGCATTGAAGTGATTACAGACATATGCAACGACATATACCACACAGGATATATACCAAATGAACTAAAACATCAACTTTCATTGCATTGCCTAAAAAGAATGGTGCAGTTGAATGCAGTGACTTTAGAACAATAAGCCTAATGAGCCATGTTACAAAAATCTTGCTAAAAGTTATACAAGGAAGGATTCAGAATAAAATCAATACTGAATTAGATGCTTCATAGACCACACCAAAGCTTTTGATAGAGTACACCACAAACAACTTATAGAATGCCTAAAAGAGATACATCTAGATGACATGGATATACGACTAATATGCAATCTATACTGGGAGCAAACAGCAATAATAAAATATAACAAAGAGTTCTCTATACCCGTTGATATAAAAAGAGGAGTAAGACAAGGATGCATCCTATCACCAAGCTTGTTCAATCTATACACTGAGCAAATCTTTAAAAACATCATAGAGATGCCAGGCCTACAAATTAATGGAAAGATAATCAATAACCTAAGATATGCTGACGATACTGTACTACTAGCAGAAAATCCTAAAGACCTACAACAATTACTTAATGAAATAAACACGACAAGCAAAAAATATGGACTAGATATGAATATCAAAAAGACTAAAACTATGATCATAAACAAAGAAAATACTCAAAACCCACAAGTGGATATCAAAATTGAAGGAATAGACCTTGAGACAGTTCAGAACTATAACTACCTTGGACATACTATAACCAGTGATGGAAAATGTACAACTGAAATAAACAAAAGAATAGGAATGGCAAAAAATAATTTTAATGTCATGAAGGACATACTAACATCAAATCAAATAACACCAGAGCTAAAACTAAGAATAGCAAAATGTTACATCTTCTCAATATTCCTATATGGTGCTGAAACATGGACATTAGACAAGAAAACAGAACAGAGAATTGAAGCCTTTGAAATATGGATATATAGAAGAATAGGTAGAATTGGATGGAAGGAAAAGAAAACAAACGATGAAGTCTTAAAACAACTAAAAATGAAAAGAGAACTTCTGAACACAATTAGAACAAGACAAATGTGATTCTTGGGCCATGTTAAAAGACACAACAGCCTACTGAAAGTAATCCTGGAGGGGAAAATACAAGGTAAAAGAGGCAGAGGCAGACCAAGATTAACATGGACGAGTAACATCAAAAGATGGACAAATCAACCTATGACAACCTGCACCATCAAAGCAAGAGATAGAGCAGAATGGCGCTCCATGGTAGCCAACCTTCATTGCGGAGATGGCACTCAATGATGATGATTTGTTTAGATGCCTGCCCAGAATTAGTTGAGATTGAACAGATGTTTTTTTTTTTAAGTACCTTAAAGATTATTATTTATAATTATGTCATAGAGCAAGATTCCAGAGATCGTTGGATTTATATCAGTCAGAATATATTATTATTTATTGTAAACAATCATCCTAAATAAAATTTGTTTAGATTAAATAGATAGATTTGTTAATAGAAACAAACCAATGATGATATGAGCAAGAACTTATCCACTTTGGGACCGTTAAATGTTAAATCAGTTTTTTAGCCTATTACCATTTAGGTGAACAGTGGAAGAATAGTGAAATATTTTTTAAAATTAAAAATTAACTTGATAATATTCAGCATTTTTAACCCTAGATTATGATACTGTCATAAAAATGACCTCTTCAAAATACATTTTTGGGGAAATTGACAGTTTCTCCATGGGCAAACAAACAAACAAACAAACATACAAACAAACAAACAAGCACATACACACACAGAGGAGGGTGATCATGTTTATGGCTAAAAATTTACCGTAAAGCTGGAAATTATTACAGCATTGGATCCCTATGTCTCATCTTGGGTATACACCCTGCTGTGTAGCAAATGTTCAAAGAAAATTTGATTTTCCAAAATCAAAATGCTAAATTTTTAAGTGGTAGTAATTTTTACTAATAGTGACACTGTGACCTTCCAGGCATGCTGTAAGAGGCGACTAAGGATGTTGATCGATGGCTTGACAAGTTGTCATTGTAAAAAGTATTGTTATGGAAACAGCGCCATATATTTTAGAGCAGTGATCTCTACAATATGTGCCACTTTGGCACACAAGGTTTCTGTTTTTGAGATTGTGGTTCTGCCCTATGTGCTGTCTTCGGCTAGAAAGGACAATAGATAGATAGATAGATAGATAGATAGATAGATAGATAGAATTTTTACTAAAGTATAGTAAACAAGTGAGTCACATATAGGTATCGTATTTAAGGGTTAAATAAGTTTGATATACATTTAGGTAATTCTTTATTTTTATATTTCAGATGTATTTTTATGCAATATTACATTTCATACAGTTCGGTGATTGTAATATATGCTCACAAATGTGAAAATGTTACAGTAATGTTCTTTATGGATTTAAACATCTATTTTTTTATTCTGATTTTCACTTACTAATTTTTATTACTTCAGATTGGTGAGAAAGGCAACTGTGACAGCATACTCCAACTAGAGCACACACAAAAATTTACATTAATAATTTTTTTATAATGATTTACATACAATTCAGCCTGTTGTGATATATTATTATTTATTATTATGTCATACTTTGTGATAAGGAACAGTCCTGCATATTTTTGTATGTAGGCTGTGCCTGTATATAATTTATACATTTTTGGGTGACATTCAGCACATTATTAAAGTGCTGTTATTTTAACGTCTTTTTTATCATTAGAAATTAGTAAAAAAAATATTTACATTGAAGTAAAAATAATTATTTATATAAAATAATCACACGTCTTTGTGTGTTGATATGTATGTACAAATGAGTTCATAGTGTGAGAAGTCCTTTTCCACTGCATCTTTCTTCACTCTAATCATCTAGACATTGTATTATCACTAGGTCAAGTAGAGCATTGATGAGAGAGCAGGATAATATGCAATTCTCCCTTACTGTAATATAGTTCACACACCAATCACTCCCTCTTTGAGTAAACTCAAAATTACAAATATACCATCAAAATATACAATTTATAAAGATGTCAGCCAGCTTGACTATTGTCCAACAAGGAAATAACTCTACAGGCAAAACGGGCACTCTACAATACAATCTTCATCCCAATGTTGTGCTACCAATGCCAGTTAGATGCTCTAGATGCAAGAACAACAAGAAAAATAACCTCTGCTGAGATGAAGTGTGTTAGACGAATGACAAGAAACAGCCTGAGAGACAAGATCATAATTGAATAAATTAGAAAAAAGCTGGGAATAACCCTCTCCATAGAATATATAAAGAAACAACAGATAAAATGGTTTCGCCACGTGACAAGGCAGAAAGATAAAAACACAACACAACGCGCCCTCAATAAATGTTGTGAGAACACCAGACCCAAGGGTCGACCATGAAGAAGATGGATTGAGGGAAAATATAAAGAAGCACTATGAAACATAACAGCATCAGAGGCCAACAGAAGAGCAAAAGACCACAAATTATATCTCCCCTCGACGCTCAAATGCAAATGAGTAAGGAAAGAAGAAGAAGAACTAGCTCCATAGAGATCTAGTTCAAAAGCACCCATCAAGGTCAAGTTTTAAAACAGTTGCCAAATGCACTTACTCCAAAAGTGCTCTTTCTCAAGCAACTCATATTAATGAGAGGTAAACATAAATATTGCCAAGAGAAGTGCTACAACTGAGAGTCTCTGAAATATAGTGTGAGAAAAATGTGGTATCAAATTCCAAACCAAATTAAACATTTGCACAGCAAATGTTGTACCTACTCTACAATGATGAGGTGAATATAAAAACTATTAAAGAACATAATATGTTTTGGAGACTGAACTAGATTGTGGGACATATATGGTTTCTAGCTTCAAAGCAAATTTAATTTTTATGCTGCAGGTATTATACCTTTCCTACCAGATCTGCAAAACCTGGACTGTTATCAATTGTCTCGTCAGAGATCTCAATCACTGAATGCTTCCGACAACATTTATAAACATGGATTGATAAAAACTATTATCTTTACAGCATCCAATTTTTGGAGATTTATCAGGGATGGGATGAAGAAAGAGAGGTGTCTGTGGGGACTTGAGAATAATAGTCACATGTCCAGTGTATTCAGCACATGGGGTACAAGCCATAGTTGTTATTTCACTCCAAATAGAAAAACTTCTTGATCCTACAGGGATCTGAACCTGTATCCATCTGATAGAAAATGGCAGATCCGATTTACTCGACCACCCACTCTCCTATAGACTGACACTATCATTAAAATAGTCTCAGAAAACTGGGTTTATTTTACAATGACTGTCTTGATTTCTAACTTCTTACTGGAGATTGTGTTTGTATTAAATTCAATCTTCATCTCTCTCACATTTCAGTGTAAAAACTCAATTCTAATTTTGACCATGCAGGAAAGGTAACTCATATTAGACAACAACCTTATTTCCTTCAAACACTGCCTATAGATATACCTTAACAAATTGAATTGAATCCTATGATGTCACTAAGACACAGAAATGAAATAGACTTTCTGCTGATACACAAGTGCTGCAAATGGTATTGTACTTCATGGTTTAAAAATAGAACCAAGAATGCTGTCCTGGAGTCATCTCTTTGAAGGCAAACTCCAGCAGAACGTCATTATCCTCACTTTGTCAGCATCTTGCACACTAATGTCTTCACTATCATAGACACTTCCAAATTTGGACTGATCTAATTCATTTTCAAATCCATTCTAACAGAAATTATAATGGTGCTGTCTTTATTTAAGTAAACAAGCCAATTTATGGCAGCTTCAGAGATCAACATTTTTAACAGAGTACAGCATAAACAACTTATAGAATGTCTGAAAGTTAAACCTCTGGATGATGCAGACATAAAACTGATATGTATCTTATACTGAGAACAGACAGCAGTGATAAGATAAAAACATAGAGAACTCTGAGCCTATTATAAGTAAAAAAAATCTTCAAAGACATAATGGTCAAGTTTAAACATCAATGGAAATAAAATTAATAACATAATATGTGCTGATGCCATTGTACTACTGGTGGGAGGTCCAGAAGAACAACAACTAGTTATAAAAATGAACAAGAAAAGCAGATAATATGAACTGTAAATAAATATTTTGAAAAACTAAAACTATGATAATAAACAGATACAAATTTTACAAGACCTACAAGTAATTTTCAAAGTAGATGATAAGTTTAAGAATATTGCTATCTTGGACACAATAAAAGATGTGACGGAAAATGTGAGACAGATATAAAGAAAAGAAATGGCAAAAAGCTTTTTTAATATCTTCTTAGTGTTCACCCGTTAAGTGGTCAAGGATGATTGTGTCATTAGTTTACGGCAAAGCCACGATATCTGCGCTTTTATGCATGATACATCCGTCTTTGACATGGATGAGTAGTTTTGCTTAACAATTTTTGCCCTGACAGCATCCATTTTTGGTCTATTCTTTGTTTCCTTTAAACTGCCAAGGGTTCTTTAACGTAAATGAGTGCACATGGGACCTCCTGTTTTTCGAGAGGGCTAGACATTGGATGTCACTACCCAGAGACCAGGGAAGGGTAACACCAGAATAAACCAAGAATTCGGTTTTTTAAAAATTCCCATCACCTATGGTAGGTATAGAAACTGGGACCTTCCTGGCCATCCACAGGTTGATGACTTACCACTGTCTTTAAGAAACATCCTTTTTAACTTTCAGTTAAGCTCTCTCTCAAGTCCTGTATTCTCTACAGGGATTGTGATAATTACTAAAGATTCACATCTGAACAGGAACACTATTATCAGCTTAGATAACACTTTGTTACACACAAATTAAGTAATAACCTAAATATAATAAAAATAGTTTTAAAATACAAATTAAACAGATTTTCTCAAATGTCATTTTAATGTATTGAAATTTATTAAAATATTCAGGAGTACAGTTTTAGATATAAAAATTTACAGAAAGTCCCCAGTTATGTTTTCATTCCATATGCCCATATATTTTACAGAGTAATAACCTAACAACTCAATATCTGAATTACTTTTTCACATACAATTAAATGTTGCCCTGTAATATTTTCTTTCATTAAAGAAGATCAGTAAAGATGGGCAACAGGCAAGAACTCTAACCTCACAGTTAATGATAATTTATATTTTGGTTATAAAGTTAAAAATCCAACCTGGCCAGTATGTGGTCAACATGCAGTCTATTCCTTATTTTTTAAATCTTTCAAGCAAAAATAAAAGATAAAATAATATTTATTTTCATCCATATTTTAGTAATTATTTTAAGTTTATACCTTGATAAAATGTGTTATCAACTTACAAACGAATACATTTTCCAAAAAATGCACCATTCAGTTATTAGCGGGTCATCATCATTGCACTCTGAACATGTCTGAAGGTGCTCAGATCCCCTCCTCTGCAAGTCTCGAAGTGTCCAGCGACTGACGACTCCAGCTCTGTGTTTGTTGATTATTCTTTGGTGAACTAAATGGTACACTATATCTCTCTCTGTCTGCGATCAAGACTCAATCAGAGTAGGATTCCAGAGTCTCACTTGAAGACAGCTGTCTGTTTAAGTGAATTGATCGACCTCATAGACAGAACATCACAATTAGAGTCTGTTAGATCCACCCTGATTGAATACCTGTTAAAATGTTGCACTGTGTTCTGCACCAGTGGCCCAGTGCATTCAATTTCAGCCAGCATTTTATTCAGGTTTGCTTTCCTTAGCCTTTGATTGTCCCCAATCTTCCTGCAAGGCAGGACTTTGATCTCTGCCTTGCCTTGTACACTATATTAAACAGACTTTTTCTGTAATTTGGATACTATCTCAGGGAACCAGTACATTCAAAATTTAAGAACCATTTAATCATCATCTTGTTAGTCAACCCAAGCAGTGATGCTGAAATCAAACAATAATGTCTTTCTACAATTCCTATCTCCATCATCAGTAGTAGGATATAATCCTAAACACTAATGTCAAGATAATTTATCTCTGGACAATGAAAGTTGTCTTCTCTTGCTTTGTGCTCCTCCATATTTATGGGAATGAAAAATTGATTTTTGGTACAATACTCTGTGATCTGTCTCATAGATTGTGCACATCAGAAATAATATTATAAGAGAAAGAGTAGGCATTGAACCAATCCTAAGCTACAAATAGAAACAACAAATAAACTAGTTTGCCCACCTAGAAAGGATGTCATGTGATTCCTTACCATACAAAGCATATATTAAAAGAGGAGGAGGGAGAATAGTAAGAGACAGACCCAGAGGAAGATTGACAGACAACATTTTAAAAATGCTACAACAATTGGCAATGGTTGATGCCACCAAAGGGGAGAGAACCAGAACTTTGTATCTCCCTTGACACCAGAACAAAAAGATGTGAAGAAAGAAATGGGAAAAAGATTGTGCACATTATAATGTTGAATTATTAGCAGATCATCATCATTGCACTCCGAACATGTTCATAGGTCCTCAGATCCCCTCCTCAGCCAGTCTGGAAGTGTCCAGTGATTGACAACTCCAGTGATGTGTTGGTTATAATGTTGATTGTTCAGCAATCCATCTATTTCTAGTTTTGTCTTTCCTGCTGTTGTTTAAGTGTTAATGTTTCCAAACACCTATTTTTATTTTTTCCATGAAAAATTCTATTAAAATGTAACCACTGAAATAAAAGTTAGCACCACCAATACAAGAACTGTGTAGAAATTGAACATGTAAAATAACTAATGAAAAATCTTATTGCATGTCATGAGGACTTAATGTAAAATGTAATGTTAGAAAAATAAATGAAAAAACATGCCATGAAGATATTCAACAATTTTAGCGAGCTGATTATGTTTTGTGGTTTGTAGCAACAAACATTCATTCATTAACATTACTAGGGTTGCTGTACTGTTGTCATTACTCTTGAGGTATTTCACACTGTGCAATCTATGTGCAATATATGAAAGTTTTATATACCAATCATATTCTATTTCTATTAATGATATGCATAACACTCATAATTTGCCAGGCACCACAAATACACCTTGGTCATCCTGCTGTCAAATCTGTCTATCCAATACTGGCAGATTCAGCAACGAGAGAAGTTGTTCAGTAAAACAGTATCCAGCATATGACACAAATATGTTACCAAACTACTGATTAGTCATGATTGCTTGCTACCAACAGTTTGTCAAGATGCCAAAGGCCAATATATATATATATATATATATATATATATAAAACAGTCATTTTTTTCTAGAAATGTACTCTAGCAATTATACACATTAGCTCCAAGCTACACACTGTATAAGGAACAAGTAGTGGGGTGCATACACTCCTACAAGGTATGGTGACAGCTTTACAAAATCAGAAACACAACAAAATACTGACATTTCAGACTACATGTGGCCTTCCTCAAAAATGAGAACAACACAAATGAACTATGAAATAAAGGTAAACTCTATTACATCTAGGATGAGCGGGACAGGTAAATCAAGGAGAAATAAACAGAGATAAGAGATGAAATGAAAGAGACATGTGCTATAAATCGGAGGATAAAAATAAATAACGTGAAAATTAGTAAGTTTAAATATATATAAAATTATAGTGAGACTTAACTGAGGCAAGATCCAAAAGCTCCCAGAGAGTAGATGACTGAGTCAAATGGGACCAAAGTACATTGGCACCCTTCCACAGGTATCATGATCCCTATTTACCAACTTATATTTATAATTACAGCAGCACTGCTATTATTTGCTGTTCTCTTACATTTATTATCCTTCTCATATTCTGCCTTATCAATCAATACATATTCTGCCACTTCATATTCCAGTTCTACCTTATGCCCCTGCCCCCCCCCCCCCTTTTTTTTTTTTGCTGCTTCACTATCCTGTTTGACTTTCCACCACCTTGTACCACCAGTCATCCATAATCCCCCATTACGTCTCATTTATTGCCATGTTTTTCCTGAGTAACACCAGGTTTTGTTTACTTGATTTTACTCCATGTATACACTTCCCTATCTCTAATGATTACCTGTGTCATGCCTCTCACACTTCATTCTACTACCTTGTAATCTCATCTAATCACGTGACTGATTTCCCACCCACCCTTCCCCCTCCCCTACTGTGTCCCATTTGACTCACAGTCAACTACTCACTGGGAGCTTTTGGATCTTGCCTCAGTTAAGTCTCACTTTAATTTTATATATATTTTAGCTTACTAATTTTCACTTATTATTCACTTTTATCCTTCAATATGTAGTACATCTCTCTTTCATTTCATCATTTCGCCACTTATCCCACTGTTTATTTCTACTTGATTTACCTGTCCTGCTCATCCTAGATGTAGTAGAGTTTACCTTAATTTCAGTTTTCATTTGTGTTGTTCTCATTTTCTGAGGAAGGCTTCATGTAGACCGAAACATCAGTATTTTGTTGTGTTCCATTTTTGTAAAGCTGTCACCATACCTTGTAGGAGTGTATGATGCTCCCCACTACTTGCTCCTGCTGCCACCTTTACTGCAGCACTGTGATTATTTGCCTGTTCCCTATACACTGTATAACAGTATTATTGCATTATAAAGTTTACTATGAACAAAAGGATTTTCTTATTACACTTTCAAGATCAATGCTTTCTAATCACTCATTTTAATAAATATCTTTTGTTTTCAAATCACACACTTTATAAAGTTTTGCCAATCATGCAATCTAGAAAAGTCTTTTACACTCCTACACTCAATAGACATGCCACTCTAATATAAACACTAGAAAACCATTGTAGTATGAGCTATACAAATTCAAAAATGTGTAAAATAATATAAACTTTCAATGCCTCCACATGCTAGATGTATACAAAATACTCAAAGTAAAAAGCATAAAATATGGTGAAACAATATTTGACATATTTAGTATATAATCTTCAGTCTTCCACTGTCATTTTTATTTGAAAGAATGGGCAGAAGATTTGAATCATCTTATGTAAATTTTGTACTGTGCCTGAATCTTACAACTCTTCTTTAGGGGAATGGTAATTCAACAAGAAAAGATGATATAAAAAAGCTTTAGCAAATTCAATGTATTGATAGAAACGTATTTAAAATTTCCCAATATTTTTTTCTTTACTTAACAAGGACGCCCATTTAATACTTTCAATTTGATGCAAACTGCAAGTAATCCTATATCAGAGCCTTACTGAAACAACATCTCCCAATGCATTTAAATTATTATCAATGATTTCAATTTATTATGAAATCTTTAAAAGCAATAGTTTATCAACAATAAAGCTTGTTGCATCCATGAAAACATGCACCTCCAAATTGTGTTGCAAAAAAAAACCAAATAATTATAAGGAATTGTACAAAATGGTCCCAAATAAACAAACATGTTTTATCATTAGTTTTATTAATTTTAACTTAAATGATAGTAGTTTTCTTTTTCTCTCACTCTTTCAGATAAAGATACAGAAGCTCATAGTATACATGTATGCAAAGATACAGCAGTGAAGCAAGTAATATTATTTTAAAATATAGCATACTCATTGAACACAAAACAAATAGTAACATTTTATTATAGGCACATTTACAACCAAAGTTTTCTATATTTTTTGCCTAAATCTTGCCCTATCCACGTTTGCCGGGATCTTAACACATCTTGCTCTATCCATGTTTGGCAAGATCTTATCACATCATGTTCTATACATGTTTACTATGATCATATCACATCATGTTCTATCCATGTTTGCTGTGATCTTATCGCATCTTGCTCTATCCATATTTACCATGATCTTATCACATCGTGCTCCATCCATGTTTGCCATGATCGTATCACATCATGCTCTATCCATATTTGCATTGATCTTATCACTTCTTGCTCTATCCATATTTGCAATGATCTTATCACATCTTGCTCTATTCATATTTACAATGATCTTATTACATCATGTTTTATCCATATTTGCTATGATCATATCACATCATGTTCAATCCATGTTTGCCATGATCTTATCACATCATGTTTTATCCATATTTGCTATGATCATATCACATCATGTTCAATCCATGTTTGCCATGATCTTATCTTCATTTGTCCTATTGATATTTGCCATGACCTTATCACATCATGCTCTATCCATATTTGCCAAGATCTTATCACATCATGTTTTATCCATATTTGCTATGATCATATCACATCATGTTCTATCCACGTTTGTCATGATCTTATCACATCTTGCTTTATCCATATATTCCATGACCTTATCACATCTTGCCCTATCCATGTTTGCCATGATCTTATCACATCTTGCTCTATCCATATTTGCCAAGATCTTATCACATCATGTTTTAACCATATTTGCTATGATCATATCACATCATGTTCTATCCATATTTGCCATGACCTTATCACATCATGCTCTATCCATAATTGCCAAGATCTTATCACATCATGTTTTATCCATATTTGCTATGATCATATCACATCATGTTCTATCCATGTTTGTCATGATCTTATCACATTTTGCTCTATCCATATATTCCATGACCTTATCACATCTTGACCTATCCATGTTTGCCATGATCTTATCACATCTTTCTCTATCCATATTTGCCAAGATCTTATCACATCATGTTTTAACCATATTTGCTATGATCATATCACATCATGTTCTATCCATATTTGCCATGACCTTATCACATCTTGCTCTATCCATATTTGCCATGACCTTATCACATCTTGCTCTATCCATGTTTGCCATGATCTTATCACATCTTGCCCTATCCATATTTGCCATGACCTTATCACATCTTGTTCTATCCATGTTTGCCATGATCTTATCACATCTTGCTCTATCCATATATTCCATGATCTTATCACATCTTGTTCTATCCATGTTTGCCATGATCTTATCACATCTTGCTCTATCCATATATTCCATGATCTTATCACATCTTGCTCTATCCATGTTTGCAATGAAGTGTTGTACAGCATAGCAGTTTTGAATTCTGGCCCAAATATTTTGTACTGGATATTGTCAACTCATGTTTTTTCAGGACTCATATTATATTGTCTAAAGTCAGCTGTTTTAAGCCAATAGTCAGCTCATGACTCTAAAGAGACAACCATACTTGTTTATTTTATCTTTTTATTGTTTAATGTAAACAATAATCCCAACAATTTTTGTAGTGTCATCAAGGTGATATTTTATAAGCTTTTGAATCTAAAAGCTCTCTAAGGATGGAAAATGTTTGCTTCATTGGTGAGAAATAGAAATAGGACACATACACAATTTACAGCTAATCAACATTATGCTTGGCAGTACTACATAAGACAAGACTACCCCTTAGGATCATCACCAGGCAGGTGTAACTAAATTTATAGAGGTAGCTCATCTTTCTTGCATAACACAATAAGCATAGACAACTAAACTGAAGAATCTAAAAGAACATAATGGAAAATTATTCTCACTACCATATTGAATGATCCTTTTTTTTTTAAAGGATAGATCAGTCCTTTCTCAATGACAGTGAGAAGGAGAGCTCTTCAACATTACATTAATCTATTCTCCATGTGAATATGGGTTATGGGTAATTAATTAAATCAATATGGAGATCATTTAGAACTACTGAAATGTGATTCTACAAAAGAATGGCTAGCATTACATAAAGTGATATAAAAGTAAATACAATGTACTTAAAGGAACCAATGCACACAACAAATAAAACACATCACAAATACCAGAAAGGAATAATCATTTCTAAAAACACTCATGCACAAATCAGTTATAGGAACATTTTGCATACGTTAATTGTAAAAATATTGTGCAAACATTGATTGTTCATATAAATCATTCCTTACATATCATTTCAATGAATGTTGTGCACATAGAAAGTTTAGAATACACTGTGACAAGAGAAACAATTCTAATGAGAGAAAGAGGACTAAGAAAACAAAATATTTAATGTTCTAGCACTGTGATATTAGTGCATATGAACAACAGAACTGATAGACAACTTATAGTAAAATACAGTCCTTGCCAGCTAACACAGCACAAGATGCTGAGGCTTATAGTAAAACAGGGGAATCTATTAATTTATTTAGAGTTGATACAACAAAATTCTTAACAAAAACAGGTACAAAATAGCACAGATAGGAAATAACACAGAGAGAGAAAAATAAAAAATGTAAAGTCCAACATAAAAATGACATAAATATGGTCACTGACTTTGTTATTGCGAAGAAACATGTTTTGTGCTGTCTGTTAACATGATGTGTTTCCTTTAATGTTAGTGCGCAAGTGTTCACAAAAATGTTGAAGGAATGTTATTATTAATATTTTATGTACATATCTGTTAACGGGAGCCACGATAGCTCAGTCGATAGTGAACTGGACTATAAAGGACAAGAGGTCAGGTTTGATCCTGATCTATGGCTTCCGGGTTTACCCAGCCTTAAATGGGTACTGGATTTTTTATGGGAAAGTAAAGCGACACGGGTGTAATATCGACCACATTACTCCAAGAATCATGTGCTGAAAGTGTGTAAAAATTATGCTCACTAACACCATATTCCCTATATGCCACTTTGCGTGATAGGGCTTTTTACTTACTTTATAACTGATACTGTCGTTAATATTGGCTGAAATTTATCTATTAATATTGAACAGTAGATGGTGCATATTTCAAATTGGTATGTATGACTCTGTTAATGGTTAAATATGAAGTGTTATAATTAATACTGGCATGGTACCAGGTAAACAAAGGAGGAAAGTAGACCAAGAAGATGTGGGTGTAAGATATCACAATCAACTAGAATTACCTGCTGCAGATGCTGGACATCTTACAAAGGACAGAAAAAAAAAATGAGAGCGGCTGTCAGGAAGCCACTGGTCTATACCATGTTTGCTGTGATCTTATCACCTCATGTTCTATCCATATTTTCTATGATCTTATCACATCTTACTCTATCCATTTTGCTATGATCTGAGTTTGAAAAGAAGACCAAGAAGATGTGGGTGTAAGATATTACAATCAACTAGAATTACCTGCTGCAGATGCTGGACATCTTACATAGGACAGAAAAAAAAATGAGAGCTGCTGTCAGGAAGTCAAGTTCTCAGGAACAAGCTAGATGGTGAAGATAATGCATATATTACTAATGAATAATAATGATGTTATTCAGATGTTATTTAGCACATTACTGTGTGTGCAGTGAGTTACAAAAAATCAGATAAAAACAGAATAAGAATATAATATTGATAATAATATTGATGCAGTAATTAGATGTACATGCAAAGCAAATAAATAGAATTTCATCTTAGTGTAAAGGACTCTTGCAATATAAAGATACTTAGCACCAAAGCCATTTTCATGTATTTCTATTTCTCATAAAAATTACATATAAATGATTACATATAGGCCTATATTTTTTCTGAGATTCTATCTATCTATTGACCTCTCAAGCCGTAGCCGGCCCATTAGGCGTAGACCTAGATACTTCTTCTCTTATCAAAATTTTTATTCGAGCAGTTTTCAATTCTTTTAAAGATATTTTATCAGATCTCGCCATTTGTCTCTGTTCTGTGCAAGCAGCTCTATCTCATCGAGGGAGCTGATATTCCTGCTGCTCTTGCCTCTCTCATCACTGTTCTTCTCAGTGTCTCTCTGGGTCTTCCTCTTTTCCTCTTACCTGTTGTTTCCCACATGAGGGCTTGCTTTGCTATTCGGTTATTATCTCTTCTCATCACATGTCCAACATATGACCATCATCTTTTCTTTATTACTGAAGATATTAGTGGTTGATTGGTGATTTCTCTAATTTCCTCATTTGTTATGAATTCATTCCACGCTATACCCAGTATTTTCCTTAGACTCCAAATGATGTTGAACATTTTCATCTTTCTGAGATTAAAACTCTTTTAAAATATGAATAGTACAACTTCCAGTAGCTAGTGCTCTCAATTTCATTCATTGTTAAAATTTTTATCATGAAATATAGTTAGAATTTTTACAATTATTCTTAGTATGGTATAACATTCATCTTCCACTGATTTTATCAGTTCTATACTTAAAGAGTTATAAACAAGAACTATAACATTATAGTAACAAAATATTATTAAGAATAATAAGAAGGAAGAACAGAATTTAATTTGTTTCATTAGTTTAATTAAATAGTACAAAATGTGCACTGTGAATAAAAATTATGCCAAAAAATGGTGGTTCAAAAATAATTATAAAAATAAAAATAACTGCTAAGCTTAAAATATTAATATTGTAAATATAAATAATTTTGGTATACTTTTAAACTGCTATTTATCTTCTTAAAAGGATTATATATGACATACTAGTTGACATATACAGTAACTAATCTCACTTGTCTAGTGTTAGTGCTGCAACTGTCAACTCTGCTGTTGTCTTTCAGCAAACAACACTTTAAAAATCCAATTTTACTTCAAAGCTCAGACTAAAGCAAAACACGACATACATTTAATTTTGAAACAAACTTATTGGTTGGATTACAAACAATATTCGCAAAAGCAGACTCAATTTTTGCACAAACAATTAAAAATATTCTGATTATAAAGGCATTTAATCCTATCTCTAAACATTTTTTTTCAACAATAGTTGGTTATTAATCATTGTTCAAATAATTTTTATCATTATTCATCTTGTGCAATACTGGTGGGCATAGGCGATCATGTGCTTCCACATTTCTCTGTCCACAATGCATTGTATTAATTTTTTTTTACTGTTTACCATGCCACAAAACCAAACTGTCTAGTATCTTCTACTTTGTCGTCTATAATACCTTGACTATTATTTTTAAAATGTCATGGTATATGATTTTAGTGTTAATGTTATATGATAAATTTTCTTGTACACTTCATAAATCCATTCAATTT
Organism: Megaustenia siamemsis; assembly: GCA_032433765.1. Classification (NCBI taxonomy): domain Eukaryota; kingdom Metazoa; phylum Mollusca; class Gastropoda; order Stylommatophora; family Ariophantidae; genus Megaustenia; species Megaustenia siamemsis. The sequence goes on from JAVIAB010000088.1 coordinate 24,918,773, forward strand.
AATGTTAATTTTAAAAAACTGATTATGTCTAATAAGTAATTTATGTTAAAAAATTAATCTTTGCAAATATAAATCTGCCAATAAAAAAATCTTAACTCAAGAAGAATTAAACCTTTACATGTCTTTAACCAAAAAAAAAAGAAGAAAAACTAAGACAATATAGTCCACTCCATGTCTCATGTAATTTAAAACTGCACTGTAAAGGAAAACAACTATATAAAAGACTAGAAATTGTCCATATACAAAATCTCTTAAGTAAAAAAAAAATATTAAAATAAAAGTTAAGGCTACCTATAACACCTCATAGTGTATAGGGTGATTAGTACTGGAGCCAATAGTTCTTCCATGATAATTGGTACATTTATGGGTGATGTGACCAGCGTAACATCAGGCCTCCCTACTTTCTCAGAGTGAATCCCATCTACCATTTTTAGAGCAATATAGATCAGAAAATAATTTGCCCCATCTGGTCAGCAGACAACTATAGTAATAGCTTCACCATCATGACTTTACAAATATACTAATTAAACAAAAACAAGATTGGTAATGAAAACATCTATTGCTTAACATAATCCTTACCATGAGCCACAAAATGTGGCTCTAGTAGCCAATGCAGGAAACCCAGAAGCTGCATTTTGTGACTTTAAATCTATCAACATTTTTACATTTATTTCAGCTAAAACCATGCAATTCTCTTATTTAATGACTTTTCCAACTTCCTGAACAAATGGTTCCAACAAAATGTATTTTTTCGATCAATTTACATTTATTAATTTTAATCTGTTATTTCACTTTTTTTTAAATTCCAAAAAACAGCATGGCCACAGCATGTTACACCCCTTAATAGTGAATGTGTTAATGACAAAAATGTAAGCAAATAATAAAAGGCATAATGTACAATTCTTTGAAAACAAAAGAGGATTTTAATAATTGCTGCCATGGAAAAGCAGAGGCAGTCAATTGTTTTGATTAAAACAAAGAAGGATATGTTTGAACATTGCTAGAGAATAGATAAACAATTCTAACTATTATGTAGATCTATATAGATCAATTTTTAAAAAAGAAGCTAATAAATAACTATAGTTCAATTTTTTTGTTTAAAGTAGTTAAGAAGTGTATATGCTTGGCAATTAATCATTATCACAAAGTAGATGTGAAGAAATATATTATTTTATCCCAGTATTACTGCATTGCAGCTATTATAGCAGCGATCTCTGCAATATGTGCCATTTTGGCATGCAAGGTTTCTGTTTTTGAGATTGTGGTTCTGCCCTATGTGCCATCTTTGGCTCGAAAGGGCAATAGATAGATTACTGCATTGCATTGTCTTTGATCAAACATTATACAATAATAAAATATTAAATTCTTAATTAATTACAAAATACGGCAATGAAATATGTGAGTTTTCATTTTTTGTTAAAATTTTGTTTCATCAGCGCCAAAGTAAAACTGCATTTAATTTAAAAAGATAATATTAAAACCCCATTCATGTAGTAATACATTTTTTTAACTAGCTTTAATCATTCTGAATGATATGATTACAAGTTACAACTTTATTATGTCTCAGAAGGCATGTTTTTCATTCTTCGAGTTTCTATAATTGTATATCTATCTATCTATCTATTGTCCTTTCGAGCCTAAGACGGCACATAGGGCAGAACCACAATCTCAAAAACAGAAACCTTGCATGCCAAAATGGCACATATTGCAGAGATCACTGCTTCTAAAATCTATAATTGTATAAGATCTGAGGTAAAATAACTACAAAGTAACATGGCTATGGAAATAAATTAGAGGAGATTAAGCTTCTTGATGGCTCTAAACTGGTCAGGAATTTCTTTTAAGGCATGAATAGCAAATGAGGCATTAGGGTTGCTCACTCCTTGTATGACTTTGGCATAGTCGACAAAGTGAAAGTTGTCAAAGTTTCTAACTGGCAACTTTTCATCAAATTCCTGAAAACATAAAAATATAAATATATATATATATATATATATATATATATATATATATATATATATATATCTTCCATAGATATTGTGAAACAAAAGAACAAAGAGGAGAACACCAAAATAAATGTATTCTCTCTGGGAAAAAAATACATATAATATTTTGAGCACTTTCAAAAGTTTCATTTGGCTCCAAAAATTATATAACTGGTAAAATATAAAGGTAATGGTATCTTATGACATTAGTACCATTGGAAAATGTTGGTGAAATCTTCACTTCTCTTGGGCAAATCTTTGATGGAAGGATATACAATGCTCTCTCCCCAGACACTATCCTTCCTTCCTGAGCATGTCTAGGCGTTCAGTTTCTTTTTTTGCTGGATCAACTTTAGTATGTTAGTTAAGCTCAGTTTTCCACGTGAAAATAAAGCTGAAGGAATATGATACTAACAAGATGAAACTTTCTTAAAACTTTACAATAATTCATCTCAATTAATGTGTGCTTCTTCCAACATTATCTACCTCTGAAAAAGAATAGTTTTAAATTCATGGCATTGCAAACAATGCTGTGAACACAGGCCTGGTGATATTGACTAGTCAGCACAAGAAAATCAATCTAACATTGAGTTTAAACATTGGAGACCAAATGGTAAAAATAATAAAAAAGGAGATTTTTATAGAAAATCAGCCATCCCAGGATATTTTAAAAATCTGTGAGTTTATGTAACCTTGACAACCATGGTTCTTTGTTCAAGACAATTTTGCAATCAGACTAGAAGTAGCAGAAAATTGACAGTGATGGAGTATATCTTAGACTGCATATGCAAAATGGAGAGTGTTGATGTATTATCTATCTCTCTATTATGCTTGGAGCTAATTATCACTTGAAGCAAAAATATGAGCAATCCAAGTAAAAAGTTGTAGAAGTTGGTCCCAGGATCTGCTATGTTTGAGGCACTCCTTGTGGATTTGTAAGAAAGTTCTAGAGCCATTAACACACGCACCCCCACAAAGAAATGACTCTGGAAAGATTATGTTTGTGGAAGTGAGTGCGTTAGGGGAGGCCTTAACCCTACCACCACCAGACATCTCAGATCTTGGTATTATAATCACATATATTATATTCATTGTCAAATATTTTACCTCCATAGTATCCCAAGGGCCATCTCCAACACCAACTGTAATAATGGACAGAGGATAATTAGATGCCTCCACAATGGCTTCAGTTGTGGCCCTTTCATTTGTTACTTGTCCATCAGCCACAATAACCAAAATGTGATACTGAAATTAATGATATAAAAATCAAGAATCAGTACTTTGGTTAATGTGATATAAACATTACATAACAAATATTAATACAACATTTTGAATTTGTAAAATTCTAAATAAAGTAATAAAATTTACCCAAAAACAAATCTTCACTCTTTAAAGTATATACTCTCATATATCTATCTATTTATCTATTGACCTTTCGAGCCGTTGCCGGCCCATAGGGCGTAGACCAAGATACACCTTCTCATATCTGAAATTTTGTCCTAGCAGTTTTCAATTCTTTTAAAGATTTTTTATCAAATCTCGCCATTTGTCTCTGTTCTGTGCAAGCAGCTCTATCTCATTGAGGGAGCCGAATCCTGTTGCTCTTGCCTCTCTCATCAATGTTCTTCTCAGTGTCTCCCTTGGTCTTCCTCTTTTTCTCTTACCCGTTGTTTCCCATATGAGGGCCTGCTTTGCTATTCGGTTATTATCTCTTCTCATCACATGTCCAACATATGACCATCGTCTTTTCTTTATTACTGAAGATACTCTCATATATGTTACACTTAAAATAAAGTAGAATAAAAAAAAATCAACTATTTTAATAATCCAAGGCATGGTTTACACCCAAAAGTCTTTACAACAGGTGTCATCAATTTCTCAAGTATTGATTTAACTTAAATAGGCATGAGCAGCCTATGGCCCAAGGACCAGAACTGGCCTGTCAAGCAACATTGATTTTGGAGACAAATAATAACAAATGAATATTATTATGGAAGGAAACTTCCAAGGCGATAGATGTCAATCATTTCAGAAGAAGAGGTATGTTTACAACACTTGGGGGAAAAAAATCACAAATAATCAACAACAACAAAATAAACAACGAAGATGGATTTGGACCATCTATTGTTCTTTTTTTTTTCTGTTGATTATTTGTGATTTTTTTTTCCAAGAGTTGTAAACATACCTCTTCCCCTGAAATGATTTGCCAATATTGATTTTGACTGGCTTGTCAATTACACTACACTTCATCTCTGGAATGAAAATAAAATTAAGAAATGCAAAAAAAGTTACACACATAGGCACAGTACTTTTTCTTTTATGAACAATATATAAAATTATTATTTGATTTACAGTGACACCAAGAATGAAATGATTTTGTCAAATTTTGTATTGTGAACATTGGTGTCTTTGATAATGAAACACTTAGGTGACAGCAGTGTATTATAATTCTGACGACTGTGCAAGAAAAGAAGGGTAATGTAGCTTTGTCTTTAGTGTTAGGATGGATATGATGGTGGTGGGAGTGGATGGTATGTACATTTTAATAAGGGAAACATTGAAGGCTAGTAATTGGCTAACTAGAAGAAAAGATGTACTTCAGATTATTCTTTTATTCTGTATCATGATAACCCTGCATGTTCAATCTATAGAAAACGCACAGTCGTCTCATTAACTGGTAAGCTCTCTATTTAATATTTATCATTTATTCTTTAGTTTTCACTTTCTTGCTTTCTTTATCTTTCCTTCCTTCTCAACCACTCTCATTCAATTCCCCCCTGTCTTCTTCCTCTTTTATTATTTCTACGTTTCAATAGCTTGTGCATGCAAAATAACATTCTAGGCATCTTCATACTTTGCAGCTCACTTCTGACTTAGATTAAATTGAATTTGGTCGCAGCCTGTTCCTGTTATAAGTTCAATACTTTATTAGTTAAAATATCAAGATAACAACACATAAATCAAGTTCAACAAAAGTCAACTCCAAAGATAGACTAGCTTGAAGAATGTCAAGTGTACAGAGCCCTCATCATCATCATCATGTCATACCGGTTGGCGTAGGCAATCAAAGTCCTTCAACAATTTTCTATCTACAGTGCATCGTATCAGTTCTGTTGTTCATTGTTTCCCATGCCATGACACCAAGCTATCCAGTATTTTCTCTCTTTGTCATCTGCGATCTCTCTTTCCCTGTAATTTGCCAGTTGTAACCAAGTATTCCAACCTTCCTCTTCTCATGACGTGCCTGAAAAATGTTGATTGTTTCTTTCTGATGTTTTTTAAGAGCTCCCTTTTTGTGTTGGCCTCTTTGAGAATTTCCTCATTGGTCTTTTTAGCTGTCCAGGGAACTTTCAACATTCTTCTGAGAAATCCCATCTCTTTGACCTCTAATTGCCTTTACATTTGTCTGTCTACTGTCCATGACTTGCTTCCATAGGTCAGAATTGGTTCTATATAGCATAATGAACTCTCTTTCTCACTTCTATTGACATAGATTTGTTGCATAAAATGTACTTCATTTTCTGAAATGCTACTTTGGCCTGAGCTATTCTGCTTTTTATTTCTGTGGTTCGTCTCCCATCTGATGTTATTATTGTGCCCAAGTATTTGAAACATTGCACTTGTTTCAGATTTGTCTCATTTATTTTTATGCTGCATGATGGTGATGATTGTTTCTTCGATATGACCATTATTTATGTTTTTTACTATTCAGGCTGAGATCTTTCTTGTTGCTTTCTTTTACTATTATGTCTTTCATTTCTTGTAGTTCATTCTATGTCTCTGCTATTAAGACTGAGTCATCCATATATTGCAAATTATTTATGTTGTGACCATTGACTTCAATCCCTTTTTTGTCTACTATTGATCTCATAATATGTTCGCTGTAGAGTGAAAACAAATCCAGTGACATAACACAGCCTTGTCTGATTCCTTGCTTTATATATTGGAATTGTCCTGTTTGATTGCTAATTCATACTGCTGCTGTTTATTGCCAGTACATGTTTTTTTATGATTCGCAGATCCTTGCCATCAATGTTTAATTTCTCCAGCATATTTATTATTTCCATATGCTTTACTTAGTTAAATGCTTTTGTGTAGTCTATAAAGCACATATATAGACCTTTCTTTACCTCTATAGATCTTTCTATCAATGTTCTTAAGATGTATATTGCATTATTGGTGCCCTTTCCTTCCACAAATCCACATTGTTCCTCACTTATTTCTGGTTTTATAATGTTCCTTACACGTCTCATGATGATTCTTAGTAATATTTTTGTCATATGGTTCATGAGTCTAATAGTGAGATGGTATTCACAATCAGTAGCACCTGACTTCTTTGGTATGGCTACAAAGATAGATTTTAGTAGATCTTCAGGTATGTGTCCAGTGTTATATACAATCATTATGTTATTTTCAGCGTTATATACGTACAGAGCCTTAGTTCAAAGAAATAAACTTTTTCAAATACATATTTTGATGTATGTCAGTCTTAAGTAAAACATAATATTCAATGAAAATTAATTTTAATTTAAAGTCAACTGGCATAAAAATCTTCTTAGAATATTATGTCTTCATAGCATGACTTAATTCAGATAAAAAAGTAAGAAAGAAACAAGTTCGGTCTAAAGTAACTAATATATTACACTGTGGCTGAAAACATTATACTGTTTAAAACAAACTTACATAAAAAATAGTTATCTTCATGTTGTTTTAAAACATGTAAGCATTTTGAAATATAATTCAATTATAATTAATACTTATCAATGCTGTATCCTTTTTACAAGTCTGGAGATTGCAGCTGATACTTTATTAATGCATCAGTTAATTTTGACATCAAGGGAAAGTTTATTATTAATGTTGGAACCAAGACAAGTAAATCGATTGTTTACTGTGAGATTGTGGTCATTAATAATAAAATTGCACATGATATCTAATTTGGATAGACTGATGGCTACATCAAAACCCTTATGTGTATTAGTGAACTTATTTATCACTGGGTGCTTGGTAGTGACCTTCGGAATGAGCCACCAATGCAGTATCATCATAGAAGAGGAGCTCTCTAATAATGACTTTATTTTTGTCTTTGCTCTGAGCCAAGCCAGTTTAAACAATCCTCTATCTGATCTTGTGTCAAAAGAAATGGCTTAGTCTGATGGACTGAATGCTTAATTTATTAACATTGAAAAGAAAATCCCCAAATAGTGTTGGTGCTAGAACACAGCCTTGTTTAACTTCATTCTGGATAGGAAATGCATCAAAGGTGTTACTATCCTATAGTATTGTACATTTTATATTGAGATGGATTGCTGTGATAAAACACAGCAGTTTTGTTGGACATCTGAACTTTTCAAAAAATCTATAAAGAAAATTTCTGCTGACAAGGTCAAATGCTTTGTAAGCTCTATGAATTTAGTGTATAAGGGCATCCATTGTTCATGGCATTTTTCTTGTATCTGACATATTAGGAAATAAAATATATTGCAGACAATAGTTGGTTTCTCAATATTAAAAAAATGACCAATAACTTGTATCAGTCATATTAAGAAAAGCATACTGGATCACCCTGGAGATGAAATAAACTGACAACAAAATTATTAAATTATGATCTTCATTGATACAATAAGAGCAACAGCAAAAAACCAGGGAAAATAATCAAAGCAACATAGCTTCCACCATTGTGAAGAGCCTGAAATGAAGAATAAATTATATGAAACTATTGCTATTGATGACAGATTGAATAATAAATAAAGCAGAAAAAGATGAAGACTTCATATTCAGTAAAAGACTCTCATAAGCTCATCTGTTAAGATAAATAACTTTAAGCCACTTTTCCTGCTTGTAATTTTAATTTATTTTTTGTATTTATATACAGGGCATTAAATGAGATAAAAAAAAGAAAGTTAAAGTGATAAAGCAAATACATTTGTACAAACTTACTGCATTAGTTTCTTGGACAATTTGAATGGCTTGATTAATGAGTGGTGCAAAATTAGTTGGACCTCCTAGTCGAATTTTGGGTGTTATTTCATTATAGATCTCAAGTACTTCCTTGAAACCTGCAGGAATTCTCTAAAATTGGAATGTAAATATTAAAGTTATGTTTTGTTTGGCTGCCAGCTGCAGTACAAAGACCACACTAGATAGCTGTCATTTAATAGCAATAAAAGGTTCTGTTAATGAAGATCGTGTGCTGAAGGTCCTCAGATTGATAACTTTCAAGACAAAATCAGAAAAATAAATATATGACTCAAATTTGAAATAAAGTTTACAATTTCTCAGGCTGAAGAAACATAATGAATAAATCAGCGAAGCAAATATATAGGTTTTTAAAAATATAATGAAAAGATATTGCTGTAAAAAACAGTGGCGTATACTGATTTTGGGGTCTGGGCTACCGCTGACATAATAAATAAAGACATACATTATATTCAGTAGGCTAACATGAAGCTAATTTGTCATTTGCTAATGACATCACTACATCATAATTTTAAATTACTTACTTATTTATATGTAAACTCTATCCGTCTTGTTTGGGACAAAAATGTTTCGATGACTTTGTCATTAAAAGTACTGTTTGGTTGGTTTCTAAGTTTCTGAAGGAATGATTTCTTAATGGACATTATTTCCAAACCAGATAAGCGTTTTTGTGTCTGAGTTGAGCGACAATAAGATTTGATTCTCTTGAGAGCAGAAAAAGTTCTTTCTACAGATGCTGATGCGCATAACGTAGTTATAAATAGGTTAGGAAGTTCCGGCAATCAGACATAGTTTCACTTTCACTTTGTGATGATTCTGATTGGCTAGAGCTAAAAATAATCCATGAAACCGCATTAGTGTAGAGGTAGCTTAGCTGTATTATTTTGATGGGAATTTTTAAATGTCAAGGTCATTAATTCAAAGTCGGAGAGAAGAGAAATGTACCGCTGCTGATTAGCAGTTTCATGTATTATTTTTTATAGTAGTTTCGGTCTCATTCACAAACGTTATAGTGGCCATAGGAAAACCTTGCTTTAATAAATAAAAGCAAATAAATCATATTGGCCTTCAAAATGTGTCATAGAATATTAAAAAATTTGTAATATAGTTATGAAAGAAATATAATAAATTATCATTTCCTTTTGTATTTCGCTAATATGTTCAGGCTACCAGCGGTAGCTGCGGTAGCATAGAGAATACGCCACTGGTAAAAAATGATAATTTAATGTTTATCTTCAAGCACATACATTATAATTCAAGTGATTCAGTGTTTAGTTTTAACAAGCTTACATGGTATCTACAATGCTAAACCCTTATTCAGAAAGTGGGCTGACTGACTCAAAAATAGTTATAGGTTATGGTAGTTATGGGCTTACTTGGACATATTACCTGAAAGTGCTGGAAGTCATGGTAATTAGCAGGCCAACTGAGAGGAAGGCTCAAATACAGATGATACTGAGACAGGCCAAGTTGGATTTATTAAAGGTCATTAAGGACACTTTCTCCAAAGAAGATGAAACAACATTGGAGACTAACCCCCATACCCAAATTATTAAAATATCTAGCATTGAGACAGGGTGTAGATAAAACAAGAATGCTCTGTGGGTGAAGAAAATGAGTTCCAGCATGAAACAGGAATGATTAGTGTGCAAACCTTATGCTGGCTGTTGAAAAGAGCAGTGAAAATGGGAATGTCCTGACTGCTATGACATTACCCGTTAAAAGCAAAACAATTCTTCAGATTATCATTTACACTAAGCTGGGATATCTGTGCCTTCCAGCCCAACACATTCAACTTCAGAATGGCATTTTTTGGGCACTGCCTTTTCTCACTGATCCCTTCTTACTTGGCCAGACTGGTCAGTTTATTTCAGGACTGCCACAGAAAGTTGGAGTAGGATCTTCATTAATTTTAGTTGGCTGTCTTTGATGTAAAAACGAGCAGCTATGAGTCACTAATTGATTTCATTTCATGCTCTGTTTGGCATCTTAGCTTCATCCTACCTTTTATAAATTGTAAGTTTATTTTGATCGTTGTTATTGTTGATTTTTTTGTGAGGTTTTAATTGGTCAAGAGTCTTTAATAGATAGTATCTGTTTTTATTTTTCATAATTCTTTTTTTTCTATTATTTTTGTACCTGTGTTTCTGCTTTCTTAGTTTTGTTTGGCCTCCACTTAAAGTTATTAAAAAAGGTCCTGTGGCTAACAAGTTCTTTTTTAATTTCCTCATCATTCTTCAGTTGGTGTATATACCACCACCACCATTTTTTGTGACTTAAATTCACAACAAATTGTTGATAATCTGATACTTATTTGAGATGATAGTCAGGGGAACTGTCAAAACCAAGCAATGGTTGCAAGTTATTTTGTATTTGGGATTAGTCCTGTCGTCTATTGAGTGCGCGTATACTCACCTGTCACCTTGAACAGATACGCAAACATATATACGCATTCACACTCACACTTGGAGGTTATAGATATAACAAAGAGACATGGCTCAATGCAGCAGTCTTTGCCAATGACAACTTCGAAGGCTTTCATGGATGAGAGGAGATATGTGCTGCTGCTATAGATCTGGAGGATGCATACAACAGAGTACCATTTGAATACCTCATGCACATGCTCCTCAAACTGGTGGTGCACCCCTTCCTATCAGATGGATTACTGTGGCACTGTTTACGAGGAAGGTTTACAGGGCTGCCACGAGGTTCACCATTGTTATAAGTTCTATTTAACGTGTGTACAATAATGATCAAGGAATAACATCTAGATAGGAGAGGAAAAACTATGACTTTCTGGTTGACATTCTGGTATATCAACAGGAAAGAGACAAACAGGAAATCATCTCAACACTGCAAAATGAACTCAATTGCATCTCTTCCTGGTGTGTTGGTTAATCCTAATAAAGCATCAGTTGAATGGTCCTCCCTCAACAGTCTGTTAACACAGAAACACCGGTGGTACAAATGGGAGCTGATGAGGTGACCAGGGACAGGTTGATGACATACCTCGGAGTTAAGTTTGATCACATCCTGTGTTTTAAGGACCATGCGATAACAAAAGCTCGCAAAGGATTAGCTGCCTGAAAGGTCATGGCAGCTGCCAACATCGAGCATAGGTTACTTACCCTTCTGTTCAAGGGACTGGACCTCGCACCAATCGAGTATGCCCTAGCAATTCTTACTGTCAGTACGACGCAAATTGACAGGCTAGAGAAAATACAGAATGAAACTATGTGCATTATCTCGGGGTGTACGAGCGACATTCCCTGTGTATCAATGAGGTATCTTCTTGACTTTCCAACCATGGATGACAGGATCAAGATCTGGAGGGCATGAGCATACCTGAAGATAAGTGCAGATAAAGAGCATCCATTGCACCATGAGCTCAACGTAGGGAAAGGTGTCAGGCTAAAAAGAAGCAAATTATGGGTAGGCCGAGCAGATGATCATCAAACAGATCTGTAGGCTTAGCAATAATAACACTGGTGCAGAGTGAATATCTGTGCCTACACCATTCAGGGGGACATTCTCATGTATTGTCACACAAGACAGGAAATGTAGGGAACAGAACTCAGTCATGGTCAATGTGGAGGTCAACATTCTCATCTGGGATAACACAGATGAGGAAGATGCAGTCATCTATACAGATGGATCCATAATATGACATCAAAGGAGTGTATGGGCATTTACAGCACGCTCAGCAGGCAGAATAGTCAAAGAAGACATTGGTGCATACATTATGACCATGAGTCAGCGTGATGATGGAGGTGATGGCAGTGACCAAGGCATTCATCTAGTTGGAATCACATGACTACACCCACACCTGCATACTAAATGATTCGATGAGCATGATAAAAAAAGTTGAGGCGGGCTCTGTTTGCAGGAAATGGGTAGAGTAATTGCAGAAGTAAAAAAAATGTGTAGTCACCTTTGTCTATGTCCCTGGTCATGCGGGAGTACAGGGAAATGAAAGAGCGGACAGGTTTGCTAACTGTGCTGCTGTTGAAAATGGTAACTATTGTATCAGGCAGATATCATCAATGCCCTCCAAGATGTGGGGAAGGCACAGGATTTTGACAACCCCATCACTCTTTCAGATGAAAGAGATGGGAGTTAAGATGAGCACAGCCAGAAATGAGGAACTTAGTGGGCATGTAAGAAGACTTATCAATGAACACATAACTGGAGTTGTCAGTTGCTGGACACTGTGGGACCTGCTGAGAAGAGCATCTGAGCATCTATGGACATGTTTGGAGTGCAATGATGATAACCTGCAAATAACTCAATAACTCAATCCGTTGAGTACACCATGGCCATCCTCACTATAAGTTCTACTCATACTGACAGACTGGAGAGAGAGTGCAAAATGAAGCCATGTGATTTACACAGGGATGAATGAGAGACACCTTGTGCATGGCAATGCAAATTCCTAATCAATTTTTCCACTATGAAGAACAAAGACATGATCTGGAGATCATGTACATACCTAAAGATAAGATCAGGACTGTCCACAACATAAGAAGCTGACAGAAGACTGACCTACTATAAGTAAGGGTAAATCAAATCATGCAGAGGTTATGCTGTGAATACTGTTAAACTGATTTGCAAACTGTCTACTATTAATCCTAGGGCAGAATGGGTATCTGTACGTTAAGGATTCAGTACTACCTTTTCTGTCATTGCCACATAAGACAGAGAATGCAGAGAACAAAACCCAATTGTGGTTAATGTAGAGGTTAATGCCCTCATCTGCAAAAATTACACTGACACTGATGCTCTGATCTATACAGATTGTTCTGTTCTGCACAATCAATGAAGTGCTTAGGTATTTACTGCCCAATCAAGAGACAGAACTAATTGTGAAGATGGTGGTGCCTATGCACATACAACCAGTAGTACGATGATGGAAATCATGACATGAGCCTTGACCTGGTTAGAGACACAAGATTATATTCTTGTCTGTGTGATGAATGACTTGATGCGCTTGATGTGCAAAAGCTTAATCCACAGGCAATGGGAATCATGACATGGGCCTTGACCTGGTTAGAGACACAAGATTACATTCTTGTCTGTGTGATGAGTGACTTGATGCGCTTGACCTGCTAAAGCTTAATCCACAGGCAAAGGGAACCATTACAAAGGTTAAAGATCTGTAGTGTTATCTTCTTGTTCATGCCAGATCATGATGATGTTGAAGATAACAAAAAAGCAGATAGACAGCCAATGGATGGGGTAGATATAATTTATAGAATAAACAACCTCAAAGATATGGGTAGAAGGATGGACTGACACAAAAGAAACTACATTGTAATCTAAACTGCATGAACTGGCGGTAAAGATTGGCATTTGCAGAAGAGAAATATATTAAGGATAAATGAAAGAAATAGTCAAACACCAAACTGGCACTGTTCATTGTTGCTTGCTGATGATCAAGTTTGTGGAAAAGATTGAAGTAACTGTGGATGTTACTTGAACGCAGTGATAATGATCCTAATATATTAAAACAAATAAATCTTTTGGGTTTTTTCTGTTGATGTTAATTATACACTCATATCCTGATAATTTCTTTAGCAATTTGTTTTACATGAAGAAGAATCTATAGATAAGCAAATTATCAGAAGTTCACAATGCAGAAATAAATATTTTGTAAAAAGTTAAGGTAGTCCCATAGCAATAGGGAATAAAGTATTGGTGACTTCATTGTACAAAGCCTCATCTTCATGAAGTGAGGTGATCAGTTCCTTCCCTCACTGTCTTTCCTTCCCTGAGAATATCTTCGGTTCCCATTTAAAGGCTTTCTTGATTCATAAAGCTTTTTAGTGTCAGAAAAAAATGTGCCTCAACTGATATTTGAACCTCAAATCTTCAGGTTAGCAGGCAAGTGCACTAACCACAACACCTCTGGGCTCGTACGAATGTTTCAGGGGACAAAAATGCCACACTTTAGTCTAAAGTTAAAAAAGTAAAGGTTTCATCCACACCTTGCTAGGCGTATGTGGAATATGGTGTTGACCATATTTTTCTGTGACCATTGCATATTTTTGCGTAATGTGGTCAATATCACACCAGGGCCATCTTTACTTCCCAGAAAAATCTTTGGTACCCATTTTTAGAGGTGGGGTGAACCCTGAAGCCTTGTCAGTCTGAAAAAAAAATATGCCACATCTGGAAATCTAACCACGGCCCTTCTGATCAGAAAGCAAGCGCACTAACCACTCAGCCACCAAGGCATCACACTTTAGTCTACAAGACATAAATCTTTAAAATTAACACAAAATTATCATAATACTTCAGTCCCTGTTTGACGTACTTCCGGTCGAAGTGAGAACACTGAGTGATCTTTGGTATAGGCATCTCCAAAACCAAATGCTGGGATAGCTCCATCACTGTCAAACGGTTCTAGAGTCTCTCCAAGAGTGCATATTACCTGGAAATAGTTTATTTGTCCTTGAGTAATGATATATTAAATTTCTTACAAATTACTCTTTATGCACCTTAATTAAATAATTAACAAATATAATGCATCAACTAAAATTGATATACGGTGTGATGATACAAATTAAAATGCAAGCACGAACACTTACACTAGTATGCATGCAAACCTCAATTTATGATGAGGTTACATTCTGAACAATTAATCGCAAATATTGTAAGTAGATAATAGTATATGGTATCCTAGGCTATCTGCAAGATTATAAACACCAATTTATAACCTAGTCATGTTTGATTTCATTTTCTGACTAGATTTAATGTAACAAACATGGCTAAATATAGAAAATTACATCATAGTATTTCCTCTCAAAACATGTATGCATCCCTAACATGCACACTTGTATTGTAACTAAAAACAGCTTGAGTGATCATAGTCAAGGTATGTCTGTATGCATGTGTGTGTAATATTATATATATATATACATAGAAAGACACACAAAACTATGAACAAAAGAAAACACTACTTGCTATTCTGCATAATATGGTGCATTGGAACTTGTTTGCCTGTGCCATTGAAAAATTTTATATAATTTCCTCTGGCTCTTGGACAATCCCCTCTATTTTCAAATCTCCATGTCATTCATGCAGTGTTCCAACAATTTTTTATGATCTCTTTATTTCTCAAATTTATTTCCATTTTTTATTATAAATTAATGAAACATGGCCATGCTAATTAATGGTGTAAATTATTTACCATAACAGAACAGAGATCAAGTATCTGACACTCATGATACTACTTACACTTTGATAAGGATTAAGTCCCTTGTTGTTGATGTCATGCAAGCATTTTCCACCAAAAGTTTTTTTGCCTTGAAGGTAATTAGACCCTGTGTAGTCTATGCCTAAGAATATTTATTTGCAGAATAAATATTAGACTTAAAGTGTTGATCTTAATGGGCATTTAATGAGGACATCTGAACTCTGTAAAACATGTCATTAAGAAAATTACAGAATTTGCACATGTCAGTTTCTTTGTGTAATGCAAACTGCTACTTAAGTCATTTTATAAAAATTACATCTAGATGCAGGCTTCCTACACAAAACTATAGTGACCTGCTCAGTCCTATTTTTGAAAAACATGATGTGGAGAAAGAAACCTTGACTAAAATTGGTAAAAATATGAGACATAACCTTATCTTTAATCTCTGCTTTAGCTTTACTCCTACTAAGATAACAAATATCAGTTTTGTGGTAGACATTCTACTACCAAACATTCTTCTAAATTGTCTTGTGTTCCATTTGTTTCCCACTATCTCATCGTCCCTCAATTTTTCTATTCGTCACAATATATTCCAGCTGTTCTGTTCTCACAATATATTCCAGCTGTTCTGTTCTCACAATATATTCCAGCTGTTCTGTTCTCACAATATATTTCAGCTGTTCTGTTCGCACAATATATTCCAGCTGTTCTGTTCTCACAATATATTCCAGCTGTTCTGTTCTCACAATATATTCCAGCTGTTCTGTTCTCACAATATATTCCAGCTGTTCTGTTCTCACAATATATTCCAGCTGTTCTGTTCTCACAATATATTCCAGCTGTTCTGTTCTCACAATATATTCCAGCTGTTCTGTTCTCACAACATTGCCAAAAAAATTATTATTGTTTATGGAAAAAAACAAACTATTTTGTATTTTCTTTGGCCTCTTTTAGAACTTCCTCACTATACATTTTAGATGTTGATGATATTCTCATCATTCTACTGCAAAACCATATTTTTGTAGCCTCCAATGTTTTTTCTGGCAGCAGTTTTTTGAAGAAAAAAAAATGGTTCTGGTTCTCACCATAAATTTATATACCATCAAAATGCAAAAAAATTATCATCTGAATAAATTAAAAAAGGTGCTAGTGTGATGCACAACATGAAAAAGCTTTGTCTGTTGTTCATTTGTCAAGGGTTCACATCCTTATGTCAAGACTAGTTCCACATAACTGAACTACAATCATTATTATTTCCATTGATCAATATTGTTGCATAGTATCTTTCTCATTCTATGGAATGCAGACTTTGTAAGAATCTGATTAAAACCTCACTTCTTTTGAAAATCTACAATCTGAAATTAACATCATTTCTAGGTATCTTAATTCATTAACATGTTTTAAAACCTCTTCATCATCATCAAGCACCGGACCTGCTGGCATAGGTGATCATGTCTCTCCACAACTTTTGATCACGACAGTTATTTATCATTTCTGTTGTTGACCTTCTGCCAAGCCATTCTCTTAAGCTGTCTGGTATCTTTTTTCTTAGCTTCCCTCTATCTCTTCATCGCTTAATTTTCCCATTTGTTACAATATATTCCAACTGTTCTCTTCTCGTTACATGGCCAAAAATTGATGATTGTTTCTTCCTAATATTGGAAATTAGCTCTCTTTTTGCTTTGGCCTCTTTCAGAACGTTTTCATTACTCTTCTTAGCTGTCCATGGTATTCTCAACATTCTATAAAACCACATTTCAACAGAATCCAGTGATTTCCTTGTCTGTTGTCCTATTGACATGATATTGTCCATGATTCACATTCGTATGTTAAGACTGGCTCTACATAACATTTAAGAACTCTTATTCTTGTTTCTATTGTCAAAAATGGATTGCACAGTATCTTCCTCATTTTCTGGAAAGCTGCTTTTGTCTGAGCCATTCTGCA
This sequence comes from Megaustenia siamemsis, assembly GCA_032433765.1. Classification (NCBI taxonomy): domain Eukaryota; kingdom Metazoa; phylum Mollusca; class Gastropoda; order Stylommatophora; family Ariophantidae; genus Megaustenia; species Megaustenia siamemsis. The sequence continues at coordinate 24,935,876 of JAVIAB010000088.1, forward strand.
TCTCACCTCTGTTGTATATCATCCGTCTGAGGTTAACAAAGTTCCCAAATATTTAAATTCATTTACGTGTTTTAATATTGTTCCACTTGTCTTTATTTTGCCCTGAGGTGATGTCTTTTTCTTTATTGTTACCATTGCTTCTGTCTTTTTGCTATTAAGGCTGAGTCCTGTATTTAGCTTTCTTTCACTATAATGTCTAACATTTCTTTTAACTCATTTTCACTCTTAGCGATTAAGACTGTATCATCAGCATACCTTAGATTATTTATATGTAGTTATGTTATATAGTACATGTTCTTTATTATTCTTAGATCTTTACTGTCTACGTTTATGCCTTCTAAAATTTTGATTATTTTTTGGTGTTTTACTTTGTCAAATGCTTTGGTATAATGTATGAAACATAGGTATAGATCTGTTTTCACCTCTATGGCTCTTTCTACTAAAGATCTTATTATGTATATGGCATTGCTCATTCCTTTACCGCTAGCAAAACCACACTGTTCATCACTAATTTCTGGACTGATTTTGTTTCTCACTGTTTGCATGATGATTCTTAGTAATATCTTAGTTATGTGACTCATCTGGCTTATTGTGCGATGATCATCGCATTCAATCACACCAGATTTCTTTGGTAGGGCTATGAAAATTGATTTTAGCAGGTTGTCTGGTATATATCTGTTGTTGTAGATATCATTCAATATTTTTGTTATTATTTCTATTTGAAACCAATTACTACCAGTCAAATTAACTGATAAACAGTTGTATAAACATCAATACTTTAAACTTCTCCTGAAAATACTGGGTTCTTTCAAACTTGTTTTTCCTCTACAATTTGTTACAAATTAAACACAATATTTAATACAATATTCAATGACAAGAAATCCTAGCAATGCCTGTTGTTATTCATTTTGTCTTGTGATCTCTAATCATACATTCATAGTACAGAGAATGATGAATCTGAAATAATAATCATGACTTTAGCCACTTCAAGATTGTTTCTTTCATAATTGTGTATTAATCAAATAAACTGCAACCTAGCACACAATTTTCATACAATTTTATTAGCATCTCAAAATTTAAAAAATTACAATTATTTCTGTCTTCTTCTTTCCTTCCTCATCTGCCTTTCAGCATCGGGGGGAGATATAATTTGCGGTCTTTTGCTCTTCTGTTCGCCTCTGCTGCTGTTATGTTTCCTAGTGCTTTTAATATTCCATCGACCCATCTTTTTCGTGGTCGACCCTTGGGTCATTATCTCATTATCATTATTTCTGTGAGTTATAAATATTGGTAACAATTACATTTTAAATAATAACGCACCAAAGATAAGATTACAGTTTTCAAGACCAGCTTTATGAATGATAGCACCAACTTCATCTAATGATATGACTTGACTTGCCACCTAAAATATAAATAAATAAAACAAGGGATCATTATAAAATTGAAACATTCTCCTTATATCAAATGACATGTTAAAATATTTAAAACCACTTCATGTGTCCAAAATAATGTTTATTTTTCACTGTGAAAAAAATGTTTATTTCTTGTTGTTATGCTCCCCAACTTCCCAATCTCACCCAACCATATGCATCTGTCCTTTTTGCACTTTTAATCTTCATAATTTCTCTCAAGTATATTTTTTTCACAGACTACTAAATCTCCTGATATATCCACAAGATTGTATTTATTTATATATTTGTTACAGAAATAAAAAGCAGAATAGCTCAAGGCAAAATAGCATTTCAGAAAATGAAAAACATCTTATGCAACAAATCTATGTCAAGAGAAGTGAGAAAGAGAGTTCATTGGTGCTATATAGAGCCATTTCTGACCTATGGAACCAAATCATGGAAAGTAAACAAACAAATGAAAAGAAGATTAGAGGCCACAGAGATGGGATTTCTCAGAAGAACGTTGAAAGTTCCTTGAAAAGCTAAAAAGACCAATGAAGAAATTCTCAAAGACGCCATCACAAAAATGCATCTTCTAAGAAACAATCAACATTTTTCAGGCACATCATAGGAAAAGGAAAGTTGGAATACTTGGTTACAACTGACAAAATACAGGGAAAGAGTCATAGTGGTTGACAAACAGATAAAATACTAGATAGTTTAGTGACATGGCATGGAAAACAGCCAACAACAGAATTGATACAATGCATGGTAGATAGAAGACATGATCACCTTCGCCAACAGGTATCACACATGATGATGATATTTGTTATCGCTCTATGCATTTCACACTCTTATTTCTATTTGTAAAATCTCCTTGTCTTGGGACTCCGTGCCTTTTAGGAACCCCAGACAAAACAATTTTCTTCTGTTTTGAGACATTGCAAAAGGCATAGTTTCTGGCCATTACTAGTTGTCTAACTTCAGCCATTGGCAATCTGCATTTTTAAAATGATCTTATCCCATCTTTTCTTCTGGATGAATAACAACAATAACATTGAATCCATAATAACAATTCCATCTTTTCCTGGGTCATTCTCATACCTTGTGCTTAATATTTTCATGCAGTATGCTACTGATGCAGGTTGTTATCAATTTTACCAAGGCTAAAGAAGTAAGACAATAAAGAGATGTTAACAACAAAAGAAATGGCTCTGACACTTGGTAAGAAAGAAACTAGTCCAAACAACATCAAAATCTTTCTGCCTCAAAACATCTGGAAAGAGAGCAAGAGGGAGACCAAGAAAGAGATGGACAGACAGAATAAAAGACACATCTATCTATATATCTATTTATTGATCTTTCCAGCCGTGGCCAGCCCATAAAGCATAGACCCAGATACACTTTCTCTATTTCTAAATTTTCTTTCTAGCAGTCTCAATCCTTGCAAAAAACATTTATCAAATCTCGCCACCTGTCTCTGTTCTCTGCAATAATTTCAATCTCATTGAGGGACCCGATTCCTGCTGCCTTTGCTACTCTGAACAATCTCAGTGTTTTTCTCTGGGTCGCCTTCTTCTTTTCCTCATAGAAACACTGATAATAACGTTGATCAGAGAAGCAAAGGCAGCAGGAATCAGCTCCCACAATGAGATTGAAATGCTGGCACAGAACAGAGAAAGGTGGCAAGATTTGATAAATGTTTTTTGCAAGGTTTGATCTTCTACATTTTCCTAGCCAGCACATCTCACTTATTCCTAATATATCTAAGTCGTGCCGCAGTTTTATCTCTTTAGGGAACTTGCACCGTGTTTTCTTCGTCGTAGGCTGCATTCGCTAGAGTAATCAGGAATCTAAAGGGCGTGTCATTGTTGTGCATGCGACATCGTTGTGTGTGCTACGTCATCGTAATGGATCATCGTCAATTCCTAGACCAGCCATACGCTAATCCTACGGTCTGTTTGATGTGCGACGGGGATAATCTTGCGACTAACTGTGTGTTTATATGTTCGGAATTGGAGTTAACAACGATGGCCTAACATCATCAAGCGTTATACATTAAAAAAAAAAATATGACGATCATCATTTTCAGGAGGATGTGAACTACCGGTACATGGTGGATAGGTGGCAGGAACCATTGAAGGCTATGCATGAAAAGTGTTCCTTGTTGCAGTTTCATCATATCCGGCTTGTTGCAGGAGCTACTGAGTTAAGTGATCTGTGCACATCGTGAGCTGTGTGTCTCATCCGTTTTGATTGTGTTTCAATATTCCAATTGTTTATGATGAATGATGATATCGTATGACAGGGAACAGTTGGCTGTGTTCACTTTCTGCACAAGTTTCGCCTTATGTCTTTTGGCATGTGCTGAGACTGCTACGATGGGGACTACAGTTACCTTTCTTTGTTTGGGAGATGAGATGTTAATTCGGATGATTACGCTGGCACGGGCGGTTGAGCAATTATGGATTTTAATTCGTTTGCAGTGATACGGGGCCTTCCATAACCAAATAACCAAATTTCTAGGTCGTATCTATCCATCTTGCTCCCGACTTGCACTTGTTTTGTCAGCGCGGCCATTATTCCTACATTCCAGAATCCTATTTTTGTTGTTGTTTTAGGGCCGAAAGTACTATCACTACCCTTATCTACTGCTAATATACACATTCTGTATCAGGTATAAACGACACACGCAAGAACAAAAACAGTTCTATTCTAATAGCATCATGGTATGTCCATAAACAACACTATACATAAAAGGGAGGTGATTAAAAGAACAAGCAATACATCTTCAAACATTCTTCTTCTTCTTCTACAATTCAGCTCCCTGTGGAGCATAGGTCTACAACAAACACTTTCCAAGCCTTTCTGTTTCTTGCCATTCTTTTAAGTTCATTCTATGTCTTCTCCATCATTTTCATCTCTGCTTCCATCTGTGTTTTCTTCAAACATTAGATTATACAATCCTCCTGTGACGCATCACAGCAACAGCAGATGGACAAAAGAAAGAAGAATAAACAGATTTTTTTACTTCATGATCTCTTGTACAGTCTTGTTGCATTACAACTAAATTTTTATGCATTTTTATTTCAAAAACATGTTGCATTACTAAATTGCTAAAGATATTATTGAGTTATTTGCGGGTCATCATCATTGCACTCCGAACATGCCCATAAAGATATTATTTGCAGATCAAATAACAGAATATACACAAATAACAAGATCTTTTACAATCCACAGGTACTGAAAATATACCTCATTAACATTTGTTGACTTGAAGAGCTCAAATAAAGAGGCTGTTCTTTGTGTCTCAGCAAACATAATTTTTCTATTTGTCACTGTCATTGTTTTTTCTGTTACTTCCTTGATTAGCCTTCTTTCTTCAGTCTCAACTGGAGAACCTACCAGATTAGAAGAAGAGTGTACATTTTGATGATGATGATGATGATGATGATGATGATGATGATGATGATGATAATGATGGCGGGAATAATAATCATTGTTGCTCTGTCTTTCATGATTTTGTTCATTTGTGTACTTCATGATGTATTTTGAACAGTACTATTTTATTTCAGGGAGCCGCGATAGCTCAGTGGTTAGTGAACTGGACTGCAAAGGATAAGAGGTCGGGTTAGATCCTTATCGACGACTTCTGGGTTCACCCAGCCTTAAATGGGTACCGGATGTTTTTCTGGGAAAGTAAAGCAGCACGGGTGTAATACCGACCACATTACCCGAAAAATCATGTGCCGAAGATCTGTAAAAATTATTGTCACTAACACCATATTCCCTATACGCCACTTGGTGTGATGGGGCTCTTTACTTACTTTATATTTTATTTCCATGTTTCCACTCAATGCTTTATCTCAACTATAAAATTATATCTGCCAACTCATGAACATTAAAATACTCATGGTGGTAAACCCCTAACTTGGAATGTCTATATATTTATTCCCAAGGTCAACCATGTTATGGTGGCTCCAGAGTAGAACTCCAAAAGATGCCCAAATTTTCACCCCAAAAGAAAACAAATAAAAAAATATTAAGTAACAAAAAGAATTACCAAACTTCAGAATATTGAATGAATGCAATGTCTGGTTAAATCTGAACAATTCCTGTCATTTTATGTTAGTTATGTTTATTAGTGGAAGAGCAGGTGACAACACATCATGCTCCAAACCAGGAGATCGTGGCTTTACATCACAGCAGTGTCAAAAGTTTTTCTGTCAGGTGTGAAATAAAAAGTCAGACCCGAACACCTTGTGGCAACTGCACTGAACAAGTGGCCATTATTTTTCTGGTCCTATAAATTTCCCCTTCAGACCCCAGAAAGAGATAATTCCATAAAGATAGTTTTCATATTTATTAGTTCACTATTTTCTCCTCTTATGTATATTTTTTTGTTGAATTTTTTTATATTCTGAGCTGTATTATACTGCACTACACAACACTATATTAAATTACATCGCTTTATATTTATCAACAATTTCACTCTCAGATTCTGGGTCTAGCTATGTGATGTTTGTCTGGTAAGTACATTTCAGTTGTGAAGATATTACTATCTGTTATTTCATTTTTAAAATAATGATAATGAGAACTATTTTGGTCTTCTGTGAATAGATGGTCATGGTAAATTGCATAGCTGAAGAATGAAATAGTAGTCCTGGCATAAATGACAAAATGGTAGCAACGTGTTCCTTTTTTTCAATGGAAATGACAAATAAGAAGAGGGATGGTGTTGGTAGTTTAATAATCTGTGATAATGATGAAAGTGATGATGAAGATGTTGGTAGTGATTGTGATAATGATGGTTATAATGATAATGGCATATAGGAAATGTGGCACTAATTCATGTATTTTTTATAGAACTTCACCATATTATTATTTGGGGTAATGTGATTGATATTATGCCAGTGCCATCTTTCTTTCCCCCCAAAAAATCAGGTACCCATTTATGGTTGATGAACATGGAAGCCATCAGTCAGGACTGAGCCTAGCCATTTGTTCTTAGTAGTCCATCTTACTAATCACTGAGTTACTGGGACTCCCTATTTTGATAATGACTGTCATAATATTGGTAGTGGTTGTAGTTGCAATGATGATTCTTTAATCATGACTAATGCGATGCTGATTATAACCTTGGTATTTATTTCAGTTTGACAGGCAATTTTTTGGTACCCCCAGGGGAGGAGACTATACGGAAAGGCAAAATATACTTTGAGCAGACAGGTGGAAGCAAGGATGAAGTGAATGGGGAAGACAAGGAACGCTGTTAAGAGAATGGCTTGGAAAATGTTTGCTGAAGACCTATTCTCCACAAGGAATTTGAAATAAAATAAAAAGAAGAATAATATCTTTGGTAATGAAGATATTAGTAGTAATTTTGAAGATAATATTGATAGTGAATATTCACATTTTGATACTGAATGAAAATTATTGATACAATGGTAACAGTTTTAATTATAATATTGGCAATGATTGTAGAGATGGCCTCACCAGCAATAACTCTCCTCCTCTTTTTCACACAGTACAGCGTCAACAGCACCACAATCACCACAGCAATTATCCCAGCCATCATTTCACTCTCCATGTCTCAAAGGTTTGATGTTTCAAGCAATGGTGAACCTTTTGTTGTTTCTCTTGTTTCAAACCAGGTCCCAGGTGTAATGACTCTTTTAAACAAAAATAGAAAAGAAATTGATTGCTTAGTAATTTGGCTCAAATGTCAAAAGATTTGTCATCAAAGAGGTATAATTATAATAGCAGTAGTTGTATTTATTAAGAAAATTCTCAAGACCTACAAATAAATATCAAATTTGAAGGAATACATCTGGAGACAGTTCAGAGCTACAACTACCAGGGACATACTATAACCAATGATTGAAAATGTTTAGCAGAAATAAACAGAAGAATAGGTATGGCAAAAAGTAATTTTAATGCCATGAAAATATACTAGCATCAAAACAAATAGCACCAGGGCTAAAACTAAGAATAGCAAAATGTTACATCTTCTCAATATTCCTGTATGATGCAGAAACATGGATATTAGACAAGAAAACAGAACAGAAAATTGAAGCCTTTGAAATGTAATGTGGATTTATAGAAGAATAGGTAGAATTGGATGGAAAGAAAAGAGTACAAATGATGAAGTTTTAAAACAACTAAAAATGACAAGAGAACTACTAAACACAATTAGAACAAGACAAATGAAATTTTTGAGGCGTGTTAAAAGAAACAGCCTACTAAAAGTAATATTGGAAGGGAAAATACAAGGTAAAAGAGGCAGAGGCAGACTAAGACTAACATGGGGAATAACATCAAAAGATGGACAAGTCAGCCTATGACAATCTGCATCATCAAAGCAAGAGACAGAGTGGAAGAGACAGAGGACGCTCCATGGTAGCCAACCTTCGTTGAGGTGACTGCACTCAAAGATGATGATGAATTTGGCTCAAATTTCATCAAAGAGCTAACAGAGGAATAATTATAATAGCGGTAGTTGTATTTTTGGAATAGATTACCATATCAGTTTTAGTTCAACTTATTTGATCTAGGTTGATCACACAGAATAGTATCAACGTGATTTCATTATAATATTTCCAAATATGAAGGAAAAGTAGCACAGCTATACTATTGCCTAATACAATTTGATCATGATCTAACTATATTTTGTTCAAATACATTTGGAGACAGAGAGTATGTGTCGATCAATACTAGGCCCACTCATCATTAAGTTCCAAACCTGCTGGCGTAGGTGATCATGTCTCTCCCCAACTTTCGACCTCCACAGTTATTTACCATTTCTGTTGTTGACCTGCCAAGCCCATCTCTTAAGCTGTCTGTTATCTTTTCTCTTTACTTTTACATTGTTCTAAAACACATTTAATAGATTCTAATTGTACTTTGTTCTGAGACATCTTGAGTAGGTTCGAAAATCTAACTGCACCTTGTTCTAAAACATATTTTGTAGGTTCTAATTATACTTTGTTCTAAGACACCTTGATCGGGTCTATTCTTAATGCTAAACAAATCGAAAGATGTCTTGATGCAACAAAGATGTGATAATTTCTGTATTGTTTGCTTCTCGTGGGTCCTTAAGAATACACACGAACAGAGAGAAAGAGAGAGAGAGAGAGAGAGAGAGAGAGAGAGAGAGAGAGAGAGAGATGCCAGCTAATCTAAGTAAAGCACACATCTTCACAAACCTGACGTCCTTCACTGTGTCCGTTATTCACCTTTTACACCATTACTTTACACCACACTGTTTAGTATTTGCTCTCCTTGCTTTATGTTTATTTTCCAATCGATTTTGTGTGCTACCAAAGTCCGTTATAACGGCCGACCCTCCAATAAAACTGCTTATTGTTTTTTTCTCTATATAAAGCTCTACATTTATTTCTCGGCTCATCTTCATTGGTTATATAATCTCCTGGCGTGGTTCTATAGCGTCGTTATAACATTGCACCGTCACATAACTGCACGTTTCAGCCCGGTTGTGACATTCGATTCACCAAAATAAATGGAGAATGTGTGTAAACGGGTCTTGAATCTATTTATTACTTTCTTGTTATTTAAATTAATTAGTTCTTGAAATGTCTCCTATTTGTGAAGCACAAGAGAAACCTGTTTTTCTTCTTTAGCTGTTCGCTCTAAAAACTTGCGCTTGATGTGTTGTTTTGGTGATTACATCAAGGATGAGGTCATTTAGTCCTATTTGACGGCACATTGGCTGCTTTGTCTTCCTTCTCTGATCCCTGCTAAGCCAGACTGTTCCAGGAGATACTTGTCTTAATAGGAAAATACAAATAAACAAGTTATTCCCGAGTTGTGATCGTAACCTTATTAAACATTCATGAGTACACCCGCGTGAAAGACATCGCCAATGATAATAATTTTTTTTTTATAGATAGCTGAGTTCGCCGTGTGCTCTAGTGTTTGGTTTCTTGTGGCAAGGAGCTGTGGCAAGGAGTATGGGTTCGATCCTGCTTTGGACCATATATTGTTCTTTGTTTTTTTCCGCTGTTGTTTATTTGTGATTTTTTTTTCTGAGTGTTGCAAACATACCTCTTCCCCTGAAATAATTCTCTGATATATCGCCTCTGAAGAGTCCCTCTATAATAATATTCAGTTATTATTATTTGTCTTCTGGTAGAGTTTGTCTAAGTCATGTGTCTGATTCTCTCACCTCAAAGCTAACGGTTAGCTATAGGTCACCGGGCTCCTCTCAACTCTGGTCTGTATTAAACGACAATTTGAAAGTTTCCCGTGTTACAACTACATGTCGCCGTGAGTAGAAAAGTAAAGTACCCCCGGCACGTCTAGTGGCATATAGGGAATATAGTGTTAGTGACCATAAATTATACAGACCTTCGGCACATGATGTTTGGGGTACTGTGGTCGACATTACGCCCGTGCCGCTTTACTTTCGCATTAAAAAAATCCGGTACCCATTAAAGGTTGGGTTAACCCGAAAGCCGTCGGTTGGGATCGAACCCTACCTCTTGTCCTTTGTAGTCCAGTTCAGTCGCCGTGAGTACTTTGCGGTAAAACAAAATAAAGAGAATGACCGTAACAATAGCGGACATCTCACCTCAGAGAAAGCGAAGGAAAGCTTCATATAAATGAGGTATTGGAAAGACTCAAATAAGATTTATTTTCTAGAAGAAACAAATGAACATGTTACAAACAATTGCTGTTAGTCAAAGAAATGTAAAAAAGCCCCAGAAAACTGAGTAAAAAAAGTAAAAAAGTAAAGTACCCCCCGTCACGCCAAGTGGCGTATAGGGAAATATGGTGTTAGTGACCCTATATTTTACAGACCTTCAGCACATGATTTTTGGGGTAATGTGGTCGGTATTACGCCCGTGCTGCTTTTACTTTCCCAGAAAAAATCCGGTACCCATTTAAGGCTGGGTGAACCCGGAGCCGTCGGTTGGGATCGAACCCTACCCCTTGTCCGTAGTAGTCCAGTTCACTAACCACTGAGCTATCGCGGCTCCTACTAATTTTTAGGGAATTAATAAAACCCAGGTGTCCTCGCCAGGATTACGAACCCCGGCTGTTGCCGTGGTAAGCCAACCGCCTATCGATTGCGCTAACCGGACACCCCAGAAAACTGAGTGCTGATGATAAATGCACTGAGATGTAAAGTACATAACATCGTGCAATGAAAGTCGCTGTGCAAACGAATACGATGAATTTGTAAACATAAACAAGGCAACACAAATACCTGCAGCAACGGAACGCAGTGATGCTGTAAGGTTGGTAGCAGGAGCAAGTAGTGGGGTGTAACGTGCACTCCTACAAGGTTTGGTGACAGCCTTACAGAAAAGGAACACAACAAAATACTGACGATTCGGGTTTCTTCAGAGAACGAGAATAACACAAATGGGCAGGTAAATCAAGGACAAATACAAATTACTTTTTTTTCAATCTCTTATCCCTCTTTTTACCCCCCCCCCCCCTTTCTCCCCACTTTTATTTTATATCTCTGATATCTTATTACAAGGAGAAATTTAAAAAAAAAAGAGTGGGGGGAGGATAGGGATAAGAGATGAAATGATAAAACGAATGTTTATTTTCTCTTGATTTACCTGTCCCGCACATTCTAGATGTAGCAGAGTTTATCTTTATTCCGTTGTCTGTTTGTGTTGTTCTCGTTACTCTGAAGAAGGCCGCATGTAAGCCGAAACGTCAATATTTTGTTGTGTTACTTTTCTGTAAAGCTGTCACTATACTCTGTAGGAGTGTACATTATACACCACAGCACCTGCTAACTGCAGCAAACATATCGGGTCTTTCAACTTGTTTCTTGAGTATCATCTTGATTTGATATCATGTGATATTATAATTAGATATGAATGGCACATCGACTGAAGCAACAGTGACAAAAGGGGACGAAACGCTTGGTGGTTTTCTGGTGGGGAGTTGTATAATTCACATTCTGACACCGCGAACATCGGGAGTCAGCCTAGGTTCTAGTAGTAGCCTTAGTAACTATGATAATGATGAATGTAACTTTTTGTTCATGGAAAGTGGTCAAATAACAGCTTCGTGTAGCTGGCAAACAAAACAAAAGTAAAACGACCCTTCAGCCCAGCAGACCTTCAGATGGAACAATGCACATGAATGTTACCATGCCATTTTCTCCTTTTATTGTTTAAAAAATTCATTGATATCATCAACTTTACAATAGTTTCGTATTCCTAATGATCTTGATGCATGTTTATGCCTTTACCCCTTGTATATGTAGGCTAGCTGGATTGATTACGATTGTTCCGCTTTTGAAACGTTGTCCCGGTCGGTTTGAATTTGTTATTTTAACACACACACACATACACACACAGACACACACACATACACACACACTCATACACACACACAGACACATACACAGACACACACACATACACACACACACGTGTCCTATCTGAAACTGTCAGATGCACTGAAAAACAAATGTAAAAGTAAATTTAAAATGTTTTATGAAAGATGTTGCTCAAACGTTACCTTAAATCTATAGAATGAGAATTTTAGATAAGAAGACTTTTTTGTTTAAATACGGGAGAAATCTCTACTTGGCCTAGTGTTGGACGCTGAACGATCTGTAGTCACATTGGACCAATGGATTGCAAAGCAAGTAGTCAACATTGACTTCTTGAGTCTGTTACTGAAAGGAGCTTTTGAATTTCTAAGACATAAGTTTGGGCAATGCAAAACTTTAAGTGTGAAGAAAAATGGCAACAGGAAGACCAAAATATTCTCGGAGAAGACAAATATAATCAGAGATGAAGATGATGGGGAAAACATGGAATGATCTTTAAAACATTGCAAGAAACAGAACGGCTTGGAAAGTGTTTGCTGAAGACCTATGCTCCACAGGGAGTTAAGATAAGAAGAAGGAGTAGGAGGAGGAGAAGCAGAAGAAGCAGCAGCATTAGAAGAAGAAGAGGAAGATGAAGAAGATGAAGAAGATGAAGATGAAGATGAAGAAGATGAAGAAGATGAAGAAGATGAAGAAGATGAAGAAGATGAAGATGAAGAGGAGGAAGAAGATGAAGATGAAGATGAAGAAGACGAAGAAGATGAAGAAGATGAAGAAGATGAAGAAGATGAAGATGAAGAGGAGGAAGAAGATGAAGATGAAGATGAAGAAGATGAAGAAGATGAAGATGAAGAAGATGAAGATGAAGAAGAAGAAGAAGAAGAAGAAGAAGAAGAAGAAGAAGAAGAAGAAGATAAAGAAGAAGAAGAAGAAGAAGAAGAAGATGAAGATGAAGATGAAGAAGATGAAGAAGAAGATGAAGAAGAAGATGAAGATGAAGAAGAAGATGAAGAAGATGAAGAAGATGAAGATGAAGAAGAAGAAGAAGATGAAGAAGAAGAAGATGATGAAAAAGAAGATGAAGAAGAAGAAGACGATGAAGAAGAAGAAGATGAAGATGAAGATGAAGAAGAAGATGATGAAGAAGAAGATGAAGAAGAAGAAGATGAAGATGAAGAAGAAGATGATGAAGAAGAAGAAGACGATGAAGATGAAGAAGATGAAGAAGATGAAGAAGAAGAAGAAGAAGACGATGAAGAAGAAGAAGATGATGAAGAAGAAGATGAAGAAGAAGAAGAAGACGATGAAGAAGATGAAGACGATGAAGAAGAAGATGAAGAAGAAGAAGACGATGAAGAAGAAGATGAAGAAGAAGATGAAGAAGAAGATGATGAAGAAGAAGACGATGAAGAAGAAGAAGACGATGAAGAAGAAGATGATGAAAAAGAAGATGAAGAAGAAGAAGACGATGAAGAAGAAGAAGACGATGAAGAAGAAGAAGAAGAAGAAGAAGATGAAGAAGACGATGAAGAAGAAGATGAAGAAGACGATGAAGAAGAAGAAGAAGAAGAAGATGAAGAAGACGATGAAGAAGAAGAAGATGAAGAAGACGATGAAGAAGAAGAAGAAGAAGAAGAAGAAGAAGAAGAAGAAGAAGAAGAAGAAGAAGAAGACGATGAAGAAGAAGATGAAGAAGAAGAAGACGATGAAGAAGATGAAGAAGAAGATGAAGAAGAAGATGAAGAAGAAGAAGACGATGAAGAAGATGAAGAAGAAGATGAAGAAGACGATGAATGCAATGCAATTCATTTTTTGCTCAATGCAAAGAAAGATACACATCGGTTTTTTTTTTTTTTTTTTTTTTTTTTTTTTTAAATGAGTGTTGTAGTAGAATACATTGAGTTATTTGCACGTCATCATCATTGCACTCTGAACATGCCCATAGATGCTCAGATCCTCTTCTCAGCAAGTCCCGCAGTGTCCAACGACTGACGACTCCTAGTAGAATACATTCATTACCTTTCCTGGTCCGTGTGCACCAGTCGATGTCAGAAATGAGAAGCAATATGATGGAAGCTACATTCAAAGGACTTCTGGTTACTAAATTAAATTTCTCACTAAACTGTCCAGTATTTTATTTTTTTTTTACAAAATTTGCAAGAACAGGGAATTGCTTAGAAAAGTAGTTTCAAGAAAAAGTGAAAGCAAAACATAGTTTTTAATTTCATACTCTGTGTAGTGATATTCTAAATGGTGCCGGCTTCAGCTCTGAAAATATGCAAATGGTCTCAGTTTCAGCTCTGAAAATATGCTGCTCGCATGGGATCTATGGACACGACTGCTCCAGGTCTTGTCTCAGTGTCTGTCCTTTATGTGAGAAAAAATCCGGAAAAAGCCTACAATGTAAACATCCTGGCTATACCTGTAATGACACTTGTCCCGATGGTAATTTTGGGCTACAGTGCGAACAGACGTGTTCTGATGGCTGTGACATCATATGTGACCCGGAAAGTGCAGACTGTACGTGCAAGGAAACGTACTACGGGTCAGACTGCACTCTCAAATGTCCGGACAACTGTTTCAACGACACCTGTGAACAGTCAACCGGGAACTGTACATGCAAGGGAACGTTCTACGGGTCAAACTGCACTCTCAAATCTCCGTACAACTGTTTGAACGTAACCTGTGAACAGTTAACCGGGGCCTGCGTCTCGTATGTCGATGATTCCCACGTTAAGAAGAGTCTGCCGACTACAACAAACCCAAGCAAAAGGATACCTTTCGCGATCGCTGCTCTTCTACCTCCTCTTCTGCTTCTCTTGAATTGAGCCATGGCTCAATTCTCAGTATATATCCGTGCTAGTCGTAGCTCTAATCTTAGTGGGTGTCTGCGATAGCCATGGCTGATATCTTAGTGGGTGTATGTGCTGCCCATGGCTCATATCTTGGTGTGTTTCCGTGCTGGCTATGGCTCATATCTTAGTGTATTTCCGTGCTAGCCATGGCTCATATCTTAGCTTGTGTGTGTGTGTGTGCGCGCGCGCTAGCCATGTCTCATATCTTGGTGTGTGTCATGTTAGTCACATCTCATATCCTGGTGTGTCCGTGTTAATCATGTCTCATATCTTTATGTGTGTCTGTGTTTAGTCATATCTCACATCTTAGTGTGTATCTGTGTTAGCCATATCTCATATCTTTGGGTGTGCATGTCTGTGTTTGTCACATCTCATATCCTTGTGTGTGCCTGGATATGTTTGTCACATCTCATATCTTTTTGCGAGTGTGCATGTCTCCGTCAGTCATATCTCATATCTTTGTGTGCATGTCTATGTTAGGCAAGTGGCATATCTTTGTGTGTGCATGTCTATGTCAATCATATCTCATATCTTTGTGTGCATGTCTACGTTAGTCATGTGTCATATCTTTGTGTGTGCATATCTATCTATGTCAATCGTATCTCATATCTTTGTGTGCTTGTCTATGTTAGGCATGTGTCATATCTTTGTGTGTGCATATCTATGTTAGCCATATCTCATATCTTTGTGTGCATGTCTATATTAGTCATGTGTCATATCTTTGCGTGTATGTCTGTGTTAGTCATATCTCATATCTTGATGTGTGTCAGTGTTAGTCATGCCTCGTATCACTGTGTGGATGTCTGAGTTAGTCACACCTCATATCTTTGTGTGTGCATGTCTGTGTTAATCACCTCTAGTGACTCGAGCAGATGGTGCTCGTCAACCTGGGAGGGCCGACCATCTAAGGGCCGAATCCCCCTACAGAAAAGACAATTTGCTGCCTTGCAGGAAGATTGGGGACAATCAAAGGCTAAAGAAAGCAAACCTGATTAAAATGCTGGCTAAAATCGGATGCACTAGGCCACTGGCGCAGAACACAGTGCAGCGTTTTAACGGGTGTTCAATCAGAGTGGATCTGGCAGACTCTAATTGTGATGTTCTGTCTGTGGGGGCGATCAACGCACTTAACAGGACAGCTGACTTCATGTGAGAGTCTGGAACCCTACTCTGATTGAGTCCTGATCGCAGAGAGAGAGAGAGAGGGGGGGGGGGGGGTGTAGCCCAGTTTCAGCTCTGAAAATATGCTGTTGGTTCCAGTTTCAGCTCTGAAAATATGCTGTTGGTCCCAGTTTCAGCTCTGAAAATATGCTATTGGTCCCAGTTTCAACTCTGAAAATATGCTGTTGGTCCCAGTTTCAGCTCTGAAAATATGTTATTTGTCCCAGTTTCAGCTCTGAAAATATGCTGTTGGTCCCAGTTTCAGCTCTGAAAATATGCTATTGGTCCCAGTTTCAGCTCTGAAAATATGCTGTTGGTCCCAGTTTCAGCTCTGAAAATATGCTGTTGGTCCCAGTTTCAGCTCTGAAAATATGCTGTTGGTCCCAGTTTCAGCTCTGAAAATATGCTATTGGTCCCAGTTTCAGCTCTAAAAATATGCTATTGGTCCCAGTTTCAGCTTGAAAATATGCTGTTGGTCCCAGTTTCAGCTCTGAAAATATGCTGTTGGTCCCAGTTTCAGCTCTGAAAATATGCTATTGGTCCCAGTTTCAGCTCTGAAAATATGCTATTGGTCCCATTTTCAGCTCTAAAAATATGCTGTTGGTCCCAGTTTCAGCTCTAAAAATATGCTGTTGGTCCCGATTTCAGGTCTGAAAATATGCTGTTGGTCCCAGTTTCAGCTCTGACAATATGCTATTGGTCCCAGTTTCAGCTCTGAAAATATGCTATTGGTCCCAGTTTCAGCTCTAAAAATATGCTATTGGTCCCAGTTTCAGCTCTGAAAATATGCTATTGGTCCCAGTTTCAGCTCTGAAAATATGCTGTTGGTCCCAGTTTCAGCTCTAAAAATATGCTGTTGGACCCAGTTTCAGCTCTGAAAATATGCTGTTGGTCCCAGTTTCAGCTCTAAAAATATGCTGTTGGTCACATTTTCAGCTCTAAAAATATGCTGTTGGTCCCATTTTCAGCTCTAAAAATATGCTGTTGGTCCCAGTTTCAGCTCTAAAAATATGCTGCTGGTCCCAGTTTAAGCTCTGAAAATATGCTGTTGGTCCCATTTTCAGCTCTAAAAATATGCTGTTGGTCCCGGTTTAAGCTCTAAAAATATGCTGTTGGTCCCGGTTTCAGCTCTAAAAATATGCTGTTGGTCCCGGTTTCAGCTCTAAAAATATGCTGTTGGTCCCAGTTTCAGCTCTAAAAATATGCTATTGGTCCCAGTTTCAACTCTGAAAATATGCTTTTTCGTCCCGGTTTCAGGTCTGAAAATATGCTGTTGGTCCCAGTTTCAGCTCTGAAAATATGCTATTGGTCCCAGTTTCAGCTCTGAAAATATACTATTGGTCCCAGTTTCAGCTCTGAAAATATGCTATTGGTCCCAGTTTCAGCTCTGAAAATATGCTATTGGTCCCAGTTTCAGCTCTAAAAATATGCTGTTGGTCCCATTTTCAGCTCTAAAAATATGCTGTTGGTCCCGGTTTAAGCTCTAAAAATATGCTGTTGGTTCCGGTTTCAGGTCTGAAAATATGCTATTGATCTCAGTTTCAGCTCTGAAAATATGCTGTTGGACCCGGTTTCAGGTCTGAAAATATGCTGTTGGTCCCGGTTTCAGCTCTGAAAATATTGCTATTGGTCCATTTCCAAAAGAAAAATTATGGTAAGCAGGACCGGATTGAGGCCCAGGCTAAATAAGTAAGCTACAAGTCAGTGGCTCACAATCCTGGGAAGGCATCAGATTTGTTTATATTGTAACCTATGATAGAGATAATATTCTAATTATTATTTGTCTTAATTAATATAGGACCTCTGATCTATTTGGATTTTTTTCTGGGAAAGTGAAGCGGCACGGGCGTAATACCGACCACATTATCCCAAAAATCATGTGCCGAAGGTGTGTAAAATTTATGGTCACTAACACCATATTCCCTATACGCCACTTGACGTGACGGGGGTACTTTACTTTTTTTTTTTGTTACTCTGATCTATTTATATTATAACCTGCGATAGAGTTCTTCTTGTGTTCATTTGGTTCATTATTCATTAGCAAAGGGCCTCAATGTTTTGTTTAGCTTAGCAGCTTAGGGCCTCACCGAGTCTAAATCAGGTCCTTGATAGTAAGCCTAACTAACACGGTGAGCTAGGGGCACTACCAACATATTTTACTAGGACACGACTTATTAGTAGGATTAAATACATGTGGTCTACACGGAGTACTTTTATGTCCCTTCATCCAATCAGCAATCAGTTTATAAATTTTTTTTTTTTAAATTGTTTCTTGTGCAAAATAAAGAAGGGTTTATGGAATGTGTATACGTGCTACTAAAACACATTTGAAGTAGACTTTGAGAGAAACTTTCTGTAGTTGTTTTATATGTGCTACGCGTATGTGTTTTCTGACCCATGTTTATTTTAAAGGTCCATTAAAAACCGTACTCGTTAAAGCACACAAATAAAGCTGTCCAGTTCTTCTAGCTATCAATTACAAATGTATTTATTTACAACGTGTCGTTGCAAACATGACGAAGAGACAATTATGTTTTGGGAGAATTTTACGAGTAGAAGAAATATTTGCGCAATGTTCGTCAGACAAGAAAGAAGAGAGGAAATGCATGACATTTTCCAAAAGTATGCACTGATGGTGTCGAATGCATCGAAAAACGTAAATATCGTAGTTTCGCTGTAGCAACGTTTAAAATGAATGATGATGACACGTATAATGCTTTGTCGTGTCACACAAAGCTGGTAAAGATACCCGAACTATACAGCAGAAGAGATAATAGACAGATTCAGGCAGTGTTACTCGACTAAGGAAGGGGGAATAGACAAAACCAAATAGTAATAGAAAGAATAATCCTGGTGTCATATGCATGAAGGTTGGGTGAACCTGGAAGTTTCCGGTTGTTTCCAAAATGGAGGAATTATTTTTCTCCGGCTTGGTATAGAACCGTTGATCAGAGGTTTAACAAGCCGCTATCGTAAAAACGATGTTGTTAATGAAACGTAGACCTGATACAGAATGTGTAAATTAGCAGTAGATAGTTTTTTCGGCCCTAAAACAACAACAAAAATAGGATTCTGGAATGTGCGAACAATGGCCGCTCCGACGAAACATGCACAGGTCGCGAGCGAGATGGACAGATACGATCTAGATATTTTAGGATTAAGCGAAATGCGCTGGCCTGGAACAGGTAGGAGATCTATTGATAATAAAATAGTAGTTTTTTCTGGAAGGGAAGATGGAAAACACCGTGAAGGAGTAGGCATAATGATGACAGACAAAGCTGCAAGAAGTTTATTAGAATGGGAACCGGTAAATAGCCGTCTGATACGAACACGATACAAAACAAAACATGGAAGACTTTCAATTATTCAATGTTATGCGCCTACTAACGAAGCTGATGATGAAGTTAAGGATGATTTTTATAACCAACTGCAACAACTTATAAACAAAATACCAAAACACGATCTTTTAATTGTAATGGGAGACTTCAACGCCAAAGTAGGACAAGATAACGCAGGAGTGGAACATGTGATGGGGAGAGAAGGCTGTAATACAACAAGTCAGAATGGAGAAAGATTAATAGAATTATGTTTAATAGAAAATTTAGTTATAGGTGGGACATTATTTCCACATAAAAATATCCACAAAACAACATGGATATCTCCTGATGATAGAACATCAAATCAAATTGACCACCTATGTATTAAACAACAATTCAGATCATCATTAATAGATGTAAGAGCATACAGAGGTGCTGATGTTAATAGTGACCACAACCTGTGCATTGGGAAAATAAGATTAAAATTTAGAAACCAACAGAAGAGGTCAATTACACATAAAATTGATAGTCATAAACTGAAAGATGAAGCAATAAAGGAAAAGTTTAACATAGAGCTAAGTAATTGTTATTCAGCACTTGGTGAAATAGACTTAGATATCAATGAAATGTGGGACTCACAGAGCAAAATACTAATGACAGCAGCAGAAGCAAGTGCTGGACTGAAGAAAATGGAAAAACGAGCTTGGATCTCAGACACCACATGGAAATACATCAAAGAAAGAAGAGAAGCGAAGAGAGCCATGACTAATGTAAAGACAGATCTTGGAAAGGTTCTGGCAAAAGCAACATACAAAGAATTAGACAACAAAGTGAAAAGTTCGGCAAGAAGAGATACAAGAGCTTATATAGACAACTTGGCAGAGAAAGCAGAGACAGCTGCAATTACAGGAGACAGCAGAACTCTTTATACTGTACAAAAGATGCTGACAAACACCTATACATCCAGTGGAACACCAATTCTAGACAAATCTGGATTAATGCTAACAACAAGCGCAGACATAAAAGCCCGTTGGGCGGAACACTTCAAAGAAATTCTTAACCGTCCACTACCTCACAGTTTAATAGATTTTGAAGCTGAAACACCAGCAGCAGAATTAGATGTAAATTTAGATGACTTCACCTTGAGTGAAATAGAAACCACCTTAAAGCTAATGACCAATAACAAGGCTGCTGGAGAGGATAAGTTAACAGCTGAGATCCTCAAGGCAATTGATAGCCATAATTTAATACATCTCCAAAAAATGTTCAACATCATTTGGAAAACAGAGAAGACACCTCATAAATGGAAAAAAGGAATCATTGTTAAGATCCCAAAAAAGGGCAATCTTAGAGATTGTAACAATTGGAGAGGCGTGACACTTTTGTCAGTTGCCTCAAAATTATTCTGTAAAATCATCCTAAATAGAATAAAGGATTCAATAGATACAGTAATGCGTGAAGAACAGGCTGGGTTTAGAAAAGGGAGAAGCTGTCTTGACCACATTTTCACTCTACGACTTATATTGGAGGAACACATTGAAAAGCAAAAACCTTTTGTACTTAACTTCATCGACTTCAAAAAAGCATTTGATAGTATTCATAGAGATTCTTTGTGGAAAATTCTGAAGCAATATGGCTTACCATCAAAAATCATAAATATTATCAAAGACATGTATGATGGTTACACATGTGCAGTTCGAACAGAGGAAGGACTGAGCGAATGTTTCCCAATAGAAACTGGGGTTAAACAAGGATGTATTTTATCGCCCTTGTTATTTGGAATTGTTATGGACTTCATAATGAAGAAATGCTGCACTGGTAATAAAGGCATCGAATGGATACAAGGAGACCATTTGGAGGACCTGGACTTTGCTGATGACATAGTTCTCATCAGCAATCAGATAAAAACGATGCAGGAAAACACAAATGAACTATCATCAATAGCCAGCAAAATTGGGCTTGAGGTCAATCATGAAAAGTCTAAAGTCATGAAAAGTTTAATTCCAACAAGTGACAAAATATACATGGAAAACAAACCAGTAGAAGAGATCGATCACTTCATCTATCTTGGAAGTCACATTGATCGAGAAGGGGATACGAGCAAAGAAATTAGAATCAGACTGGCTAAAGCAGCAATGTCTTTCAGAAGCCTTGAAAAGTTGTGGAAATCAAAACTCATTAGCACAAACACAAAACTTAGGCTATTCAAATCAAATGTACTATCAACCCTTACGTATGCGTGTGAAAGCTGGAAAACAACAAGAGATATAGAAACAAAGTTGAACGCATTCGAAAATAAATGTCTAAGGAAAATACTTGGTATAGAATGGAACGAATTCAAAACAAACGAGGAAATTAGAGAAATCGCCAATCAACCACTAATATCTTCAGTAATAAAGAAAAGACGATGGTCATACGTTGGACATGTGATGAGAAGAGATAGTAATCGAATAGCAAAGCAAGCCCTCATATGGGAAACAACAGGTAAAAGAAAAAGAGGAAGACCCAGGGAGACACTGAGAAGAACATTGATGAGAGAGGCAAGAGCAGCAGGAATCGGCTCCCTCAATGAGATAGAACTGCTTGCACAGAACAGAGACAGATGGCGAGATTTGATAAAATATCTTTAAAAAATAAACTGTTAGAACAAAAATTCATATAGGAGAAGGTGTATCTTGGTCTACGCCCTATGGGCCGGTTACGGCTCGAAAGGTCAATAGATAGATAGATAGAATAGAAAGCAGTTGCATCTTTTTTTCTTATTCGTCTAGGGTTAGGTTAATGTTAAATATAATTTAATAGCTTTTTTACATTGTAAAGTTTCAACAACAAAATCATGGAGTTGATAAAAGTAATTTCGCAGACTTTTATTGCAAGAGATCAATCGAATGTTGAATTTGGCGCATGCGTAAAGCTCGACCAACACGTTTTGACAGAGAATACCGCAGTCCAAATAGAACCTAAAGCGTGACGTTGTTGTTTGCTTTTCAAAGATACGGATATTCATGAACTGGAATGTTGAATTCGTTCACACGGCAAGTTCATGCCATTTCACAGACGTAAACAAAAATATCAGTATTAAATTCTCTAAAAATACGCCTATGAGTCATAGCATCTCCGCCTTTTTTTAGTCCCACCGTTGCTCCACAGCTACCCCCAAACCACATAGCTTTATAACACAAATAGTACAATACACTCTGACAGAGGTTTTCAAACTTTATTAGCCACCACGCCCTTCAATTCGATAACTCTTCACTAATCTCAGCCCCCCCCCCCCATCCATACCGCGTCTTTATCAACTCATCTTGTTCTATTTGTTTCACAGTCAGTGGGTTATCAACTCAGCCTCACGAACACGTGACTTTATAAACTTCTTCTTCTGCTGTCCTTCCTCATTTGCCTTTTAAGCATCGAGGGGAGATTTCATTCGCGGCCCTTTGCTCTTCTGTTGGTCTCTGCTGCAGTTATGTTTCCTAGTTTGTTTTTTTTAATATTCTATCGATTCATCTTTTTCGTGGTCGACCGTTGAGTCTGGTGTTTTAGCATTTATCCAAGGTTCATTGTGTTGTGTTTTGATCTTTATGTCTTATCACGTGACCAAACGATTTTATTTATTGTTTCTTTACATATTTCATGGCAGGAATTATCCTGACTTTGTTCTCAGTTCCTCATTTCTGATCTTATCTCTTTGGCCGAGTAAAATGAACAAGAAGAGAAGGATGGCAAAGGAAATAAAAGGAAGTCGAATAATTGACACGTGCTGCTGTTAGTGAACTGTCGTTCGTTACTAGACTTCCTAGATATTTAGTTTCAATTACCTGCCGTATATCGTTATATTGATGTTCTGTTTCTCTTTTGTGATCTTAATTACTTCTATTTTGTTGATGTTGATTTTCATGTTGTAATACGTGTCTGTGCTGTTAAGTCTTTTTAAGTGTTCTTGTAGGTCTTCTACTTTTTCCAAGTATTATAATTTGTTTTTTAAGTTATTAATAATCTTTTCAGAGATATAAACGTACATTTGCCGTTCTCTTGCTTCTAGAGCCAGGTCGTCACAATCCATTTGATAGTCTACCTTCAATGTTTGATCGATTTCTTAAATTGTTTTCACAGTCCCTTCCTCCTTTCTATCCCGCTGTAAGTAATGACTCATATAAGGCAATAAAGTGTCTGATATAGCGAGATGAGGAGGTGGCCGGTGATCGTAAGAGATATCAATAGAATACTTCACAATTAAATCTAATAAAAGCCGACAATAGTAAAGACTATAATAAAGCATTTGTGTAATGTTTGTTTGTGTTTGTATGAATTTATATCGCATTATATCATACTACGCGTGTGCTCGCGCGTGTGTACGTGTTATGTAGGACATAACCAAATGCTGCAACCAACAGCATAAAAGGTTTCAGCAAAACTGATGCAGTCAGGGTATATTGACAGCAAAACCTGAATATTATTGTCAGCTCAGTCACAGGAAACGATCCTCCCACTTGGCTCCTCCCGCCATGAAAGGTAATCCCCCAAAAATGTTACGTCAATACCTCCCACTTTGTGAACCACTCATCATCATCATCATCATCATTGAGTGCCGCATCGGAGGTTGGCTACCATGGAGCGCCATTCCACTCTGTCTCTTGCTTTGATGGTGCAGATTGGTGAACCACTGGACTAGATTAATCCTCTATTGAAACCTATGACATGCAAGCTCAAACCAGTGGTTCTCACAACTTTGGAAGTGGGAGATATCGCCCTCTTGGACATAAAAGAACTACCTAGAGACGCACCAGTGATGCAACAAGAGCATGTAGATTGGAATAATCACTAGAAGGGATGTTAACACTCAAGTGCATTAACTCTGTTTTGTTTATATTAAAAAATAATAATAATAATAATAGTGCTCCTATCTTGAAGTACGGACCTGGGTTTCAATGTCAACTTTGATAGAGAGCCTGCATAAGAAATATTTATGACATTATTTGTCATAGATTGGTCCAGATAAAAACAAAACAAATTGCTTCTTTTACAACGACGACCCATTATCGCTTCTTACGAGAGTGGAGCGTCAGGATATATAGTCGGTATCAGAGGTTGAGGAAAACTGTGTTTGTGTAATCAGAGATTGAGGAAAATTGTGTTTGTGTAATCAGAGATTGAGGAAAATTGTGTTTGTGTAATCAGAGGTTGAGGAAAACTGTGTTTGTGTAATCAGAGATTGAGGAAAATTGTGTTTGTGTAATCAGAGGTTAAGGAAAACTGTGTTTGTGTAATCAGAGATTGAGTAAAACTGTTTGTGTAATCAGAGATTGAGGAAAACTGTTTGTGTAATCAGAGATTGAGGAAAACTGTGTTTGTGTAATCAGAGATTGAGTAAAACTGTTTGTGTAATCAGAGATTGAGGAAAACTGTGTTTGTGTAATCAGAGATTGAGGAAAACTGTGTTTGTGTAATCAGAAATTGAGAAAAATTGTGTTTGTGTAATCAGAGGTTGAGGAAAACTGTGTTTGTGTAATCAGAGATTGAGGAAAACTGTGTTTGTGTAATCAGAGGTTGAGGAAAACTGTGTTTGTGTGATCAGAAATTGAGAAAAATTGTGTTTGTGTAATCAGAGGTTGAGGAAAACTGTGTTTGTGTAATCATAGATTGAGGAACATTGTGTTTGTATAAAAAAAATTAGTGGTTGAGAAAGATTGTTTGTGTAAAAAATTAGAGGGTGAGAAAAAATTGTTTGTGTAAAAAATTAGAGGTTGAGAAAAATTGTTTGTGTAAAAAAATTAGAGGTTGAGAAAAATTGTGTTTGTGCAATAAGAGGTTGAGGAAAACTGTGGTTGTGTAATCAGAGGTTGAGGAAAATTGTGTTTATGTAATCAGAGATTGAGAAAGCTTGTGCTTGTGTAATCAGAAGTTGAGGAAAACTGTGTTTGTGTAAAAAAAATTAGAGGTAGAGAAAGATTGTTTGTGTAAAAAATTAGAGGTTGAGAAAAAATTGTTTGTGTAAAAATTAGAGGTTGAGAAAAATTGTTTGTGTAAAAAATTAGAGATTGAGAAAAATTGTGTTTGTGTAATAAGAGGTTGAGGAAAACTATGTTTGTAATCAGAGGTTGAGGAAATTTGTGTTTATATAATCAGAGATTGAGAAAGATTGTGCTTGTGTAATCAGAGGTTGAGGAAAACTGTGTTTGTGTAAAAAAAATTAGAGGTTGAGAAAGATTGTTTGTGTAAAAAATTAGAGGTTGAGAAAAAATTGTTTGTGTAAAAAAATAGAGGTTGAAAAAAATTGTTTGTGTAAAAAAAATAGAGGTTGAGAAAAAATTGTTTGTGTAAAAAATTAGAGGTTGAGAAAAATTTTTTGTGTAAAAAAAATAGAGGTTGGGAAAAACTGTGTGTGTTTATCAGAGATTGAGGGTTGCTGTGTTTGTGAAACGAGCAGTAGATGGACACAGTGTTTATGTAATAAGGAGTAGAGAGCCACTGTAGTTGTTAATGATGGATAAAGGAAAGCTTTCTTTGCATTATCATGGGTAATGGTGCACTGTGTTTATTTAATCAGAGATAGAGAGGTTATGTGTTTACATAGTCAACTGCAGATAAGCGCGCTGTGTTCTTGTAATCAGGTGTAGATAAAATCGTTGTGGTAGTATAATCAGGTGTAGATAAGTGTGCTATGTTGTGTAATCAGGTGTAGATAAGCAGGCTGTGTTCGTGTAATCAGGTGTAGATAAGGAGGCTGTGTTCGTGCAGTCAGGTGTAGATAAGCGCGCTGTGTTCGTGCAGTCAGGTGTAGATAAGCGCGCTGTGTTCGTGCAGTCAGGTGTAGATAAGCGCGCTGTGTTCGTGCAGTCAGGTGTAGATAAGCGCGCTGTGTTCGTGCAGTCTGATGTAGATAAGCGCGCTGTGTTCGTGTAATCAGGTGTAGATAAGCGCGCTGTGTTTGTGTAACCAAGACATCGACGAAGATGCGTTTTAAGGCTAGAATTGAGAGTGGTGGAAGAGAGACATTTAAAGGTAAAAGTTTGGTAACCACTGCTTGAACTAGTGTTAGAATCATCATGCGCATACCGGTTGGCGTAGGCGATCATGTCCTTCCACAATCGTCCATCTACAGTGCATCGTATCAATTATGTTGTTGACTGTTTTCCATGCCATGACACCAAGCTATTGCTAAAGTGTTAGAATACGTTCTCAAAAAACGAGTACATGTGACGCTGGCATGTGGAATATAGAGAAGTAAATGAAGGCAGTAAACAAAATGACAGCTACAAAAACGAAACTAGCCACATAATTTCTGGATATTGGGTATTAATTGGTTTTCTTTTCTCCTTAATATGTCCATCTTCATCATCATGTGTCATACCGGTAGGCGTAGGCGATCATGTCCTTCCACAACCTTATATCCATCGTGCATCGTATGAATTCTGTTTTTGACTGCTTTACATGCCGTGACACCAAGCTATCCAGTATTTTCTCTCTTTGTCGTCCGCGATCTCTCTTTCCCTGTATTTTACCAGTTGTAACCAAGTATTCCAACTTTCTCTTCTCATGATGTGCCCGAAAAATGTTGATTGTTTCTTTGTGGTGTTTCTTAGGAGCTCCCTTTTTGTGTTGACTTCTTAATATGTTAACGAGTCGTTAATTTAGCAGCAATCATTGATACTGCCAGTTTTGTTCAACACATAACTAATGTTCGTTGAATATATAGCCATTTCTTACTCCACTTGGACACTTCTTTATACTCGTACCATGCAGGATTCTAAACGCAACTAGGTAATGGTTACAGCTGATCTTGTGCTTCGAGCAGTCCAAACGAAACGTGTCCAGTTTCTTTAAACAGATACTTGTCGTTACCTGTTGTTAGATGCAATCAATACACTTCGTATTCACTGGGGTAGAGACGCCCGTCAGAGTGGACGGGCCCCCCCCTTGTCGCGGTGCCGTCACTAGAAACAGACTAACCAGTCTAATTTGGCCAAGTAAGTATCGAGAAGGAACACAATCCGGTGCTCAAAATGGCGTTAATAAGTTGGATGTGTTGTGCCGAAAGGTAAAAATATCACAGTTCTACTGCAAACTGCAATACAACGCATACAAGACCATTTAAAGTCCTTTTAAGTGCGGGATTATTCATCGAGTGAATGAATACAAGTACACACTTCGTACTTACTGCTCAGGAAACATAATTTCCCTCTTTATTCCAAAACCTTACAATCCTCATTTAACCAAGTTCTATTCATTGTTTTCAAATCAAAACTCTGATCAAGAGAGATGGAGGTTTCTCTAATTACCGTATCATCAACTCAACAGAATAAGCATTTACTCGGTGACTCAAACTTATTTACACTGACATTTAATAATGTACGAACTATATGTGGTTTTGGCGCTAACACTTCAAATATTGCCTTGCCGTGCACTTCCGGTGAACTTTAGGCAAGGGCGTAGACGCATAAGTGAGAAAGTGCTAAGGATAGGACAGTTATACATCTGAATAATCATCAGGGGGTATAATAATAAATAATAATAATTATGGCTTTTCTTCCGCCAAAAAGGACCGGAATACGTTCTGGTAAACCTTTAGAATTCTAACGGTTAAAATAATAAAAATACATATTTTATAAGTTTTTGAAAAATTAGAATTGCTGTCAGTGCACATTCTTAAATGATGGTGATTGACAACAATAATACAAACATAAATAAACAACAACGTCACCGGTTTGATATATCTAAATGTTCTTGTTGTTATGGTATAGAAGGAGTTAGCGGGATAGGGATAGTCCATACCAAATGAGGAGTAAGCTATCTCCTTACCACCGTCAGTCTAGGGGAGACCCTTGGACAAGGTGGAGTAGCTGTTTAGCTCTCAGACCAGGGTTACGTGAACGTATGAGAGCAGAACGTGGATGATGTTGTGAGGGCAGTCAAGAAACAGTGCAGGGTTATAGTCTTTACTCAGTGATGGCAGAAGTGGATCTCAACCACATATACAATGGCCGCAATCTCAGATTAGTACAGGCACTACCATCCTGTAGATAATTGGGCCCCGCTAGGTTATTTTAGTTCGTTAGACACAAATGACAGTTAAGCTGTCTGATTCTACACCAGATCGGTTGCAGCCAGGGTTAACAAAGATCGCGTCTGCTTTAGTTTACTTTTCAACGGAAATCAAGGGGTAAGTTAAGAACAGTTAAAGCTCGACAAGACTGGTTACTCTCTTCTACCTGAACATACAAGCTATGGAGATCAAGTGTTATCGTTAGCTTTCGAACATCTCTTACTTAGGTCGTATCACGAATGAAAAATTTCGCAGAAACATTGAATGAAAGGTGGTTTGGTCACGCATCTCAAACATCTGGTCTGGCAAATACCATTCTACAAGGAATTGTGAATTATGATCAGCTCTTTATAAGCAGCTGGTCGTCGGAGTTCAACTGTTTCTGTCACGACTTATGGCGAATCTCTTTGTGAAATGTCCATTACTGGAACACTAACCTACAGCAAGGGAGCCGCGATAGCTCAGTGGTTAGTGAACTGGACTACCACGGACAAGGTGTAGGGTTCGATCCCAACCGACGGCTTCCGTGTTCACCCAGCCTTAAATGGGTACCGGATTTTTTTCTGGGAAAGTAAAGCAGCACGGGCGTAATACTGACCACATTACCCCAAAAATCATGTGCTGAGGGTCTGTAAAATATAGGGTCACTAACACCATATTTCCCTATCCTATACGAAACTTGGCGTGACGGGGGTACTTTACTTTTTTAACCTAAAGCAACAAGACACTAATTTCTCTCTTATTTATATTTCTTATAATCAATTATTTGTTAACTATGTGAATAATGGGCACGAGAGGAGATGCTTCAAAACATATTCTTCAATGTATTTCACAAGAAAACTTAGAATTTGAAAAAAAAAACAGTGATGACAAATACACAGGTAGGGCTGGATGGACGAATTGACAGTGGATGAGTGGTTAGATGGATGGATAGACAAGACTGACAAATGGACGGATTGATGGCAAGATGAAAGCCATAAACACGCAGAAAGACAGGCTAGGCAGACATAGAAGACACCCAGACAGATACAAATAAGTCATATTTTTTAATAACATGACTAGTAAAATATTACTTACTTCAGTAGTACGAATTAATAAAAAAAACATTCAGCCAGCAGTCAACGTTACACACAAAGAGCCCTTTCGCTGAGCCCGAGCGACTCTATTTACTGATCTATCCCAAACACGTTTACCGACAACTAAGCTCATATTGAATACACGTGTGCTTCTCCTAGGGCATGATGTTTATCCAACAACCAACGAACTACCGTTTTATGCTTTAATCGTCAGCGTGGCACATCGGTGTTGCTAATTCCTTAGCAAGGCGGGCCCTTAATTAAATAAGTCCCTCTGTTCATGTTACATTGTTTCAATGAGATTTAATGTGTGTGTGTGCTGGGAAAATGAGTACCTTTATAATACTGGTATTAACAACACTGTAGCCACGGAAGATCAGTTGTTGGTGAAGTTAGGTCTGTGACGAAAACCAGAGGGTGGGTTCAATGCTGATATTAACTTGAAGGTTCACCCTTTTCTTTTTAGGGTGTGGGTGTGGGTCCATTGATGCGGGTTGCAGAGCATGGAGACATTAATATTTGTGTGTACAAATAAATAAACCTGGTAAGTATCTTACCCATTGGAAAACAGCAATGTTTGTATGTACAAATAAGTAAACTTGGTAAGTATCTTACCAATTTTAAGACAGCAATGTTTGTGTGTACAAATAAATAAACTTGGTAAGTATCTTACCCATAGGAAGACAGCAATGTTTGTGATCGTGAACAAGTAAATAAATATGTCAGAGATAAATCATGAAATCTTACCTGTAGGAAGACAGCAATGTTTGTGATCGTGAACAATTAAATAAATCTGTCAGAGATAAATCATGAAATCTTACCTATAGGAAGACCGCAATGTTTGTGATCGTGAGCAATTAAATAAATCTGTCAGAGACAAATCATGAAATCTTACCCATAGGATGACAGCAATGTTTTTGTACAAATAAAGTCTCCTGCTTCTTCTTCTTTCTTTCTTCATTTACCTTTGAACGCCAAGGAAAGGTATAATTTGTGGTCTTTTGATCTTCTGTCGAACTTATCAACTGTTACGTTTCATATTTTTTATAATATTCCATTGACCATCTTTTTTCGTGGCCGGCCCTTCAGTTTTATGTTCTCGTAGATTTTGCTGATTCATTCGTTTTGTCATAATTTATACTGTTTGTTATATCAAGTGGTCCAATCATTTTTCACTGTCCTAGGTGTTGTTTTTCCTGTTGTATCAAGTCGACGAGCTATTTTATCTATATCTTTAAATGGTATAAATAGCTGGCATTATTTCACTTTTTTTTTTTTTTGTTATTAAATCTTCACTTCTGAATTTATCACACATGCTGTTTCATGCCACACGTTCTAGTGCGTTTATTTATTTATAGTTTGTGGTTTTCCAGATCGTTATTTAGTCAAGCGTCAAAGTCGGGCATCTGTATCATAGCAGCACATTGGGTAGAGTGCCCGTTTTGCCTCTAGGGCAGGGCTATTTACTTGTTGAAAATTAGTGGTGTCATCTGTCCGAGGATTTGACAATCTTTGTTGCACCTTGAGTTTATTTCTGCTGCTTGTGAATCATCGTTTGTCACTAAACTTCCTAGATATTTAAATCTCTCTACTTATTTTCATTGTATATCGTTTATTGTTATGTTCTCATTGCTATTACCGCAACACTGCAATTATTTGCCTGTTCCCTATTGTTATGTTCTGTTTTTCTTTTGCGGTGTTCATTGCTCCAGCTTTGTTGGTGTTTTCATTTTGTATTTGGTGCCTATGTTATTAAATGTCTCTATATAAATGTTCTCTCAGGACTTCTATTTCCATGTAGCAGTACCTAATCGTCTCCTAACAGAAGCTCTTTAATCTTCTCTGCCTTCGACGGGTTAACTTATAAGTAATAAAGCATCTGGTAAATAGTCCGCACTACTGTTCTAACTTCAAAGTGGTCTGTGTAACCTGCTGCTGTTCAGACTAAGCAGATGCTGTTGTAGATAATTTTACAAGTGTTCGTTATTGATTAGATGTTGCTTTACTCTGTATCTTGTTAGTATCTCCCATAATTGTTTTATGTTAACTTAGTTGAGACTGTGACTGCTGTGATTTAGTTTATACGTTTTTGTTCATTTTTGATTAATTCCATATTTGATTGTTTCCTTTTTTCACAGGCGATATATTTTTTTCCCTTCTTCTATAACAAAAGTAACAAATACATGAGATATGTGAGCACCCAGTGAGCCCCACTCCATTCTCTGTTCCCCGTCTGTACCAACAAGTCTATTCCATTATTCGCTGACTCACTTCCATCAATTATGTTACGACTTCCGCTTCGTGACACTTTTGCCTTCAGAGATTTGTCTCAGGACAGCGGGACGTGTTTGTAGTACAGTAGACTTCCGCACGGTCACTCGCATGTCATTGAGCCGTGTAAGCGATACTGTGATCCACGGTCAACTATCGATCAAGTTCACTGTGTATTTCTACATATCTTATATCGTCTTCTCTGTGGCGTCTCTAATTTACCGGCGCTTTTATCTTCTTGTTTGTGTGCATGCATTAACAAAACCTGCTTGTCTTCTGCGTTTATTTAAAAAAAAAATACTCTTCTACTTTGTCCGTCCTAGATGGGCGTTAAGTCGGCGTAGCAGTGGTTAATAGCATTCGATTATATATTGTTTAAATCAGGAGTTTAAATCAGCAGTTTAAATCAGCAGTTTAAATCAGGAGTTTAAATCAGGAGTTTAAATCAGCAGTTTAAATCAGCAGTTTAAATCAGCAGTTTAAATCAGGAGTTTAAATCAGGAAGTTTAAATCAGCAGTTTAAATCAGGAGTTTAAATCAGCAGTTTGCCTTCCCTCGTTCATTTGACCAGACTAGATAATATATCAGATCATGTGCTACTTCGGAGAGATTTAGTAGAAGCATCATCAGTTCCAGTTTTGTGCTCTCGATGCTCGCAGTAAACACTGTCCGACAACTTCATCTCCAAACTGTCATTGGTCAGGGTCCATTATGACATCCATACAGTACAGTTATTACAATATATCACAGCAGTTGTGTAGTCCTTTTATGCCGATGATCAAGTTTTTGCTAAACTTCTAGAATGGACAAGCTCGAGACTCTCCACCAGAAATCTGGATATAAAATTTTTAAAAATAAGCCAGTGCTATTTATCAAACCATCACCACAAGCCTAAAGACTAGCCATTAAATCAACCTATTTGATGACTGTGTCCCAAGCCAGTAATTGCAGTAAAGTAAACGAGCTGATAACAATTATTGACCTATGATTGACTGTTGCCGTAAGGATAAGTAAACCAGAGCTG
The DNA here is from genome assembly GCA_032433765.1 of Megaustenia siamemsis. Classification (NCBI taxonomy): domain Eukaryota; kingdom Metazoa; phylum Mollusca; class Gastropoda; order Stylommatophora; family Ariophantidae; genus Megaustenia; species Megaustenia siamemsis. The sequence continues at coordinate 24,968,338 of JAVIAB010000088.1, forward strand.
ATTTAAGGAGAGAGGACAAACTAGATAGTAAAAATGTGTTGTGCTCAAGTCGGATGTACCGAGCTAAAGACTTAAATATCGCAACTCAAAGTGATCTCCGACACAACATTCTTTGATTTACTTTTATATTGCACGAGACAGGACAACAGTCACCAGGGCTCAAAAGAAAAAGTAAGCAGCAATTTTCCACAGAGTGCCACAATCTGGTTCACACTTTATATACATGATCTTTTAGGTCTTCACGGGCAGTTTGAAGCAGTTTAGTAACTGCAAGTTACAGAAGTAACTGCAAATCGTTGTTTTGCCGAAATGTTTTTTTTAATGGCTGATATGTTTATATCTGAACTACAGATCGGCCAGTAGAATCAACAAGTCCAATTTATATCGTAAGGTTTGACCTCATAATACTGCACCATCTTCTAGCTTTTATTTCATTTTATTTTCGAATCCTGGTGTGCCATTTCTTATACTGTTCTCTATATGCTAGACCGGCCGTACGCTAATCTTATGGTCTGTTGCTTGATGCGCGACGGGGATAATCTGACGACTAACTGTGTGTTTATATGTTCGAAATTGGAGTCAACAACGATGGCCTAACATCATCAAGCGTTATACATTTTTAAAGAAATATAACGATCACCGACGCCAGCCTCGGGACAGAGAGGTTGTGGGTGCAAATCTTGGCTGCACCGGTTGGGATTTTTATTTATGATTTCTCTCTGCGACAACCACCCCTGGTCTCAGCAGCGAGGCTCGGCTTGAAACGTCAGTTACTCATCGACAGAAAAAAAAAAAAACATGAGTACATCTGAGGTCGGAGTTATCTGCCTGTGCGGCGAAGGACCCCTGTGCACACGGCTGCCAGGGAAAAATGGATTAACACGCAAAATTCAGTTCCTAGTCTCTAGGGACTTCGTCAGAGCTGAAAGCTGGCGAACGCAACAACAAAAATATACTATATAAATGTTGCCACTTTTCTCCATATTTTTTTGTTCACTAAAGGAGAATTCACACAAAGATTTTTTGTAGATATCTTTAGCAAAATTTTATGTTTCTTTACAGTTATAAATGGGATCCACTGCATGCCAATCTTTGTACTGCTAATAATCACGTGATCAAATCAATGCAAACACAGCCCCCCCCCCCCCCCCACATCCATCTTATGTACATTACATATCCTGTGTTGCGTTGGTTTTATAAATGTCTTCAAAATATCGAGACTTCCATTAGAGGAAAGACACCATTTTGTGTACCTTGACTGCTGACCAACAGCGCGGTCAGTATGTGTGGCTTACCATCACCTTTGTACCACGAGGTTCACTAAGTGTAACACTCATCTTCTAGCTCACTCTTCACCGACTTGTTGTTCTTGGCCTGCCTAACTTTCACATTTCCACTGTGTCTACTGCATGGCAGTTCTTGTCAACGTTTAATGGTTTCTTCCGAGTACATAATCTAATCAGCCCCGACGTCTTCATGTGCCCCTTGTGTGTATTTCCTCTTGACTGCACTTCTTGAGAAGATTTTGGTTACTGAATTGTCTTTCTATCTGTCTTTCCGTCTGTATGTCTTTCTGTACGTCTTTCTTTCTTTACATGTCTGTAGAAGAAGAACCACAGAGAGAGCATACTAGAGGAGTAGATTTAGTTTATTAGCCTAATCGACGTTTTATCAACGTTTGTTTTGAGGCTATCTCCACCCGTCTGTTTCTTGCTGTCCACCCCCCCCCCCCCCCCCCCCCCCGTCGGTTAATACTCTCTGTTAGCCAATACGTGAATGCGTTCAATACTGCCTGGGCATTAAATAATAATAAGAATAAACTCTTTATACAGATCTTGGCTACTTATTTTCTTTATCTCTTTTCCCAAGCTAACCCGCTCTTATTTTGTTAATTAAACCAGGTATAGAAACTTATTGACAATCCGTTGGCGAGGGTAATAGGTAACATCTGTTATTGAAGTGTATCCCTTTATTCTCTTTATTGTGATGGGGCATGCAAATAAGTGTGTTCTTTTATTCTCTGTATTGTGATGGGGCATGCAAATAAGTGTGTTCTTTTATTCTCTGTATTGTGATGGGGCATGCAAATAAGTGTGTCCCTTTATTCTCTGTATTGTGGTAGGGCATGAAAATAAGTGTGTCCCTTTATTCTCTTTATTGTGATGAGGTATGAAAATAAATGTGTCCCTTTATTCTTTGTATTGTGATAGGGCATGAAAATATGTGTGTCCCTTTATTCTCTTTATTGTGATGAGGTATGAAAATAAGTGTGTCCCTTTATTCTTTTTATTGTGATGAGGTATGAAAATAAATGTGTCCCTTTATTCTCAGTATTTTGGTAGGGCATGAAAATAAGTGTGTCCCTTTATTCTCTTTATTGTGATGAGGTATGAAAATAAATGTGTCCCTTTATTCTTTGTATTGTGATAGGGCATGAAAATAAGTGTGTCCATTTATTCTCTTTATTGTGATGAGGTATGAAATTATTGAAAGAATTTCAATAAAAGACGGGATATCATTTAACAAAGAAAAACGGAGAAAAAAATTATGAAAAAATCACAATGTCGACGTCACGAGCACTTCCTGGTTACTAAAAACTTAAAAACAAAGAAAATGCACTACTTGTGTCATATCATCATCATCATCATCATCATCATTGAGTACCGTCTCCGCATCGAAAGTTGGCTACCATGGAGCGCCATTCCATTCTGTCTCTGCTTTGACGGTGCAGATTGTCATAAGCTGACTTGTCCGTCTTTTGATGTTACTCGTCCATGTTGTCTTGGTCTGCCTCTGCCTCTTTTACCTTGTATTTTCCCTTCCAATATTACTTTTAGTAGGCTGTTGTGTCTTTTAACATGCCCCCAACATTTTATTTGTCTTGTTCTAATTGTGTTTAGTAGTTATCTTTTCATTTTTAGTTGTTTTATGATGTTAAATGACATTTTTGTGTCATATAAAATATTTAATAGTCTAGAGAATATCGTTATGAATGGCATGTCACTAGGTAGGCGTGAGAGAGGAGTCAAAGAAAATGGAAGGTGAAGAATAACGCATACGAGATGTGGTTGACTACGACTGCAGGTGCTGGACATTTTGTGCCGGACAAGGAAAATATCAGCCTAGTTTTTATGTTAACCAAAGCTACATCCGGGACAAGCTAGATGATGATCTAATCTCCAAACTGCGTATTATTGCTTGGACTGTGACGTACTTTCGGCTTTCAAATGTCAAGATTGTTTTAGCGCGCCAAGTTTTTACTCTAAACTTGACGTACGTTTTATCGTCCTTTTCCGAAAGGATCAGGGAATTGATTTCCCCTTGCGTTAGACCAAGATTACATGTCCTTGGACCTAGAGCAAACACTTTAAGCTAAACACTGCAACCTACAAAATTCATATCTTCAAACGCAACAATAACGAGCTTAATGGACCTAATCCTTGCGTACCATCATGATTATCAATATTTGAGCTAATGCCCCGAACACGTTTTCAACACATTAAAAGTAAATTATTTGGGAGTGCTTTGGCCGGGGGGAGGGGGGGGGGAGAGAGAGAGAGAGAGAAAAAGCCAAAATGGCGAAAAAGGGATTTTAGGTAATTCCCAAGACGGAGTATCCGGTCCTATTTATTGATCTATCACAACAAAATGTTTGACTGCAAGTTTACAACTCCTTGCTTCTCTCTCTGAGAACACATAGAGAATATTCAAGCAGAGAAGGAATAATTTGTAGACAATATTCTAGGCAGATACTCCGTAGTTATAATAAAGTCATGTTTTATAAAGTGCAAGACAACTAATAGAAGTACTGATTAAAGAAAATCCGTGGGCAAAAGACGTAATTACCTGAAATGAAACATCATTAATAACCAGATTATATTAGACTTGACAGGATTCCACAGGGAAAGTGAATATAAGTAAAGGTTCTCTCCTCTGCCTTGCTAGGCGTATAAGGAATATGGTGCTAGCGACCACGGCATATTTTTGGCTGACATGGTCGGTATAACGCCAGACCGCTTTTACTTCCAAAAAGTGAATAGAGGGAAGGTCGAAAAACATGGGGCTGTGAATGGTATGAAAAGAGGCAATGAGATGGGCAAATATTAGAGTAATAAATAGAAATGAATGATTTCGAAAAAAAAAACACACACACACACATTGCGTGAAGTGAAGAGGGAAAGTCGATAACACAAAACACAGTAAACACACCCGAAGATAATAAGTAAAAGTAAAAAATAAAAGTAAAGAGCCCCGTTTCGTTATGTAGCGTATAGGGAATATAGTGTTAGATATCATAATTTTTACAGACATTCTGAAATTGATTTTTCGGGTAACGTGATCGGTATTAGTGCTCGTGCCGCTTTACTTTTCCATAAAAAAAATATGGTACCCATTTGAGGCTGGGTGACCCTGAACGTTAATCTGGACCAAACCCAAACTTTTGTCCTTTGTGGTTCAGTTCACTAACCGCTGAGCTATCGCGGCTCAAGATAATGAGCAGATGCAGTAAAAGAGAGGGAAGGAAAAAAAAAAACAATGAAGCAAGTACTTTGAAAGAAGAGGCTCCAAATTTCGTGTCCAAAGATGAGAGGTAAGAAGATAACATAGAACACCACTTGCCGCTGAATGACAGTTTTCTGCTCAGCAAAGAGCAGAAACAAATAACAACATTAAACATCACAAAATTGTTACTTTCTCTGTCTACTTATGTCCTTTATTTTTATTCAGATTCATTACTTTGTATCTCTTTGTACTCGAGTTAGGCGGTCAATACTCCATAAAAGGAAAATTCGATTATGACGACCCACGTGGGTTTTACTGAGGTCGGTAATCGATAAAGATAAATGTCGTGACCTGGGGTATTGGTTACTAGATTAAAGAAGGAGCACAAATTATGAAATCAATACCCAGATGTGCATTGATTTCACATAACAAATATTTGTTGCACAAACATCACGTGTCGCCAGGTTTACATTTGGGAATCAGCTGTCGTACAGTGATCCGCCTGATATGTTTGTATATTAAGATTTATCACTCCCACATCCGCTATTCCCTTTCTTTTCCTGAACTCTACACTCAATGACATCTTAGACTTCACAACATCAACCTACAGCTGATGTGTACATTTATTCAGAATAAAATTATTTGTCTTGACAATTATTAACGAACAATATATCATTTAAATTATATATTAAATATATAATATCTATTTTATTAATATAATATACAAATTATATTAATATAATTATTAATTAATATTAGTGAATCATTAGAGTCACTCTCTTCAGACGGTGGTCTGGAGGTGTGACATTGGGTTTGGCTTCACGTTTCCTTGGTCTCTGGGCAATGATATTCAATGTCCTGCTCACTTTTGGATAACGGCGAAAAAAGAGGTCCCGTGTGTACTCAGCGCATGTTAAAAACAAGTTAAACATAGAAAAAGATAGGCAAGGGGTCCGGACAAAATCGTTAGGATAATCCATGGAAAACGTCAGACTCTTGGCGATAAAAGTACGAGAACCTCTGAAAGTCGACGAATATCTATCAACCTGTATGGCGAGAGACACCCACTCACGCTGTCAGGGTGTTCTGGTAACATAACAGATGTTCACACAAAATTCAGCCCCTGAAAAAGTCCGCAGACTTAAAGGAGTTACATCAGATGTTTTAAGTGGGTGAGCACAAACACAACAAACTATCCTTCAGGCACTTCCTGACAAACTTGTTTCCATTGTTCAAAGCCCACCACCACAATGCGGTGGTGATTTTTTAAAAATAGTAAAATATTAATCCTTGGTTTCCTCACTTCGCTGCCCTCGCTATGTCTCTTGGGTAGCGAGACGTCTAGCCCTCTTGGATAACGGCAATACACAGGAGTTCCAGTGTGTACTCGCGCACGTTAGAAACCTTGGCAATTATAACCTAAAAAAGTATGCCATAAAATTTGACAGCTGCTCAACAACATATTGTCAGCAAAAACCTACCCACACAGTGGACCGTGCTACGGAGCTCGTGCATGTCAGATAGGATTCTCTTCGGATTGTCTCGAGATTCTCGAGGGGGATATCGGAGCACTGATGGATTCGTTCGATGTGTGACGATGATGATCATAATCTATCTATCTATCTATTGTCCTTTCGAGCCGAAGACGGCACATAGGGCAGAACCACAATCTCAAAAACAGAAACCTTGCGTGCCAAAATGGCACATATTTCAGAGTTCACTGCTTCTAAAATCTATGGTTCTGTTTCCATAACAATACTTTTTACAATGACAGCTTGTCAAGCCATCGATCAACCTCCTTAGTCGCCTCTTGCGACATGCCTGGGGTATTGGTTACTAGATTAAAGAAGGAGCACAAATTATGAAATCAATACCAGAAGGCTAACCAATCAGAGAAGAGGATTTCTATCGAACACCAATGGTCGAAATTTTAAACTGCTTCGAACATAATGCACACTGATGATCATAATAACAAAGTTATTAATTGTTAATATAAATATATGATCATAATAACAAAGTTATTAATTGTTAATATAAATATATGATCGTAATGGACGAAAAATGTTCATCGCTGTAGTTCTTCTCCCCACTCATATTATCTATAGTTTGTTTATATTTTTCATTGACAGTATCGCAGTCGTTATGTGTTGTCCTGTTTAGTGTCTGCTTAACTACTTCTTTTCAAATGTACACATCGCTGTATAGCGATCTTGCTGTTCTCTGTCTAAGATGATATATATCTCTCTGCTTTAGTGTTACTTTAGGTACTGAGTACGAATACCGATTAAAATTGTACTTTGAAAAGTTTGTACGAAAAGAGAGGCGTACGCACATCGGGGGTCCCACAGTATTGGGACCCATTGTTGATGTTGTACAGCTGCTTCCACGGACTCTCCATGAGGCAGACTAGGTCAGTACGGCTAAGTGTTTAGGTTAACTTCACATGTATCCAAACTTTAAAAATAATGTCAAATGCTAACCTACAACTCACAGCTGTTTATTTTTATACAAAGTGGTATTTTAGTTGTAAAGTAGTAAAGTAAAGTACCCCCGTCACGCCAAGTGGCGTATAGGGAAATATGGTGTTAGTGACCCTATATTTTACAGACCATCAGCACATGATTTTTGTGGTAATGTGGTCGGTATTACGCCCGTGCTGCTTTACTTACCCAGAAAAAAATCCGGTACCCATTTAAGGCTGGGTAAACCCGGAAGCCGTCGGTTGGGATCGAACCCTACCCCTTGTCCTTTGTAGTCCAGTTCAATAACCACTGAGCTATCGCGGCTCCGTATTTTAGTTGTAATTTAAAAAAATTTCACCTTTTATGAATGAAGATGTCATGAGTTTTGTACATTTCACCTACTCTAACAATTGATATTTTATGTGAGTGGTTAGTAGTAGAGGTGGCGGTTAATGCCCCCATTTCTTAGTTTTCTGCGTCAAATGCCCTGTTTTTGTCTATATAGAAAGTATACACACAGCTGCGTTTTGTTAAATGCCCTGTGTTTTTTGTCTATATAGAAAGTATACACGCAGCAAGACGGATCGACCAACACCTGTAGATCTCGGTGAGCATAGGTGACCTTGTGATGCGCACTGCCTCACGATATGTGTGTGCTTGTAAATAAATAGTGTGTTGTGATGATTTGAAAAGGGAGGAAAGCAGGTGCTAGCTCTCGCTTGTTCATCAGTAATAGTGGTTCGCTCTCTCTCTCTCTCTCTCTCTCTGACAAGTGAATTAACCAAGATGTTCACCAGAAGATGTCTCGTTATGAGAAAACATCTGTAGAAGATCAAATTGTCCTTTATCAATAATACTTAACATACCTAATTTAAATACATTAATATTTAATACCAAGCACATCAGGACTTAAAATATCTACTTTCTAACCAATCAATAAGATAATAATATGAAACACGAAGGAATAGTACACTCAATAGACTTAACATACATACTTTATACATATTACCATTAATACAATCGAATAGCCTTTTATTGATAACCTACCACATCGTTATGAGATAAGAGAAAAACAGAAAAAATATTCAACTTACAGCATAAAATAGACCCACAACACAGACCGCTAGACTGAAGAGTACTATGAAAATAAACTCCCGTGAATCAATCGCGCTTATAACACGAAGTTTCACATGCGACTGGTAAATAAAAGTTGGACTACACTATTTCACTCTCGACTAACATCTAGGCTAACCAATCAGAGAAGAGGATTTCTATCGAACACCAATGGTCGAAATTTTAAACTGCTTCGAACATAATGCACACTGATGTTCACCAGAAGATGTCTCGTTATGAGAAAAACATCTGTAGAAGATCAAATAGTCCTTTATCAATAATACTTAACATACCTAATTTTAATACATTAATATTTAATACCAAGCACATCAGGACTAAAAATATCTACTTTCTAACCAATCAATAAGATAATAATATGAAACACGAAGGAATAATACACTCAATAGACTTAACATACATACTTTATACATATTACCATTAATACAATCGAATAGCCTTTTATTGATAACCTACCACATCGTTATGAGATAAGAGAAAAACAGAAAAAATATTCAACTTACAGCATAAAATAGACCCACAACACAGACCGCTAGACTGAACAGTACTATGAAAATAAACTTCCGTGAATCAATCGCGCTTATAACACGAAGTTTCACATGCGACTAGTTTAAATATAATCTGGTAAATAAAAGTTGGACGACACTATTCCACTCTCGACTAACATCTAGGCTAACCAATCAGAGAAGAGGATTTCTATCGGACACCCATCAACGAAATGACTGACCTTTAGATTAACCAATCAGAGAAGAGGATTTCTATCGGACACCAACAACGAAATGACTGACCTTTAGATTAACAAATCAGAGAAGAGGATTTCTATCGGACACCCATCAACGAAATGACTGACCTTTAGATTAACTAATCAGAGAAGAGGATTACTGTTATCGTGATAACTGACCTCATTTTCCACATGAAGTGCTGTCGATTCTGACACATGGGTTATTTTAAAATGATTCGATCCCTGATAAAAGCCACCGGTCGGGTCAATGGTGGGGGAAATAATAAAGGTGGCGGGTTACTTGAACGCGCTTTGACCCCTGATGCACTACCAGAGAAGTTCCACGACAGTCATAATAGTTAGACACAACGAGCAGAAAGTTATATTCAAGGTCCAAAAAGTTAGACCAAATCGCAAACATTTTACCCCCAGAACACTAAAAATTTATGCTCATAAGCGAAAAAGTCGACCTCAAAACCCTAAAAATCTACTCACATAGTCATAATAGTTAGACACATCGAACAGATAGTTATATTCAAGGTCCAAAAAGTTAGACAAATCGCACAATTTTAGCACCAGAACACACACATTTAGGCTCATAAGCAAAAAGTCGATCTCAAAACCCTGCAAATCTACTCCCATAGTCATAATAGTTAGACACATCGAACCGATCGTTATTTCTAAAGTCCAAAAAGTTAGGCCAAATCGCAAACATTTTACCCCCAGAACACATAAATGTAGGTTCATATGAAAAAAGTCTACCTAAAAATCAAAAAAAAAATTACTCACATAGTCATAATAGTTAGACACAACGAGCAGTAAGTTATATTCAAGATCCAAAAAAGTTATCCTCTTCTCTGATTAGTTAATCTAAAGGTAAGTCATTTCGTTGATGGGTGTCCGATAGAAATCCTCTTCTCTGATTGGTTAATCTAAAGGTCAGTCATTTCGTTGATGGGTGTCCGATAGAAATCCTCTTCTCTGATTGGTTAGCCTAGATGTTAGTCGAGAGTGGAATAGTGTCGTCCAACTTTTATTTACCAGATTATATTTAAACTAGTCGCATGTGAAACTTCGTGTTATAAGCGCGATTGATTCACGGAAGTTTATTTTCATAGTACTGTTCAGTCTAGCGGTCTGTGTTGTGGGTCTATTTTATGCTGTAAGTTGAATATTTTTTCTGTTTTTCTCTTATCTCATAACGATGTGGTAGGTTATCAATAAAAGGCTATTCGATTGTATTAATGGTAATATGTATAAAGTATGTATGTTAAGTCTATTGAGTGTATTATTCCTTCGTGTTTCATATTATTATCTTATTGATTGGTTAGAAAGTAGATATTTTAAGTCCTGATGTGCTTGGTATTCAATATTAATGTATTTAAATTAGGTATGTTAAGTATTATTGATAAAGGACAATTTGATCTTCTACATATGTTTTCTCATAACGAGATCTTCTGGTGAACATCTTGGTTAATTCACTTGTCAGAGAGAGAGAGAGAGAGAGAGAGAGAGAGCGAACCACTATTACTGATGAACAAGCGAGAGCTAGCACCTGCTTCCTCCCTTTTCAAATCATCACAACACGCTATTTATTTACAAGCACACACATATCGTGAGGCAGTGCGCATCACAAGGTCACCTATGCTCACCGAGGTCTCGAGGTGTTGGTCGATCCGTCTTGCTGCCTGTATACTTTCTATATAGACAAAAAACACAGGGCATTTAACAAAACGCAGCTGTGTGTATACTTTCTATATAGACAAAAAAACAGGGCATTTAACGCAGAAAAACGCAGAATGGGGGGCATTAACCGCCACCTCTACAACTGTGGTTTTACCTAGTGTCACCAGACACAAAACCTCACATCTTTGGCTGAGTCACTATTTATAAATGGATGCTGCAACACTGGCTACTCAACACAAAAATAACATGCACAATAAATTGGTGATTCTGACTGATGCACTGTCAGTACTATCAGCTCTAAAACGCCCCAAGAACAATGAACTAAATGACTTGAGAACAACTCTGGACCAACTATGCAATAACTTCCAGAGAGTAGTCATTCAGTGGATACCATCACACTGAAATATACACGGGAACAAACGCGCAGACAAATTAACTAAAGAGGGAGGGAGATTACCACTAGAGAACCATCCGCTCAGTTATCATGAAGCCAAATCCATCCTCAAGGGTCAGTTTCATGAACAATGGAAATGAGAACACCCAAAGCATAACGAGAGTAACAGAGTACCACCAACTATCAAGGAGGGATCAAGTCATCATACTTCGCCTACGCACTGGCCACAATAGAATGAGGAATCACATGTTCATCAAATTCAAATTAGGTACAACCAGCCTATGCCACTGTACACTTGACAATATGACTACAAAACATGTTCTACAGGATTGCCCCAGTACACGGACCTGAGAAGAGCAATGTGGTCCACGCCCACCTCCCTGGAAGAAAAACTATATGGGGCAATCGATTCGCTTAAACAGACAGATGACTTCATGAGAGAGTCTGGAATCCTACTCTGATTGAGTCTTGATCGCAGAGAGAGAGAGAGAGAGAGAGAGAGAGAGAGAGAGAGAGAGAGAGAGAGAGAGAGAAATGGATGATATTCTATTAGCTAATGTAACAAACAGAAAATCAAAGTTTGGCAAATCTGAGAGTTTGCGGGATGCATTGAACCCACAAAGTTTTTAGATTTTAAGATGCAGTTTATTCTAATTATTTCGAATATTAAAACAGAAGATAGGATGTGTATTTTATATTTCTGGTAAGATGCAGCTAATCAACTTCAGAATCTGTGATAAACAACTGTGAGGTATTTCAACACGAGCGTTTTCCCACTTAACCAATATGCACAACATGCGTATCATCAGTATCCTTTTAAATGTCAGTGAATCATAGACAACTTATGCAAAACAATAGAGACGGCTAAATGCATTTCATATGCGATGCCAGCGTCGTATTCTTGGTATTACCTAGAAAGACAAAGTGACAAATGTTGAGGTCCTCACTCTCGCAGGCCTCCCGAATATCTACACGCTGATCAAACAATGTAAGTCACTCTTGTCTTGGCCAATGAAACCGTATGAAAAATGGCCGCATACTAAAAGATATGTTCAACTGGCAGATAGCACAAGAACTAGCAGGCGCCCAAAATTCCGATTTATAGACGCGTGTAAACTTGACATGAAGACTCTGAACATAAACCATGCAGCTTGGGAAGAGATTGCAGACGGCAATCTTTGGAAACACACACTAAAGCTCCAACTCAAGCAAGAAGCATACAAATTCATAGAAAAAGAGAATACACGGCGAAATAAAAGAAAAAAAATTTCTGAAGGGCGCTGCAAAATTCATAGTCAACTATGACTGACTGAGGCCACTACTACAACGTGCGTGAAGTTTTACTAATTGCAATTTTCTACGAGTCGTAGATTGAGAGTTAAAGTGTCTTGAGTCTACTCAACATATATCGACAACGTGATATCATTAAATACAATTAAATTAAATAATTATACATGATTTAATTACAATTCATGACGTGGTATCCAACCTTTTAGTTATTTTGTGTGTGTGTGGAGAAGACATTTTCTATAAAATCTCTCATCAACAAACCTCATTGAGATGAACGTTGCAATGTATCTAAATGTATTCGACTTATCACTTTTAGACAAGGAACATAAACATCAACAGCAACTCATTTCCTACAGCCTCTTTCCCGAAAACCACTTTTCCATTATCACACACGGTGTTCGAAGCCCGCGGTAGACAGAAAGGATTTTTTCTATCGGAGGTGAAATAAAAATCCTGAGTCTTACACGTCGTGGCGACTGCTTGACCAAGCGGCCTTTATCCCTCGGGGTCTATCGTTGCCCCCCGACATACACCAGCAATGGTATTATGTGTCGTAAAGTAAGTTTTTTTTTATAATTTTTTTTTTTTTTTACCTTTTGAATCTACATGTTAAACTAAAATAAGAAGTTATGTAACTGAAATCACAACAATCAAGTGGCCTGCGCCATAAGTTACTCTTAGTAATGCTGGTGGGAGGATAATGCATGTGGAAAACTTTCGTTAATTTGTACACAACATTACAACAAATGATGTATACATTTACAGCTGCTTCAAATGAATTGTAAAACCGACAGTATATCGTCAATCCGTTACTTGACGTGCGCCAAGTAAAATGTCTAACCATTTTGCAATACCGATTTTTTTCAACGAATCATTATCTTTTAGAAGAACCAACTCGATCACAGTGACGATAGGATGCCCATAAGATGATTAGCTCTGTGTACCAGTTAACGAAGTTATTAGTTCTCTGGATTCTTGTTGTCAGATTTGTAAACACGATTCATGTTTGTCTTTACAAGTCTTACTTCTCTTGACGCCACAGCGGGTTCTAAATGTCTGCATTCTTTGAACATAAAAGATAAAAGTACAGAATATCTGGTACAAAATATTGTAGGGAAGTGATGCAATAACGTCAGTGTACTTTTCCACAACATTTGGAGTGATGAGGTCAGTGCCCACCCTCGATATAAATATCTTTCCACAACTCAGTAACTTGGATATTCATGTTTTTTTTTCTTGTTTAAGCCTGAATTAACTGGGTAAAGGTAAAGTACGAGACTTGAATCCGCGTCTTACCACGCGAGTTTTCACCCATATGTGCTTGGCCGCCTATCCAGAAGTGTTCGGAGACTTCTGGATAGTGTCGCTTCAAGCATCGAAACTCATAACGCGAAGTGGCATTCCTTACCATCACAGAGTACTATACCCTGGTACCTATTTCTGCCAGCGGTTTGGTCGACCTCGGGGGTATTTTTTTTTCCCCAACCACGAGTACAACTCCCACTGCTTCCAACGGAATCAAACACGGGTTGTCCGAACGTCGGTAGTCCAGTCGGGTGGTTATCCCAATTAGGCCACCGAGACCCCCATTAACTAGGGTGTCAGGCCGTAGCCAACTGTAGAGAAACATAAAGAAATATATAGAGTTATGGAAACTCCGAAAACTCACAACCAGCGTGACGTGTTCATCATTGCGAGCAATGGGGGTTGTAGGTTGATTGATGTCAGACGTATATATAGTTTGCATAGATGAAGACGTCACGCCGGTGGAGGTTTTCTCGGGTTTCCATTTCTACCTTCTGGCCTTCTCTTTAGTTGGATGTGGTCCGGTTGGGTTTACTTTCATTTGATTGCCACACCTAAACGCTACCTACTACGTTAGACACATTCGCATAAGATTCTAAGTACATGCATTTTATTCTAGCTCTGTTGGTACAAACCACACCATAGTTTTGTAAGTCCCTTATAATTGATCATAAATTCAAACATATGACATCTATTACTAATTGTGTAAATGTGGTGTTTATTACTGCTCTTGTCTAACTTTTATATATGACAATGAGCCAAGTCAACATGCTCGTCATCAAAATGCGCTCATTTGTGATGATTTATGTGCCGCGTCATGAATATATTTATTAATAGGGGACATGTGTGTTTTATTTTTAATTTGGAAGGATTTGCAGTATCCTTAGCAAAAAGTAGTTTTATGAACACAATTTATTACATTTAAAATGTCACACAATTCTGTTTGAATTTTTTTACATTATTGATTATTTATTGTATAGCCACCAATCTTCGTCTCTAAAGAAATAAAGCCCTCGTCATATGGCTCGCTAGACACACTTGTCCTGCTGAACGCAGCTCTGTCATAGAGACGTGTAAAAAAAATCTGAGACAGGATCACTTGACCTATATTCATGTAATAAATAGTTAAATCTAGAGAGTGTAGCGAGTAGCGAGTGTGTTACGAGTTACGAGCATATTTAGTTCTATTATAATTGTGGCCCATGTCAGTTTCCCGCGCTAATATAAACTGATATTAAGTTATAAATATAATGAACAAACATAGCGGGTAGGAGTGCAGGACAGAATGAAAACGGATGTTAAATGTCACTAAGTTTAAGAACGCTTTTTTATGCTGAGCACTTAAAGATGGGGGAGCCGCGATAGCTCAGTGGTTAGTGAACTGGACTACCACGGACAAGGGGTAGGGTTCGATCCCAACCGACGGCTTCCGGGTTCACCCAGCCTTAAATGGGTACCGGATTTTTTCTGGGAAAGTAAAGCAGCACGGGCGTAATACTGACCACATTACCCCAAAAATCATGTGCTGAAGGTCTGTAAAATATAGGGTCACTAACACCATACTTCCCTATACGCCACTTGGCGTGACGGGGGTACTTTACTTTTACTTTTTACTTAAAGATGGATGTATTTTGATCCTCTCTGAAATGTTTCTCTAGTCATTCGCCTCAATCACTGTCAACGTTCACCGTGCGTCGAGCAAGTGCTATGGCCTTTTGATCTCTTCAAAGAATCAATTATCAATAAAATAATCATTTTAATGTTTATAATTCCACATTTACTTCCCAGTTTCGAGGGTGAGATATAATTGTTGCGGTCTTTAACTCTTCTGTTGGCCTCTCCTGCTGTTATGTTTCCTAGTGTTTCTAATATTCCACCAATTCATCTTGTTCAGGGTCGGCCCAATAGTCAGTCTGATGTGTCTCGCAAAGTTTCTTGAAAGCTCGTTGTGTCGTATTTGATCTTTTTGTCTTATCACGTGGTCAATAATAATAATAATAATAATAATAATAATAATAATAATAACAGCAATAGCAACAATAAAAGATCATGAAGGAAGTAAGAAAGTTCAGGTTCAGAATATGGAGACGTGGGGGTGGTGAATTTGGATTATAGTTTCTGGGATAGCGGTATATATGGCCTTTGGCGTCTTGACAGACCGCTTGTAGCAAACAATTTATCAGTAGTTGGGTAATATATTAGTGTGTCTTATGCTGTTTTACCGAACAGCTTCTGTCGCGATTTAACCTGCCGATATTGGATAGACAGATCCGACCTTAGATTTAACAATATCCATTAGTAGTTGCTCGCCGCATCTCCTTTGTCTTGCACCTTTTGTCTTCTGAATTTGACATTAACGCTTCCTCGAATGTTGCTGCGCTAATTTTTATTATTTTTTGTTTTGTTCTCCATGTGCTACGATCTGATGCCAGACGTTCTCAATTTCTTTCGCCGATAGAGGAAGTCCTGCAAACTTCCTTATATCTCAGCTCCGGGTTTCCCTTCGGTCTCCCTAAATTCGTCACACAATATTTGTTTGGGAATTCGATTGTTTTCCATTCTTTTCACGTGGTCCAGCCACTTTAGTCTCCGACTCCTAAATGTAGTCATGATGGATGGCAGTTTGGCTCGTTGCAAAACGTTAGAGTTGGTTACTTTGTCCTGCCATGATTGATGACAGTTTGGCTCGTTGCAAAACGTTAGAGTTGGTTACTTTGTCCTGCCATGATGGATGGCAGTTTGGCTCGTTGCAAAACGTTAGAGTTGGTTACTTTGTCCTGCCATGATGGATGACAGTTTGGCTCGTTGCAAAACGTTAGAGTTGGTTACTTTGTCCTGCCATGATGGATGGCAGTTTGGCTCGTTGCAAAACGTTAGAGTTGGTTACTTTGTCCTGCCATGATGGATGGCAGTTTGGCTCGTTGCAAAACGTTAGAGTTGGTTACTTTCACCTGCCATTTGATGTTCATTATGTTGCAAAGGTAAATGAAAACTGTTTAGCCTTCTTTCATTCTTTGCATAGGTAGTGCAAGTTTACGATCCATATAAAAGTGTACAAACCACACAACTTTGGTAAATTAGAATCCTATTTCGTTCTGAGTGTTAGTTTCGTGTTGGCCCATGCTCTATGTTTAGGTTTATCAAATATTTAAATTGCTTTCCGATTCGGTTATTTATTTCTTCGTCACGTGATACGATGGTTGTGATTATAGAACCGAGGTTGGTAAACTTTCGCATAGATTCAAGGGGTGTGTTATTTAATGTTATAGTTGCGGGTATGGCTACATCCTGTTGATGCACCAGACGGGTAGGGGTGTTTGTGCAATAACTGACGTCTGAGAAGAAAACGTAAACCATAAGAAACTTGCATGACTGTGCCCGCTGATTTCATGTTATTTCACGTTAATGATTAAACATTATTAAACGTTACCTATGGAATACGTCACCAATGAAATAAACCATTCATCCGTTACATTCATTATAAACATGTTGACAAAGATACATTTCCGTGACAGCTGACCCGTATAGCGAGTCCATCAATGCACACAAAAACATTAAGCCAGTGTTTGATAACCTCAGCAAATCAATATAACAGACGAGCCAAAAAGACCATGCTCAACACGCAAGAAAGAATTGCAAAACATGGTTGGCGAAAGAATTACAAAAACTCGATAATAAAATGTGTAAACGACGAATATAGAAGAGAGAGAGAACAAACATCTCGCTGAAAGAAAAATACAAAAGATGATTGAATTAAGTCCTCAAGGACAAGTTAGCAGGAAAAGATAAGAAACCTGGTCTTAAGAGAGAAATGGTCAGAGCTTTATATAATGAAAGGGAGGGCAAGAAATAAATCGTCATAAAACATGAGGATAACATGCTCTCACGGCTGATAGTAGCAAATGTACTATTTGGTCGCTTAACCTGCGCTAACGTTACCTGTAAACACGCTAACGCTACCTGTAAACACGCTAACGCTACCTGTAAACACGCTAACGCTACCTGTAAACACGCTAACGCTACCTGTAAACACGCTAAAGCTACCTGTAAACACGCTAACGCTACCTGTAAACACGCTAACGCTACCTGTAAACAAACAGATAACTAATTTATTTGCTACTAGGAGACTGGGCGTTCTGAAGTCGCATCTTTCTGCCTTATCATTATTATGTGTTGGGCCTAAAGGCGCAAATATCACATTATACTGCTGTCACAGTTAAACCACAACACAACGCAGACACACCCACTTAACGTACTTTTAAGGGCGGACGATGAAGAGGTGTACTCCTTTAGTCATCAGTCGAACGCAAGCAAACAAGGAAGCGGAAGAACACACACAAATTAAAAACATAATTAATTCTGCATCTGAAGAACAAATAACGATAAACGTAGCAATGGCTGAAATAGAAGTGGCAATGAGATCACTAAAGAATATGAAAGACACTAAACCAGGAGAAATAATCGGCGTCATCAGGCCCATATTGCTACAGAACCGTCCATCTTCTCAAAATGCAGGAAATAGCTGATGGAACTCATTATGAATACCAAATTGATGGGGTAACTCTAAACTCCACGACAAACAAAATTTCTGCAGCACGGACCCAAAGAAGGCCATATCACTTAAATAAGGAAATAGTGATGCATATCAAGATTAAAAAAAAACATATATACTTGAATAGCAATTATCATCATCATCAAGTACCGGGCCAACTGGCGTAGGTGATCATGTCTCTCCACAACTTTCGATCTCGGCAGTTATTTATCATTTCTGTTGTTGACCTTCTGCCAAGCCATTCTCTTAAGTTGTCTGGTATCTTTTCTCTTTCCTTCCCTCTATCTCTTCGTCCCTCATTTTTTCCAGTTGTTACAATATATTCCAGCTGTTTTCTTCTCATTACATGGCCAAAAAATGATGATTGTTTCTTCCTAATATTGGAAATTAGCTCTCTTTTTGCTTTGACCTCTTTCAGAACATTTTCATTACTCTTCTTCGCTGTCCATGGTATTCTCAACATTCTTCTGTAAAACCACATTTCTACAGCCTCCAGTGATTTTCTTGATTGTTGTCCTATTGTCCATGATTCACATCAATATGTTAAGACTGGCTGTACATAACCTTTAAGAACTCTTTTTCTTGTTTCTATTGTCAAAAATGGATTGCATGGTATCTTCCTCATTTTCTGGAAAGCTGCTTTTGCCTGAGCCATTCTGCATCTCACCTCTTTTGTACATCTTCCGTCTGAGGTTAACAAAGTTCCCAAATATTTAGATTCAATTACCTGTTTTAATATTGTTCCACTTATCTTTATTTTGCACTGAGGTGATATCTTTTTCTTTGCTGTTACCATTATTTCTGTCTTTTTGCTATTAAGGCTGAGTCCTTTATTTTTGCTTTCTTTCACTATAATGTCCAACATTCCTTGTAATTCATTTAATAGCAATTATAGCAGATTTTAAAAAGGCGTTTGATTAAGTATAGAACGAGAGACTGTAAATTAGAATTCGAAAAGCAATAGTTATGTGAAGTGTACTTATAGATAGTTACTCTCTAGAAAACAGAGCTGCTGTACAAATAGATAGATAATGTCTCGATAATAGAACTGATGTACAAATAGATAGCTAATGTCTCGAAAACAGAACTGATGTACAAATAGATAGTTAATGTCTCGATAACAGAGCTGCTGTACAAATAGATAGATAATGTCTCGATAATAGAACTGATGTACAAATAGATAGATAATGTCTCGAAAACAGAACTGATGTACAAATAGATAGATAATGTCTCGATAATAGAACTGATGTACAAATAGATAGATAATGTCTCGATAATAGAACTGATGTACAAATAGATAGCGAATGTCTAGAAAACAGAACTGATGTACAAATAGATAGTTAATGTCTCGATAACAGAGCTGCTGTACAAATAGATAGCTAATGTCTCGAAAAAAAGAACTGATGTACAAATAGATAGCTAATGTCTCGAAAAAAAGAACTGATATACAAATAGATAGATAATGTCTCGATAACAGAACTGATGTACAAATAGATAGATAATGTCTCGATAATAGAACTGATGTACAAATAGATAGATAATGTCTCGATAATAGAACTGATGTACAAATAGATAGCGAATGTCTAGAAAACAGAACTGATGTACAAATAGATAGTTAATGTCTCGATAACAGAGCTGCTGTACAAATAGATAGCTAATGTCTCGAAAAAAAGAACTGATGTACAAATAGATAGCTAATGTCTCGAAAAAAGAACTGATATACAAATAGATAGATAATGTCTCGATAACAGAACTGATGTACAAATAGATAGCTAATGTCTCGAAAAAAGAACTGATGTACAAATAGATAGCTAATGTCTCGAAAAAAGAACTGATGTACAAATAGATAGCTAATGTCTCTAAAACAGAACTGATGTACAAATAGATAGCTAATGTCTCGAAAAAAGAACTGATATGCAAATAAATAGCTAATGTCTCGAGAACAGAACCGCTAGAGTTTATGTCGCTAAAAGGGACCATCAGAAGTAAAAGACATGAAAGTGTGTCATAAATGTCGTTTCTTATGTCTTGTTCTTGGTGTCAGGGCCATCAACATTATAGTCGGAAGGCACTGTCCGTCATCACTTCGATCTCCCTCCTGACCACACAATAAGATCTCATCACAGTGAAGGGAGCCCCCTCGATAAATTAACAAGAACTAGTTCATCATCATCATTAAGTGCCGTCTCCGCATCGAAGGTTGGCTACCATGGAGCGCCATTCCGCTCTGTCTCTTGCTTTGATGGTGCATATTGTCATTGGTTGACTTGTCCATCTTTTGATATTACTCGTCCATGTTAGCCTTGGTCTGCCTCTGCCTCTTTTACTTTGTATTTTCCTTCCAATATTACTTTTATTAGGCTGTTGTGTCTTTTAACATGCACCAGATATTTCATTTGTCTCGTTCTAATTGTGTTTAGTGGTTCTCTTTTCACTTTTAGTTGTTTTAAAACTTCATCGTTTGTTTTCTTTTCTTTCCATCCAATTCTATCTATTCTTCTATAAATTCACATTTCAAAAGCTTCAATTTTCTGTTCTGTTTTCTTGTTTAGTGTCCATGCTTCTGCACCATACAGGAATATTGAGAAGATGTAACATTTTGCTATTTTTAGTTTTAGCCCTGGTGTTATTTGTTTTGATGTTATTATATTTTTCATGGCATTAAAATTACTTTTTGCCATATCTATTCTTTTGTTTATTTCAATTTTACATTTTCCATCACTGGTTATAGTGTGTCCCAGGTAGTTGTAGCTCTGGACTGTCTCCAGATGTATTCCCTCAACTGTGATATTTAATTGTAGGTCTTGAGAATTTTCTTTGTTTATGATCATAGTTTTAGTCTTTTTGATAATCATATCTAGTCCTTATAATTTGCTTGAAAAAGAACTATAGTTAATTATTGTTAAATATGGTCGGAACTTTAACTACTTTTTTCATAATTTAGCCATGGCACCGCATGCCACCCACTCTTCTTTATTTTTAGCTAATCGCAGGTTCTTTTATGTAGCCAACTTGAGAACCAATTTTGTTCTTCATTATCCCTCTTAGATATGATTAGGTACTTGCCAATTTGATCGCACGAAAATAAAAACCTGGTCACTTCAAAGGCGGTTTGAACCGTCTACCTTATGGCTGTGTGAGGCGAGCGATTTAACCTCAAAACTACAGATATCTTTTATGTTTATAAAGGTGTTATTGCGAGCTTTAGAAAGCAGAAACCCATATCTCTCTACATTTGCAGTAGACGTGAGGACTTGTTAAGAGTACATTACAGTATCAATTACTCAAAAGCTGAATCCAGCCTTACTAAAAAAAATATGTTTTATTAAACAAAAATAAGATAAAAGAACAAACATATTATACAGAGGTTAAATAGAAACCAACTGTACGTCCATAAAAACGTCAGATGTTTCTGATCGCTCTCTGATATTGTAAACTCAGAAGCCTGCGAAGAGCAAGACAAGGATGGTCGTAATGGAAACGATTTATCTGGCACAACTTCGTAGGCAGATAATTTTCTAAAATCATGTATTCAATGAGAACTGTCTCGACGTGGGTGTTACAGCATTAGCAGCAGCGAAAAAAAAAGTAAATTTTGGTTAAGATAAACAAATACCAAGATAATACCAACGAAAATCTCAATTATGGGTACGAGATCAATGCATGTGATAGAAATGGAAAAAAAAATGACACATCCTCAAACATAAGACGACAACACAGAGCTCTACGAAAGGCTCATACGCTATCCCGAAGAATAACGGATCACTCTAGCAAAAGAGAAGGGAAATAGTGTTTAGAAAGTGTAGACTTAAAGTGGAACAATTTTGTGGAATCAACAAAGGTCAGATTTAAAGCTAAACAATTAGACACAAAAATAACAAGAAAGTCCAACTAACACAACAAATAATATGTTATGCTGAAAAGAAATTAAGATCTCCTGGCATAATTGACAGAGAATTAGAAACAACCAGAAGTGCAACAAAGAGGAACACTAAAATTAAAACATAAAAGAAAATTCTACTCAAACACTACTTTGATATATGCATACACATGGACTCTGCAACCAGAGCAAAATAAAATTTGGAGGAGATGACGTCATTAACCTATAAATGGCACACAGAAAAGGGTATCTATGGCAACAAGAAAGTGTTCAGTAACTATAAAGTATAGCACCTGCGGTGTCTGTTGTCTGCAGCTGAAATTCTCTTGATGAGGTCAAACAGGGAAGAAATCTTGTCTCCTCACAACATGTCAGTCATTTAGTTTTCATCAGCTCCGTGAATGTTAAATTAAAACTGAGTGACAGAAGAGCAACACTATGTCAATGTCGCAAGATAGGGGCGATTCAATGGGACAATCTCAAATGATCAAATCATGGAAATGATAAAATGGGAAAGGAAGGACTCATTCATAGTCCATATCGAGAGGCTTTGAAATTGTTCCCCCATAACCCTATTTCTTGTGCCCCCGGTAGCAATTTCAAAGTTGATCTTTTCCCGTCCCACGCCGCCAGTCATCCAGCATCGTTTCCCTTTGTATAGCTTCCATCTCTCCGACCTTCTAATTCTCCTGATCTCACTTAGTATTCCAATCTGCCTCTTTCTCACACATGCCCCACAAATCTGGACCCGCCTCCTTCTAATGTGTTTATTATCTTCCTCTCTTCATATGCCTCTTTCCCACACATTCCCCACAAATCTGGACCGCCCCATTCTAATATTTTTTTTTAAAAAATCTTCCTCTCTTCACCTGCCTCTTTCCCACACATGCCCCACAAATCTGGACCGCCTCCTTCTAATGTGTTTATAATCTTCCTCTCATCATCTACCTCTTTCCCACACATGTCCCACAAGTCTGGACCGCCCCTTTCTAATATTTTTTATAATCTTCCTCTCTTCATCTGCCTCTTTCAGACAAATATGATTTTATTTACTTTCCACGGTATCTTGAAAATTCTTCTATCAAAAACCACATTTTAAATTATTCTTTCCGATGTTGCAGCTTTTTGTTTATTGTCCTCGATTCGCAACCATAAAACAGCACTGGTTTGGTAAAGCTCTATACATCTTTTTCTAACTTTCAATGATAATGACTTATTGCTTAAAATTCATCCCATTATTTGATTGAAAATATTCTTCACTGTGCGATTTGAATTCTTTACCTCAGTAAGATATCGTCCACCTGATGTCAACACTATACCCAGATATTTAAAAAGTATACTTGTCTGAGATTGTTACTATTTGCACAAATATTGCACTTGGGTGAAATCCTCTCTTCTGAGAATCATCATCATCATCAAATACCGGGCCTGTTGGCGTAGGTGATCATGTCTCTCCACAATTTTCGATCTCAACAGTTATTTATCATTTCTTCTGCTGACCTTCTGCCAAGTCATTTTATTAATCTGTCTGTTATTTTTTCTCTTGATTCCCTCTATCTCTTCGTCCCTCAATTTTTCCAGTTGTTACAATATATTCCAGTTGTTTTCTCACTACATGGCCAAAAAATGATGATTGTTTCTTCCTAATATTGGAAATTAGCTCTCTTTTTGCTTTGACCGCTTTCAGAACATTTTCATTACTCTTCTTATCTGTCCATGGTATTCTCAACATTCTTCTGTAAAACCACATTTCTACAGACTCCAGTGATTTTCTGAGAATACTATTTCTTTTTTTCTTTTCATTTAAACTGAGTCCCTTTTTTATCATTCTCTTCAAAAACTGTATCCATTAATGAAGGAAATTCATTTTTGCTCTTGGATAATCAGTTCCATATCATCTCAAGCTAAGCTGTAAGTCACCCAATTGTTTTTCCAGGTATGCAGAGTAAGGATGCAAGTATATAACCTAAGAGTAGATCAGGAATTTATCGGGGAAACACATGAGAACAAATGGGTTATAGAATACGTGGAGAGTATGCAGAGTAAGGATGCAAGTATATAACCTAAGAGTAGATCAGGAATTTATCGGGGAAACACATGAGGAAAAAATGGATTATAGAATACGTGGAGTGCCAGAAAAAGTATGCTTACATCACTTCTACCACTATGACGTGGAGAGAAAGGACATGAACTAAGAAGATATCATTTAAATACTCTGAATAGACCATAACAGATATATCTCATTTCAACATTTGGAAAACCGCTGATGAAGTGACCGTGACACTTTCAAAATGGTTACCTGACGCCTGCTACAGAATTGCCTGATAAATTATGTATAGAGAAGGGGCACGTTGCCATAGACAGTGTCATGCCAGGACAAGCAGTTGGGAAAAAGGGCGGTGGGGGGAGATATATCACCAACACTAGGCTGACCAATAATTACACATATAAAAATTGTTGACATCAACAAATGTGCGTAAAAGATTTTCTTTCTTTCAAATTATTTCAGCTGTTTATTTTCATATCACTCTATCTCAGCGATTCTTAAACTGTGGCAGCGAGCCCCGGAGAACCACGATGTCTTCAAGAAGAGGTCCGCAAAGACTTGACGAAATGTTATGATATTTTACAGTGAAAAATAAACGATGGAATGAATCAAAGAAAAAGTAGCTTTTATCGAAATCTTAATAGTTTCCCTCTTTTCAGTAAAACTTTTTTTTTCTAACCTACAGCCTCACTTAAACTACAACTAAAAATAAAGCAAAATATAAAGAAATGAAAAAAGGTCATCAAGATAACTGTTTGATAGCAAATTATATATTCGGCAAGGGAAAATGGTCCTGAGTGGCTGAGAGAAATAACGTGGCATTTCTTAGGACTTGCACATACTGTCATTCGTCGCGGGAAGTCATTAAATTTCATTTTGTGTGGGAGATTCAAATGATTTAGTGCCTGTGTTTTTTTTCCGATTAGTGTAAACAAAGCCATGCATTTTTTGCTTGCTACGTTATATGACCTTTATACGAGGCCATGAAACCGTCAAAACTCCAAAAGTATCGCGATACTTGACACAAAGAACATGCCACAAAGAACATCGGTTTTGTTTTCAAAAGCTGGGAGCTTAGCCTTCAGAAAAATAAGAAAATTGTTGTAAAAAGAATACAACTGGCTGTAACAATGAAAATGTAGTGAGGGCTTCATTTGAAAGTTCCTCATCTAAAAGCAAAAATCGAGAACCGTATACAATAAAGGAAGAACATACATTCTTCTTCTTCTTCTACCTTTCAGCTCCATGTGGAGCATAGGTCTTCAACAAACACTTTCCAAGTCGTTCTGTTTCTTGCCATTCTTTAAAATAATTCCATGTCTTCCCCATCATCTTCATCTCTTCTTCTGTCTGGCTTCTCCAAGAATTCCTGGGTCTTCCTCTTTGTTTTTCCCCTGAGGATTCAAAAAAGAGCCTGTTGTGTGATGCTCTTAGTTGGCTTCCGCAGTGTGTGTCCTATCCAGCGCCATCGTCTTCGCTGTATCACTTTATCCACTGGTATGATGGCTCATCGTAAATCCCTAGACCGGCGTTACGCTAGTCTTACAGTCTGTTGTTTGATGTGCGACGGGAATAATCTGACGACTAACTGTGTGTTTATATGTTCGAAATTGGAGTCAACAACGATGGCCTAACATCATCAAGCGCTATACATTTTTAAAGAAATATGACGATCATCACTTTCGGGATGACGTGAACTTCTGGTATACGATGGATAGGCGGCAGGAACCATTGCAGGCTATGCATGAAAAGTGTTCCTTTGTTCCAGTTTCCTCATGTTCCAAATCCATGGGGGACTGGTTGGTCTCGAGGCAAGACGCCAGCCTCGGGACAGAGATGTTGTGGGTTCAAATCTCGGCTACACCGGTTGGGATTTTTATTTATGATTTCTCTCTGCGGCAACCACCCCAGGTCTCAGCAGCGAGGCCCGGCTTGAAACGTCAGTTACTCATCGACGGAAAAAAACATGAGTACCTCCGAGGTCGGAGTTACCTGCCTGTACGGTGAGGGACCCCTGTGCACACGGCTGCCAGGGAAAAATGGATTGACACGCAAAATTCAGTTCCTAGTCTCTAGGGACTTAGTCAGAGTTGAAAGCTGGCGAACGCAACAACAACAACAACAACAATCCACTAGTATTTGACTGGTACATTTCCATAATTCTATGTTAGTGATTTTGTCCTGCCATGCCCATCCTTTTATTCTGCGTAAACATCCCTTAATGTAGGTCTGTATCTTCATGATTGTCAATTTTGTTGTTCTCCATGTTTCACAACCATATAATAGGACTGACTTAACATTGGAGTTGAAAAAGCATCGCGATACTTGACACAAAGAACATGCAACAAAGAGCATCGGTTTTGTTTTCAAAAGCTGGGAGCTTGGCGTTCAGAAAAATAAGAAAATGGTTGTAAAAAGAATACAACTGGCTGTAACAATGAAAATGTAGTGAGGGCTTCATTTGAAGTTCCTCATCTAAAAGCAAAAATCGAGAACCGTATTCAATAAAAGAAGAACTTACATTACCCGCCGCAAAAATCACGATTTCTTCATTGATCAACCAAAAAACTACCAGTGACCTTAATATCTTTGTCAGATAACACTGGTAAGAGGCAAATTAACGGTTCGTCAGCCAATATCATCATCGAATGCCATCTCTGCAACGAAGGTTGGCTACCACGGAGAGCCATTCTGCTCTGTCTCTGTCTTTGATGGTGCAGGTTTTCATAGGCTGACTTGTCCATCTTTCAATGTTTTTCGTCCATGTTAGTCTTGGTCTGCTCTGCCTTTTTTACCTTGTATTTTTCCCTCCAAGATTACTTTTAGTAGGATTCCTCTCCGTGGCTTTTTATGGAATAGTACGCGATGAGGCTCCAATCTTTTTCACAATCAGCCAATGTGAAGCAACAATTATTCGAGACAATACACGTCATCCAACTTTTGCTCTGCAATTGGACGTCAGTAATGATATCAAATCGACCTTATTGTGCTGTTAAATGTGAGCACAAGAGAAATGTTCTCGAAGATATAATGTTCATCTGCCAGTTGGTAACAAATTGCAGCTAAAGTTTACAGCTTAAACAAGTTGACATCTCACGGCATGGCTTCGCTGGAATGCGTTGGGAATAGCACAGACGGAGCACGAGTAATGTATGGAAGTTTACTGGACCATTAACGCAGATTATGGAAATCGTTGATGATGAATAAGATTATTCTTCATGGAGAAACATTTTTATTTCATCGATCGTTGAACAAATGTTTCCTGGTTGATTAAATGTTTCCTGGTTGATCAAATGTTTCCTGGTTGATCAAATGAACATACTTGTCAGATACCTTCACCCATTCAGCAAATATGCTCAATTTAAATCTTCACGAAGGAAATGTTAGGTTGTTTTTTTTCAATTTGAAGACAGGTTCGAAGCAAGATTTTTTTTTTAATTGGAATTATGGCATCATTGCCTACAGACAAGAAACTATGAACATTTCCAAATCTCTCACACATTTTCTTGATTCCGCTGATGAAGAGTTGCATGAGGAGGACGTGTCACTTAGTGCATGACATTTGGAATATTTGCAGCATAGTTTAGGTGAATATTTCCCTGTTATTACTGCAAGCAAAAACTGGAATGCCTACGAACACGAGGTGCTCACAGCAGCAGTCAAGCTCATAGTAATGTCCACGGATTGAACGGGCAGTTCAAGGAGCATTCCCTTTTAAATTTGTGGGCTCGGTTACAAATAGATTTTTCGGAAATATCGAATTGGGACGGACATTAAAGCGATTGATGCCTTTCTTAACAATATCATTGTGCGAAGAAGCATTCTCTGCTCTTGTTTATCATAAAAACTAAATGTAGAAATTCTTTAAGCAAAAATAGTCGGAACTCGGAATACAAGTTTCACCAATTAAGCTCAATATAACAAGGCCTGTAAGGGAAATGCAGCACCATCCTTCTCATCAATTTTCTAAGTATAAAAATGGTCCACTTTTTCTGCCATCTTGTAATTAATGAGGTACAATTTTGTTCAATCTAGAGTCATAACATTTTCTAGCTTTTATTTCCATGTGACGTTTTGCATAGGCTTGATATGTTAACAATCTTATGTGCATGAATTTTCTGTTTCTGCAGAAAGAATTGAAGCCACTTATTATATTATTATTATATTATTATTATTTTACAATAAATTAGTAAGAAGTTGTTCAAATAAAAATATAATAGTATTGTGTTCTATAATGCATTCCTCATTTATCTAAAAGTGTGAAAGCTCCCCCATGAGAAACTTTAAACAAATATGTCTTGCTCATTAGGATTTTAGATATTGAGTTGAGTCTTGCGGGTCCGCGGGTACAAAAAATATTTAAAGTGAGTAAAGAAAAGTTTAATAACTGCTGTCCTATCTTTTATGTTAGTTGTTTCTGCGGTTTGTTTTCTAATTACAGATACAACTTTTATTAGAAATATCAAATCGACTAATCTACGCGAAGTAAACACATACAACTGCTGAATACTTTCGTTCCTTTTTCTAATTCAGGCTCAAATTCTCTTTTTAAAATTTGTATTTTATAGTTAACTTCTACATCCGCTGCATTCGCCATCCACTACCCCTTGTAATAGTATATAGATTGGGATAGAATAGATCACATAATGGATGATAGATATAGCAGGGATCAGATAGCTTGGTTCTTACCCTAACTTTCAATGGATTATAGCAGTAACGGAGTTGTGAGCATTTTCAGACACCGACATGGAATAAGTAGTAGTGCCAGTGTTCCCTAGCGTTTAGCTTTTCGTGGCAAGGCGCTGCGCCACTGAGTACGGTTCGATCCTGCTTCGGTCCATATATTGTTCTTTGTTTTTTTTTTCTGTTCTTGATTATTTGTCATTTTTTCCGTGTGCTGTAAAACATACCTCTTCCTCTGAATTGATTCATGGAATAACAGTAGCCAGTCTTGAGGGTGAAATTTCCCCAGCTGTAATTGGAAAGGTGTAGGGATAAATGTAACATGACTTGACTCGTCAATAAGTCCAGAAATTAGGATGACAAACAAACCCGGGAGCAGATCAAATTTATGAGGGAGAGTCAGTCTTGGAATTCATGGTAGCTGATTTTGAAACAAGTAAAGGTTAGTTAAGTGCCAAGATGGCTTTTTTTTGTAAATTTCGACACAAAAATCATCCGGAGATTAACTTCGCGTTAATTTATTAGTTGCGCAGAGACTGGGCCAATAAATTATGCAAATGAGAGAGATGTATCTAACCTCATGCATTAGCAAAAATAGAGAGGGAAGATCATAGAAAAAAGAAGTTTTAGAGCTGAGAAACAACACAGCAACCCTGGGGGAGAGAAACACTTAGAGTTAGAGAGAGAAACACTTAGAGTTAGAGAGATAGAGAAACACTTAAAGTTAGAGAGATAGAGAAACACATAGAGTTAGAGAGATAGAGAAACACATAGAGTTAGAGAGATAGAGAAACACTTAGAGTTAGAGAGATAGTGAATCAGTTCAATAAAGGTAAGTCAGTGAGTAATAACATAGTTTAGTTGAAAAGTGTTCCAAGTAGATTCAGAAGTCGTGTGCTCCAGAGAACAATAGTAAGTAAATATAGCATTGGATAAGTCAAGACACAGAGATAGAATAAAAGTATTGCAAGACAAGTTGTGAATGAAAGTTAGAATTGTAAATATCGCAGACAATAGGTAGAGAGAGATGACTCAATATATACTGGCGTTAGCCTCTGAGTACATCTAAATAAAGAATATTGATTCATAATTGTATGTATTACACTAATTCATCAAGTGCCAATAGAATGATTAATAAACTTGAACGAACATGATTGTCATCGGCTGTGATTGTTGACTAAGTCAAGACATTGCTAAAACATTGTGCTGTGATCTATGTGAGACACGTCTTATCAACATATGGTTAATAGTAGTTCAATCGATAGAGTAAGATACAAATTATAAAATAATAATAATTTATATTAAACATAAAATAAAAATATATCAAGTTCTGGAACGCCCCTACACCCCTCCCCCCAACCCACCACACACTTTAGTGACTGCACGAGAGGTGCAATGTATAATATGGAAGCTCTTGTCATCACCGCTCGTGTTGACGGCTACTATAAACATAGACAGAGATAAATATAGAGCACTTTTTTAATTGAAAGACTAAAAAAAAATATTTGACTGATGTGGTTCTTTGTAATTGGGCGTGGCTTTCACGCAATTAAAAGTTGCGCACTCCAAAAAGTTCAAGAACCGTTAATTAACCAAACATAGCTGTCCTTGTAATTTTAGTTCATGATAGTGAGAAAGCTTTGTTACATGCATACAGACGCAGTCTATTCGTTTTACACAATGATTAAAGCACACATAAGCTGTTCACATCCGCGATATAAAAGCAGCCACTGCTTCAGCAACGGACGCGCTTTTTACTGTCAGGGCTTACATGTCGTACAGGTACAAGGGTAATTGTTTAAGCGTCTAGCAACACAAGCAATCACTTTTAATGGTTAACTTTTGTTAAAGCATTGTATAACGGCTTTCTTGTTATATTTCTTTACAAAAATGGCCATATAAATGAGAGACTAATTCCCAATGTCAACAGTAAAGAAACGCGAAATATTTACCAGAATCGATAGTAATATAACGGACATAGTTTCAATTGTTCAGCAAATGTATCTTTCCATGTTGGTACATGACATCTGCAGTTGATTTTAATATTAAAAGAAATAATGTATACTCAATTGTCATTATTTTAAAAATACAATATAATGCAAACAAACATATAATATTTCGCTGTCGCAAGCTAGGATGACAACAGTCATTTATTGTTGTATGTATCTTGTGTGTACTGAAGTGACTGTGATTGCCAATTCTGGAACAAAGTCCCATGTCCTATGTGGTACATATATTATGAGTTGCAATGGACTTTGATTGTTCTGTCCCTTCTTGCAGTGCACATTTTCCCGCCCCGGAAAAGCTGGTGTCCAAAATGTTGCTGTTGCTCATATTAGCTGCTCCTGAGCAAAGGTTCCCTCCGAATGGACGTGAAGATTAAGGCTTTCTTAATAACGCATTGGGAAAAGCTTTGAAGCGTTTCTTATTCTGTTCGTCAACTGGTCGTCTGTCCTTGAGCTCGCCGTAAAGCAGTTGTTTAAGGCTGCACGTCATCATTCATGCTGGCATGTCATGTCTGTCTCATTTGGATTTTCGTAGCAGTAGAAACACAGCCGTGTGTTACCGGGGCCTCATTATGAGGGAGGTAAAGAATAGTGACACTGTGACCTTCCAGGCATGTCGTAAGAGGCGACTAAGGAGGTTGATCGATGGCTTGACAAGCTGTCATTGTAAAAAGTATTGTTATGGAAACAGCGCCATAGATTTTAGAAGCAGTAATTTCTGCAATATATGTCATTTTGGCACGCACGGTTTCTGTTTTTGAGATTGTGGTTATGCCGTATGCGCCGTCTTCGGCTCGAAAGGACAATAGATAGATAGATAGATAGATAGATAGATAGATAGATAGATAGATAGATAGATAGATAGATAGATAGATAGATAGATAGATAGATAGATAGATAGATAGATGGATGGATGGATGGATGGATGGATGGATGGATGGATGGATGGATGGATGGATGGATGGATGGATGGATGGATGGATGGATGGATGGATGGATGGATGGATGGATGGATGGATGGATGGATGGATGGATGGATGGATGGATGGGATGGATGGATGGATGGATGGATGGATGGATGGATGGATGGATGGATGGATGGATGGATGGATGGATGGATGGATGGATGGATGGATGGATGGATGGATGGATGGATGGATGGATGGATGGATGGATGGATGGATGGATGGATGGATGGATGGATGGATGGATGGATGGATGGAATGATGGATGGATGGATGGATGGATGGATGGATGGATGGATGGATGGATGGATGGATGGATGGATGGATGATGGATGGATGGATGGATAGAAACACAGCCAAAAACATGTTGGGGTAATAACAACATTGTGTAAAAGATATTCTTCTTACTTTTACTAGGTGGATAACTGGAATTTGGCTTTCATGAGACCTTTAATGTCTGCTACTTTATTCTGGACATTCATTCTAAGCAGTCCGCGTTAACAATTTATATGTTAACCCTTTATATGTTAAACTCGTGTGCTAAGGCGCCGGTTCAAGTCCCGTACTTTACCTTTACCTTATATGTTAACAATTTATAAGTTAACAATTTATATGTTAACAATTTATATTTCTCGGAAGTCTACCACTTACTGTCCATATCATTGGCTAACACACAGTCGTAAGATTTAATGTACAGGAAACCTTCAGTTTCATGGCAAGCGTAATTGAATACCATGGACTTTTCTTTTGAAATCATTTTAATATTAACCATGTCAGCCGCAAGAAAGACTCTTTTGATAACTATTTGAAAGTAACAAAAACAAAAAGCAATTACTAGAACAAGTAAATATTAACAAAATTGGTCTCATTTAATTTCGCCCATATAGCACTTAAATCCCAAGTTCACGCCCGTCAATCAAACTTTGGCTCGCACCCTGTTAAAACCTGGCCACAAGCATTGCTCTTACACATGTTCAACACGACATTTACTTTGTTGTCTCTTCTTTTCTCGTCCTCTGTTGCTCTTTAGCCTTCAGAAGTCAAGGCGTGTAAATGAAATGGTCTGCCAACGTCAGGGGCAATGCGAGTACATGTGCTATACCAGTATCCGGGGTAAGGCGAGTGCATGTGCTATGCCAGAGTCCGGGGTAAGGCAAGTACATGTGCTATATCAGCGTCCGGGGTAAGGTGAGTACATGTGCTATACCATCGTCCGGTGTAAGGTGAGTACATGTGCTATACCAGCGTCAGGGGCATGCGAGTAGATGTGCTATAACAGCGTCCGGGGCAATGCGAGTACATGTGCTATACCAGTGTTCGGGGAAATGCGAGTACATGTGTTATACCAGCGTCCGGGGCAATGAGAGTACATGTGCTATACCAGCGTTCGGGGCAATGCGAGTACATGTGTTATACCAGCGTCCGGGGCAATGCGAGTACATGTGTTATACCAGCGTCCGGGGCAATGCGAGTACATATGCTATATCATTGTCGGGAGTAAGGCGAGTACATGTGCTATACCAGCGTCCGGGGCATGCGAGTACATGTGCTATACCAGCGCCTGGGCATGCGAGTACATGTGCTAAACCAGCGTCGGGGGTAAGGCGAGTATATGGGCTGACGACGTCGGAGTCAAGGTGAGTAAATATATAGATTGACTGACGGCGCAAAAGTCAAGGCGAGAATATATAATACAGGTAACACCACCAGTGTCAAGTTAAAATATATGGCTGACCGAGTCATGGTCGAGTATATGGATTACCAGTGTCCGGGGTAAGCGAGTATATGAGCTAACGGCGCCCGGGTCAGTGTATGCGTAAGGGCTACCAGCCAATACGCTCCCTAACCTTTTCTTTGTCATTTTTTTCGACTACGAATCCCTGCTATTCTTTATTCCAGTTTGCTGTAAATGACACAAGGCATCTACAAACACTTAAGGTCCATTAAAAGACAGACAACGACCCGAAGTAGTTAACGTAGAAGTATATTTGATGCAGCCACTTTTTGTTTGTTTTTTTTTTTTTTGGTGGGGGGGCCTTTTTTTGCTGTTAGTAATTTAGTGGCCATATTGTATTGACATCATCATCGGGTCGTATGTCCTTTGCAGAACATTGCATTCATCACAGCCCGTCTGAAAGAATCTCTGTCTCCAGCTTTCTTTTTAGCTGATTTCTCGACACTCTGCATCAGTAGTTTTCCGTTGTTTTTTTATCAGTTCTGGCCACTTAACACCTTGGGTCCCGGTTGAGCGCTGATCCCGTTACCAGGCCGTTCTAGTTCCTGCTTTCGAGGACCATTGTCAACTAAGTCGATCCTCCGCCCTTTCTGCCAGCAGCTGTGTCCACTATTGAAGGCAGACTTCATTTCTCAACTTGTCCTCCCTAGTTTAGCCGGCCAACCAAAGTCGTTGCCCGGGGTATTACGCTGTCGTACACAAACAGACACTAGGAGTTATAGAGTTATAGAGGTAGAGTGGATAGAAGTGAGGGAACCAAATAGGCTCCAAGACCATCCCAGGAATATGGCTGCCTCTTGCCGTGAGGGATTGTAAGTTCATTCACTTCATTTTCTGTTGTTGCGATTATGGTTTATATTATTTCAGACTTAAGTAATAAAAAGTATGTGAAGAGCCCCGTCACGCCAAGTGACGTATAGGGAATATGGTGTTAGTGACCATAATTTTTACAGACCTTCGGCACATGATTTGTGGGGTAATGTGATCGGTATTACGCCTGTACCGCTTTACTTTCCTATTTAAAAAAATCTGGTACCAATTTTTATTTTATTTATTTTTTTCGTTCGCCAGCGTTTACTTCTGACGAAGTCCCTAGAAACTAGAAACTGACTTTTGCGTATTAATCAAATTTTCACTGGCATCCGTGTGCACAGGGATCCCTCGCCACACAGGCAGATAACTCCGTCTTCGGAGGTACTCATATTTTTTCCGTCGATGAGTTATTGACGTTTCAAGCCGTGCCTCGCTGCTGAGGCCAGGGGTGGTTGCCGCAGAGAGAAATCATAAATAAATCCCAACTTGTACAGCCGAGATTTGAACCAACAACCTCTCTGTCTCGAGGCCGGCGTCTTGTCTCGAGACCAACCAGTTCTCCCCCTCCCCCACCCCCTCCCGTGGGTACCCATATTTAAGGCTGGGTGAACCCGGAAGCCGTTGATCAGACTTAAGTAATGCTTGGTTCTAATGTTACAACATACTGTTAACTTCGCATGAATTATGTAAGTATGCACTTGAAAAGTTAGCATTCCTCTTAAGTTTTTTAACATTGCCAAAGGAAAATATATTAACATTAATATGAACATATTGTATGCATATTGGTGCGGATTAGATTAGACAGTAAGTGTTTGCACGAGCATAATTATCATATATATCACAAGAACAGTAATTGGGGGGGGGGGGGGGTAGCGTAGATATCAGAATGATAGTGAAACTCTTGTAGCAAGCAGGTCTTTGTGCAAGACATAACATGTTTTTAGAACTCAACAAATGAAGAGATGAAGTTACATGCCATTTAATGTCGTATCGGAGTTAAGTTTGTTAACTTCAAGGCTAATGAGCTGTATTTGGTCATACTGTGACGTCATTCAGTTAGCACAACAAACATCCATTCATACACACACACACACACATTCTTTTACTTCTACTTCATGTCATGAAACACAGATCAGCCTATGTCGTCATGGCATGGGTTAACTTTTTACACTGTTTAAAGTTTATGAAGAAAGAAAGAAAGAAAGAAAGAAAGAAAGAATTAAAGAAAGAAAGAAAGAAAGAAAGAAAGAAAGAAAGAAAGAAAGAAAGAAAGAAAGAAAGAAAGAAAGAAAGAAAGAAAGAAAGACAGTAAGTTATCATTTACCTTAATTTCATTTTTGTATAAACTATAAAATGTACAAATTACATTACAAAACATTAGTTTTTGACAGTTTTAATGTATTATACAAGTCCCTATATATAATGTTCACTATAAGTATCGTGTGCACTAAACACTTCTATTTGAGCTTCCCACCCACTGACTTTGTTGTCATTTGGACACGGTATGAAAACAAAACAAAACAATAGAAAACGTGCTAGATCTCCATTCGACGATAACACAACGACCCATGTACTGTGGTAATTATTTTTATTCAAGTGAAACCTATATCCGTCCTATAGTGGGATGAACACAGTAGAAGAGCTGCAAGAATCAATACTTGTCGTGGATTATTAATGCAATCGGTTAGTTGCTCATGCGAAACGGTGAGAGGATTGTAGAAGAGAGACAAACAAGTGCACGGACAATGTCGTGAATTGCGTCATGTTTAAGGGGACCGCTGTTAATTGTTAAATATCTCCACCAGAGAATTATTGTTTAACTCTTTCCATACGGAAGCTTTTTATCATTACAACAAAGGAGATTTCAGAGATACAATTAGTCATAATTTTAAGAATCAAGCTACATATTTATATGTATCTTCTATATAATATATTATATATGAACTTTTAGATAATTGAACAAGGTATAAGATTTCACCAATACCACGATGATACAAAAAATATAAAAAGAATATGGTGTGATGACAGTTTACACTAATCAAGTTGAGAGTGACGCACTATGCGACTAAACGTACAGAAATAGTTAATGTACACGATAATTGGGAGCCGTGACACCTCAGTGGTTAATGAACTAGACTACTGAGGACAAGAGGTCAAGTTCTATCCTGATCGACGGCTTCCAGGTTCATCCAACCTTTAATGGATACTGGATTTTTTTTTCTGGGAAAGTAAAGCGGAGTAATACCGACCACATTACCCCAAAAATAAATGTGCAGAAAGTCTATATAAAATATGGGCACTAACACCATATTCCCTATACGCCACGTGACGGGGCGCTTCGCTTTACTTTTTATATGATAATGTGTACAAGAATAATGAAACATATTTATGCATTCTTACTAATTGTTAGTCGATAATATGTTTGCAACGTTAAACAATGAAAATACATACAAATACCAAATTTAACATTTAAAAACTGATTTAAATTATTCCGTTTATATTTGTCCATACTAATTTTATAAATTAATTTTATTCATCCCTATTACCTTCTTCACATCTGCTCTGATCGTTATTCTGTGGTTTTTTTTTCTCCCTATTTAAGGCATTTGGAGAAAAAATATCCATGACTTAGATTTGCGATAGGTAGCGCAAGACGCCATCTCAGTAAAAGTAAGGGGAAAAAAAGGTAAAGAGCCCAGTCATGCCATGTGGCGTACATATAGGGAATATGGTGTTGGTGACCATAATTCTTACAGACCTTCGGCGCATTTTTTTTTTTGGGGGGGGGGGGGTAATGTGGTCGGTATTACACCTGTGCCGCTTTACTATACAAGAAAAAAATCCGGTACCCATTTAGGGCTGGGTGAACCAGAAGCCGTTGATCAAGATCGAACCTGACGCTGTTCTTTGTTGTCCAGTTCACTAGCCACTGAGCTAACGCGGCTCCCCCAATCTCAGTGTTCATAGGATAAATACACGCTGCGGACCCGGTATGTTTTAAGCATGAAATTCGCATGATCGGGGATGTTAAAAGATAGGAGTCTAGGGCTAGATGCTGTAAGATGCATCGCTCTAAATGAGGCTGAGACTAACACGATGTTGGAAATTACTTCAGATTTCAATCAGAACCTGGGCACTCCATCCAGAAGAATGATTACATAGTGGTTCCACATCCAAAACCAAGTACAGTTGCCAAATTGACAATGTGTCGCATGATTACAATAAAGGATGCCCATTTTATTTATATCAGCACATTTAGGTCCAACACATCCGACTTTATTTTTTGGTACCATATTGCCTTCTAATGCCCACAATATCGAAGCCCCTCTTCGAAGGCCCACAATGGGGTGGTAGAATAGAATCTACAATATTCCTGATGAAAGCGGTCAGCTATGAATCGCTGATCACTTTCAGCCCAGGCACCGCTGGGCGTCATGAGCTACCTGACCCTAATTAAGGGACTCTTTTACATGCTTGTGTTCTACCTTTTCTGTTTGCTAAACTAATTTAAAATTTTATCATATTTTGTCTGTTAAAATGCAAAAGATGGTCCACTTAAGATGACGTGAACCGCTCTCGAACTAATGTCCTTTGGTTCTTTGGTTATAGTATCCCCGGTATCACTGCAAACGAATTAAAAATCCATAATTGCTCAACCGCCCGTGCCAGTGGGATCATCCGAATTACTATCTCATCTCCCAAACAAAGAAATGTAGCTGTAGTCCCCATAATAGCAGTCTCAGCACACGCCAAAAGACATATGGCGAAACCGCACAACACAGACAACTGTTCCCTGTCATACGATATCATCATTCATCTATGAACTAAAGTCCATAACGTGGCAACATGAAACAATATTTTAAAGGACCCGGAAGCTTGTGTGATAAGGCGGTTACGTCAAGTACTAATCTTCTATCTCACCAGGACTACTTTCATCTCTTCCGTGGCGACTCTTTTTTACTCCTCGGTACTAACACTTTCCTCATTAATAGTAATCGTTCCTACAAATCTTTTTGTTTCTCAGTACTAATCCATTCCTTCCTAAATAGTAATGGTTCCAACGAATCTTTCTCCTCAGTACTAATTCATTCCTTCCATAATAGTAATAGTTCCTACGAATCTTTATTCTCAGTACTAATTCAT
Organism: Megaustenia siamemsis; assembly: GCA_032433765.1. Taxonomy (NCBI): domain Eukaryota; kingdom Metazoa; phylum Mollusca; class Gastropoda; order Stylommatophora; family Ariophantidae; genus Megaustenia; species Megaustenia siamemsis. Next base: position 25,006,654 of record JAVIAB010000088.1, read on the forward strand.
TCCTTCCATAATAGTAATAGTTCCTACGAATCTTTATTCTCAGAACTAATTCATTCCTTCCATAATAGTAATAGTTCCTACGAATCTTTATTCTCAGTACTAATTCATTCCTTCCCTAATAGTAATAGTTCTTACGAATATTTATTCTCAGTACTAATCCATTCCTTCCCTAATAGTAATAGTTCCTACGAATCTTTATTCTCAGTACTAATCCATTCCTTCCCTAATAGTAATAGTTCCTACGAATATTTATTCTCAGAACTAATTCATTCCTTCCCTAATAGTAATAGATCCTACGAATCTTTATTCTCAGTACTAATTCATTCCTTCCCTAATAGTAATAGTTCATACGAATCTTTATTCTCAGAACTAATTCATTCCTTCCCTAATAGTAATAGTTCCTACGAATCTTTATTCTCAGAACTAATTCATTCCTTCCCTAATACAGTAATAGTTCCTACGAATCTTTCTTCTCAGTACTAATTCATTCCTTCTCTAATAGTAATAGTTCCTATGAATCTTTCTTCTTCTCAGAACTAATTCATTCCTTCCCTAATAGTAATAGTTCCTACGAATCTTTCTTCTCCTCAGCACCAATTCATTCCTTCCCTAATAGTAATAGTTCTATGAATCTTTCTTCTTCTCAGAACTAATTCATTCCTTCCCTAATAGTAATAGTTCCTACGAATCTTTCTTCTCCTCAGCACCAATTCATTCCTTCCCTAATAGTAATAGTTCCTACGAATCTTTCTTCTCCTCAGTACTAATTCATTCCTTCCCTAATAGTAATAGTTCCTACGAATCTTTCTACTTCTCAGAACTAATTCATTCCTTCCCTAATAGTAATAGTTCCTACGAATCTTTCTTCTTCTCAGTACTAATTCATTCCTTCCCTAATAGTAATAGTTCCTACGAATCTTTCTTCTTCTCAGAACTAATTCATTCCTTCCCTAATAGTAATAGTTCCTACGAATCTTTCTTCTTCTCAGAACTAATTCATTCCTTCCTTAATAATAATGGTGTCCATGATAGAGCTTATGCTGTGTTACAACCAAATGTTGACGATTCAAGATTACAAAATTGGTGGTTAGCTAGAAATAATAGTCAACAGTGTATCTATTCTTCTCTTATTTGGCCATAGACCAGCAAAGCAGTCAATGACCGACACGACTTGTGGTGTTTGGTAAGGCAACTACAGTATTAGTGTTGCTCCATTTTGTACATGGTTCACTGAGCACCCACACTCCGACCGTTACATACTGCTCGCCCCCTTTACTACCACATTTCTGTAGATTGCGAATTCGACATTTTAACTGCTCTGCGTTCGTCACAAAACAATATATGACTTTTCATGAAGGCTTTTCAAGAAAGCTGTTTAGTTTAGTCGAGTTTAGTAATCGTCACTGCATATCGGACAAGTCCATAACTGTAGAGATCTCCTCCGAAGAATATCCCTCAGCGTGTAGCGGCTAACGTCACAGGTGTTGTGTGTTGGCTAGTAAATCGTGTTTGTATTCCTTTGTGTAGCGCTCGCATCTGGCGTTTCCCACCTTCACATGATATTCGTACAGTTTGTTCATGGTTGTGGATTCACGGTCGCTATTTAGTCGTATCTTTAAGCCCAGTGTGCCCCATATAACTACAGTCTGCCCTATCCATACGGTCGCTATTTAGTCGGATCTTTAAGCCCAGTGTGCCCCATATAACTACAGCCTGGCCTATCCATACGCTCGCTATTTAGTCGTATCTTTAAGCCCAGTGTGCCCCATATACCCACAGCCTGCCCTATCCATACGGTCGTTATTTAGTCGTATCTTTAAGCCCAGTGATCCCCATATACCCACAGCCTGGCCTATCCATAATTTTCCTCTTTTCAACCTGCTGCCATTTGTACTCATAAATTCACAGTGTAGCGGATGATGTGGGTCTGCACTGGTTCGAGGGTAGGCACGTGCTCGACAAAAGTCTTTCTCTCTGCCTTGTTGGGAAGATCGAGGAGCTAACTCATCGCCCTACACTCAGTATTTTGTCAGCAGCCAAGCATAATGGGCACCATCTCATTCTATTTAATGTCCGGTCGTTATATTTGTGTATTGCTGAGAGTCAGGATCGCCAGTGCATGCTCAGTCACAGACAATAACAGCCATTTTTAGCAGAGAACAAGAAGATGATGCTCAATTTGTGCTGCCGCCATGACCCTAACTGCAGATGGATCCTTTCTGGCTTTCAATACCACCCGGTCTACATGATTGTCAAAAGGCTCCGATCAAGCCACACTCCTAGGTGTTTCATTGCATGAGTTCTCTCCACAACCTCTGAACACAAATTCACACTTGGCGTTAACTTGTTGACTATGTCATTACTCAAAGAAAACCATGTCACCGTTGCCGTTCGTCGTAATGACAAGTACTCTTGCCTCTCCATTCCACATCTTAAGACTGTCAAGCTCTGTCCGAAGTTCTCCAGCAACACTCTGTCCTGGCGATATAGTCAAATATCATTCAGCGTTAGATAATGTTCTGCCTCATCCTGAGATTTGCTCGCTTGTGGTCTTTACCTCGTAGGCATTGAACCACACTGGAGATATTGAACCACACTGGAGATATTGAACCACACCGGAGATATTGAACCACACTGGAGATATTGAACCACACTGGAGATATTGAACCACACTGGAGATATTGAACCACACCGGAGATATTGAACCACACTGGAGATATTGAACCACACTGGAGATATTGAACCACACTGGAGATATTGAACCACACTGGAGATATTGAACCACACTGGAGATATTGAACCACACCGGAGATATTGAACCACACCGGAGATATTGAACCACACTGGAGATATTGAACCACACCGGAGATATTGAACCACACTGGAGATATTGAACCACACCGGAGATATTGAACCACACTGGAGATATTGAACCACACTGGAGATATTGAACCACACTGGAGATATTGAACCACACTGGAGATATTGAACCACACTGGAGATATTGAACCACACTGGAGATATTGAACCACACTGGAGATATTGAACCACACTGGAGATATTGAACCACACCGGAGATATTGAACCACACTGGAGATATTGAACCACACTGGAGATATTGAACCATACCGGAGATATTGAACCACACTGGAGATATTGAACCATACCGGAGATATTGAACCACACTGGAGATATTGAACCACACTGGAGATATTGAACCACACTGGAGATATTGAACCACACTGGAGATATTGAACCACACTGGAGATATTGAACCACACTGGAGATATTGAACCACACTGGAGATATTGAACCACACTGGAGATATTGAACCACACTGGAGATATTGAACCACACTGGAGATATTGAACCACACCGGAGATATTGAACCACACTGGAGATATTGAACCACACTGGAGATATTGAACCACACCGGAGATATTGAACCACACTGGAGATATTGAACCACACCGGAGATATTGAACCACACTGGAGATATTGAACCACACTGGAGATATTGAACCACACTGGAGATATTGAACCACACTGGAGATATTGAACCACACTGGAGATATTGAAACACACTGGAGATATTGAACCACACCGGAGATATTGAAACACACCGGAGATATTGAAACACACCGGAGATATTGAAACACACTGGAGATATTGAAACACACTGGAGATATTGAAACACACTGGAGATATTGAAACACACTGGAGATATTGAAACACACTGGAGATATTGAAACACACTGGAGATATTGAAACACACCGGAGATATTGAAACACACTGGAGATATTGAACCACACTGGAGATATTGAAACACACTGGAGATATTGAACCACACCGGAGATATTGAACCACACCGGAGATATTGAACCACACTGGAGATATTGAACCACACCGGAGATATTGAACCACACTGGAGATATTGAACCACACTGGAGATATTGAACCACACTGGAGATATTGAACCACACTGGAGATATTGAAACACACTGGAGATATTGAACCACACTGGAGATATTGAACCACACTGGAGATATTGAACCACACTGGAGATATTGAACCACACTGGAGATATTGAACCACACTGGAGATATTGTACCATACTGGAGATATTGAACCACACCGGAGATATTGAACCACACCGGAGATATTGAACCACACCGGAGATATTGAACCACACTGGAGATATTGAACCACACTGGAGATATTGAACCACACTGGAGATATTGAACCACACTGGAGATATTGAACCACACTGGAGATATTGAACCACACTGGAGATATTGAACCACACCGGAGATATTGAACCACACTGGAGATATTGAACCACACCGGAGATATTGAACCACACTGGAGATATTGAACCACACCGGAGATATTGAACCACACTGGAGATATTGAACCACACTGGAGATATTGAACCACACTGGAGATATTGAACCATACCGGAGATATTGAACCACACTGGAGATATTGAACCACACTGGAGATATTGAACCACACTGGAGATATTGAACCACACTGGAGATATTGAACCACACTGGAGATATTGAACCACACTGGAGATATTGAACCACACTGGAGATATTGAACCACACTGGAGATATTGAACCACACTGGAGATATTGAACCACACTGGAGATATTGAACCACACCGGAGATATTGAACCACACTGGAGATATTGAACCACACCGGAGATATTGAACCACACCGGATATATTGAACCACACTGGAGATATTGAACCACACTGGAGATATTGAACCACACTGGAGATATTGAACCACACTGGAGATATTGAACCACACTGATATTGAACCACACTGGAGATATAGAACCACACTGGAGATAATGATGAACCACACTGGAGATATTGAACCACACCGGAGATATTGAATCACACTGATATTGAACCACACTGGAGATATTGAACCACACTGGAGATATTGAACCACACTGGAGATATTGAACCACACTGGAGATATTGAACCACACTGGAGATATTGAACCACACTGGAGATATTGAACCACACTGGAGATATTGAACCACACCGGAGATATTGAACCACACCGGAGATATTGAACCACACTGGAGATATTGAACCACACTGGAGATATTGAACCACACTGGAGATATTGAACCACACTGGAGATATTGAACCACACTGGAGATATTGAACCACACTGGAGATATTGAACCACACTGATATTGAACCACACTGGAGATATTGAACCACACTGGAAATATTGAACCACACTGGAGATATTGAACCACACCGGAGATATTGAACCACACTGGAGATATTGAACCACACTGGAGATAATGATGAACCCTGTGGAATGCCAGGGTCAAATGCCAGTTAATTCGGAGGTCCACGTACCACATTTCAATATACTACCTTTCGTTCGAAAAAGGCCGCAGAAATCAAATTAAGGAGGAATGGACGGATTTCGAGTTCAAGAAGCTGAGATATCAGGAAATCCAGAGATACTCTGTTGTACTCTTCCTCTAGGCCAGTTGCAGCAGTAAATGTTTCAATGCTTAAATGGAAGTCCCTTTGTCCTTACATGGACAAAGATCGCGGCATTCACCCTAGTATCTCTGTTTAAACGGTACCCTACACGGGTAGGCGGTAGAAGACACAGTCTCTCCAGTTGGTGTCTTCATTTCCTAGCAATTATCTTCTCTAAGAACTTACCCACCCGTGTTACTATTGCAATTATGCGATGGCATTGTATTTCCGATTGGTCTCTGCCAACAGAGGTATCAAATAACTACGAAGCTAGTCATCACTGACAGTAGCTCTGTGAATCCTGTTTATAGATACTTGATAGTTCCACCAAACTCACTTCAGACAATTCGCCAATGTCCTCAAATCGAATACTTGCATAAGAAGGCTTGATACCGAAACGTTGAATATATCAGTCATGTCTTATAGAACGCCAGAGTTATACTATTAAAACTGTACTCATCGGTGATAAAATTTCATCACCCCAATTTTGAACTTTCACTTTTCTGTATAACACTTCAGCTCTCTCACGCATCCTTGCCGCTAGTACGGTTCAGTAACTCAATATGTCCCGACATGCATCAGTGGCGGTAGTGCGATGCTTCGATGGTTACCTAACGAATTAGTTTTGTCAGAAGCAAATCTACACACTCCTTCCCCCCCCCCCCCCCCTCGCCGCACAGCTCCTATGTATTTCTATTATGCGGATTTTGAGAATGGGAGGAAGGGGGAAGGGGGAGAGGAGGTGTAAGTGGAGAAAACATCAATCATACAAGTCAAATGTATTGTCAGGCTCTGTGCATATTTTCTTTTAATTGAAATTTACATTCGGGGCTACGGCTGTGAATGCGGTTAGATGGTCACGTCTAAATGCTGACGTCATAATCAGTACACAATAGTTGACCAAGACTAAGTCACCACTTCACACACGAAGAGGCCGCTCCGAGAACTATCGAGCCTGTCTGGCTAAGCGATTAAGGGATTCAAGAAGAAAAGCAGACATATTTTTAAAAATGCCGCGCTGAGGACAAACGTGTTGGACAAACATGACGTGAATGTCACAACTTGTTGACTGTGTGGCAAGATCAGATTACTCTCGTGTGATGCCCTTTTCAAGGCTCAGAGGAAGCGTGGTAACGATTTGGGAAATAATCAACACACACTAACTCAATTATATAAATAAACAATTAACTGAAGCAGGTGGGACGTGTTATTATATTTTATGATAATCAAATCATGCTGCATGTTTACTGTATATCTCATGTCAATTAATCATTATGCTGGTGGTGGTGATTGTGATATCGGGTGCAATCTATGGTGTAGTGATGGTTTCCGGTGCATTGTCGGCATAGAAGAAATCAAGCAATTGACTCTAACTCCTCCCCTATCCCCATCTAAAATGACATTATAAGGGCGTAGATACGGCGTGGTGTTGTTTACATCAAACAGCGACATCTGCGTCCTTCGACCTAACACACTCAACTTCAGCGAGGTATTTCTGGATACCATATTGCCTAGAAAAGATGTGGAAATCAAAACTCATCAGCACAAACACAAAACTTAGACTATTCAAATCAAATGTACTATCAACTCTTACATATGCGTGTGAAAGCTGGAAAACAACAAGAGACATAGAAACAAAGTTGAACGCATTCGAAAATAAATGTCTAAGGAAAATACTTGGTATAGCGTGGAACGAATTCAAAACAAACGAGGAAATTAGAGAAATCGCCAATCAACCACTAATATCATTTAGTAATCAAGAAAAGACGATGGTCATATGTTGGACATGTGATGAGAAGAGATAATAACCGAATAGCAAAGCAAGCCCTCATATGGGAAACAACAGGTAAGAGGAAAAGAGGAAGATCCAGAGAGACACTGAGAAGAACATTGATGAGAGAGGCAAGAGCAGCAGGATTCGGCTCCTTCAATGAGATAGAGCTGCTTACACAGAACAGAGACAAATGGCGAGATTTGATAAAATATCTTTAAAAGAATTTAAAACTGCTAGAACAAAAATTCATATAAGAGGAGGAGTATCTTGGTCTACGCCCTATGGGCCGGCTACGGCTCGAAAGGTCAATAGATAGATAGATAGATATTGCCTTCTCTCTTCGATCCCTCTTTTCTTGTCCAGACCAGAAATGTCTTTGTTAGGCCCACCAAGTGAATAAGGAGTAGGGGCTTGCTCGGTTCTGGTTTAACTGGTCCTATCACAAGCAGTCAGTTATGAGTCGCTCAGCACTTTCAGCTCAGGTGCTATTGGAAGTTTTGGGCCGGCTGGGATAGAATCGAGACCATGTTATTATCATCAATCAATTAATGAGTTACTACGCTGCTAATGGCATCAAAGAGACATTGAACATGACAACAGAAGTAGTGGGAGAGGCAGTGAAAGAGCTGGCTAGATACAGTTATTCTTTCGGACGGGCTGTGGTGAATGCAACGTTCTGCAAGGGACATGCGACCTGATGATGACGCTTGTAAAGCACAGACGTTCTTGTGTGAGGCAGTTAATGCTAATAAACATATGTACTACATAAGTAAAACAAGTTAGTCCGCCTGAATTCAGCATCATCATCTCCCTTGTCCCTGGTGGAATGAACTTGGTTCCCATGACAGCCCTTCTGAAGTTCCCTGTATCCTGCGAGAGATGCCAATCTTCTGCAGCTGTCAATTCCTGCTCGTCTGCAATATCTTGCACTCATCTTTTTCATCCCCTCTCTATTTTGCATGGGACTATGCCCTCTCTTGTTATCTTCCCAGGGCCATTATGTCGACTAAATGTAAAAGATAAAGATACGACACTTGAATCGGCGTCTTAGTACGCAGCTTTTTACCCATATCTGCTCGGCAGTCTGTCCAGAAGTGTTCAGGGACTCCTGCCTAGTGTCGCCTCAAGCAATGTAACTCACGAGCGAGGCCCCATTCCTCACCTACCCAGAGTGCTACCCTGATACCCATTTCTACCAGCGGCTGGACGACCGCGAGAGTATTTTTTTCCAACCACGAGTACAATTCACAAACTGCTTCCAGTGGGAATCGAACACAGGTTGTTCAAACGTCGGTAGCTAGTGAAATGGTTTTCCCAACTAGGCCCCCTTTATATGACTCATTTTTTAATGTTTCCAACTGTTATGCTCTTTGCCAAAACCTGTTTTCTGGAATTTCAAGTTCCCACAAAATTAGCAAATGTGATACTTGCTCTATCCGTGGTATTTTGACTGTTCTTCTATAACATTTGTTTTCAAAAGCATTGATTCAGCATATCTGTCGAATGTTCGAAATTATGTTTAATATTTATAATTCAAACACATAAGCATCAGTCAGCCTTTCATTGGCTTCATGCCATAAGGTATTTATGGCCATTTATAACAAAGAGGACTGTGGTACAGAGGTATGTGGGTGTCGCTATATTAAAAAGTATATTTAGGTCGCTGCGTTCAGCTTACGGGTAAGGGCAAGCGCTTGACGCCAGTTGGTCTCTATTTGGTAAAGCCGTGTTTACTTTGTCGGGAGTACCTCGAGCAGATAGCTGGACGGACATTATTTGATCAGTCGAAAAGGAGGGCGGTGGGGGTTATGTATTACTTCATACATAAGTGCATTATCCTGCGTTGCATTGCGTGATAGGCTGTATAGGGGTGGATGGAGTGGGAGTGTTGGTCTCCGCAGCGAATGGGTGAGTGTGTATGAAAAGATGGAGTAATGACACAATTAAAGAGAATGGGGATACCAAATGGAGGACTTGCCTCAATAGTAAAATTAAGTTATATCATCAGTCCATGATAGAGTCCAATTTTGCTAGGAAACAACATGTGCCAAAATCAAGCAATGACAATCAAAACTGGTGCAATGAGATTACCCAATAAAGTAATGGGAAAATTGTGCACTAGCAACAAATGGGAGACAGGTATGACAGCAAGAACCAACAACAAGGTGAACAATTCAGAAGACTGACTAACCATCATGTTTAATCCAATCCAACAGCTGACACAAAATATGCACGCTGACATTTTATTTTGACAGATAATACCAAGTCCATTCTTCAGACGCACCCTCCTGGCTGTATTTAACCGGAAGCACTGAGTGGTATTCCTCCAAGCCCCATCAATCAAAGTGTCACTCTCCACAAATAAACGAGCACACAAAGAGAGCTGGTAATAATGAAAAGAAATTAACAAAACGTCTGCTAAACGAACCAAGAATTGTGCTACAGATATAATGGTAGCACAGAAGACCTCTCCACAATCGTGTTTATATAATGGATCTGTAAACCTCTTGAACAAAGTTACTCATCACATGCCCCTTCCTTTCCTTATCCGCTCCAAAACACTAGCACTACTTCCATTACAAAATTATGAAATGGTGTCTTTCTCCGACATATTATATTACACAATCTAACGTAACTAATCACTGTGTTGCATAATAACTACTTTTTTTTGGTCACTGTTTTCTGTTTCTCCAAAAAGAAATGATTAAAAATAGTACACCCCTTCAGAAAGGTAGAACGTGTGCTATGATAATAGCTTGTTTCATAAGTCGTGCCCAACTTTAAAAATCAATATCTTTTAAACCGCTTTTTGTAATTTTTTCAAAATTTGCATGTATAGTTATAATGATTAGAACCCAACAGGGAATTAATTTCATTAAAAACAAACATTTGGTTATTATTATTGCTTATTTGATTTATATAAATTTATAACGACCCATTGATGTAGTCAAAACTTAGTGTTTACAGTATTTAAGTTAAAAATAGCGATTACAAATCCATACACGCTCAAATTTACGATTTTGCACGCTTTCCGCGTGATTTGTTTGACACAATTAGACACTTGTAAAAAACACGACAAATTGTGTGTTCCATTTCCGTTCATTCATAGGTGTAGACGTGGAACAATAACATTTATCATGAGTCTTAAAATGAAATTCTGCAGTTTACAAAACATCGCAATAAAAATGTATGACTATTTTTGCAAAGAGGCTAAACGAGGAAGATTATTTCATTCTTTAGAAAACCCTGAGAATAGGACAAGACACATTTTGGATTTATCTAAACGGTCATTTAATCGCTGGATTCAAGCACGTGACCGTCAATGTTCAAAATATACAAAATCACAAGGAAGAGCAAAAATGTTGGATAATTTCGACAGTGAACTTATTAGAAGTGAAATTCGCAAAATGTTGGGTATGAATGAAACTGTTACAATAAGAAAATTAAAAGTATCGCTGAAAAAGAACAACAGTATTAAAATATCAAAGTCTACATTATGGAGGAATGTGAGAGCTGCAGGCTTTACATTCAGAAAGTATTCCAATGGACGAAACATCATCTGTGAGAAGCCACATATAGTAGTCATGAGAAGCAAGTACTTACGTGAAGTAAAAGAGGTTATGATATTGTGTACTTGGATGAAACATGGATCAATGCTCACCACACTAACCAAAGGGAATGGCAGTCATCAGATGGAAAGATTAAGAGATTAATACCTAGCAGCAAAGGACAGCGCTTGATAATTGCTCATGCAGGTAGTCGACAACATGGACTAATACAGAATGCAGAGCTCATTTTTCTTTCAAAATCCATAGACAATCGGGATTATCACTCTGAGATGAATGGTCACATATTTAGACATTGGATTGAAAATTCTGTTCTCCCAGCACTAGATCGACCATCTTGCCTAATAATGGACAATGCAGCGTACCACAACATTGTTGCACTTGAAGATAAAGTCCCGACGTCATCCAGTACAAAAGATGCTATTAAGATATGGCTCACAAAGGAGCACATACAATTTAATAACATGTACTTAAAACCTGAATTACTATCTCTAGTAAAGCAAAAACAGAGGACAAAGATTTTTCAAATAGATAAGATTATCCAAGAGCACGGTCATATAAGTTTGAGGCTGCCACCTTACCATGCTCATTTAAATCCTATAGAACTAATCTGGGCAAAATTAAAAGGACAAGTGGCATATGAAAATACAACATTCAAAATATGCGATGTAAAGACTCTTGCTAATCTCGCTTTATTAAATATAGACAAAGATTATTGGGCTAAATGTGAAGACCACGTCTTAAAACAGGAAGAGGAATATTGGAAAAATGATGGTTTGTGGAATATTCAACCCCAAACAGTTATTAATCTTTTAGACTCGTCTGATTCAGAATGAAAGTATATAGCCCCCACAATGTTGGCCCCTATATTACCTTAAATTATTTCAACAAACGGTCCTTTTCAGGACCACACAACTATGAAAATTGGACATACAGGTATACCTTGATATTATTATCGTCCGTCCTCGAACTGAGCAGACAATAATTCTCCTGGTGTTTTGTTTTATCCAGTTATTTCCCCATTACGGCCACGCCTTTACCTAGTGAAAATTAATCGTAGACCAGCAACTACGGTAATTTCTATTCTTTAGGGCTTCACAATTTACAATTTTGACAAACATCAAAGAAATATCGCCGCTTTAAGAAAACTGCAGCTGCAAGATATTTGTTAAATATACATTTAAAGGGTCTTTTGCATTCTAATAACATTTGGAAAATTTCAAAAGTATTTAACAAACGGTTAGAGAGTAATAGCGTTTTGAAGTTGGGCATATGTTTTGAAACGAGCTATAGTAAGTCAAGCCGATTAAGAAAAAAAAAAGCAATAAGACAGACTGTCTTGTCCTATCGAGGACAACTTTTTTTCTTGTTAGCGAGAACCTGCTATTTTAACATCTGTTGTTGTGGATTGTGTTATATTATCCGCGTTCAGCGTTTGAATGCTACTTTTATTGTATACGTAAAGTTGATTGTCTCCCCTTTTCGACAGCCTCTGTTCATTCCCAAGAGCTGTTCCACTTATGCACAATCCAACTCATTTTTATTCTCCCACGTATGGGGGCAAACAATCAACCTGATGAACTTTTCTCATTGTTGGATTATATTGTCTCTTCCGTTTTTCTGGATTGGGGGAAAATGAGAGGAGCGGGGGATGTCTATATTATTGTTTCTAGTCACGTTATTGTGGATCTCTATAATGCTTGACTACTACGGTTACTCACAGATCATATTTACAACTGGTCTCACACTCACCGAATACAACTTCTTTCAAACTCTCCCTTCCTCAAGTTATGCCAGAAAATGGGAGGGAAAATTGAAAAAAAAATAGAAAAAATGGTGTGTTAGAAGCTTTACGTGATTAGTAGACGACACAGATTTGAACGACGTTTCGGCCCAATAGGCCTTCAGCAGGAACAAACAAAAAACACACACACAGATATGTAAGTAAATAAAACTAATCCTACATAGCTAACCAGTAACGAAACATCCAAAACAAAAATAATCGAAATTGGTTAAAGAAAATAAAAGTGACTTCCTTGTGTCCTGTGTACCGGACCGTGGTCAGAATAAAAAGGAAATGGTGACGAGTGTGGCTGTAATTATACCAGCCTAGGTCAGGTGAAGGGTTCTAAAAATGCACGAGTGAGGGGAACGCTGTCTAGGTTAACTCGACTGCAAAGACACCGAAAATGTATGAAAGTATCATCTGTGTCGTCTACTAATCACGTAAAGCTTCTAACATACCATTTTTTCTATTTTTTTTTTCAATTTTCCCTCACATTCAGCTTTACTGCAGCTTCGCAATTTTATGAATTCATTTGCATTTCTTTGCCTTAACCCCTATGCCAGAAAATGTTGTCAAGTCTTTCATTATTTGTCTTGTACGCAGTCGGCATTAATTTTGAGTTTTCCGTGTCAGACAACGATTAGATGTCGTGCTGAGATATTCTAAGTTTCAATCAGATACAGATTTTAGCCTTTGGATCTCAGTAGTTTGTGTGGAAGGATATTGTGTCACAGTTCTTGCATTTGAGTTTACAATTGTTAGAATAGGCAATAAAGAGGAGCACACACACACGCGCTTAAAGAAACATTACACTAATACCTCCTGAACGCATGCATAAATTAGTGGGTAAACAACATATACGACATGAACAGGTGGGTAAGCAACATATACGACATGAACTGGTGGGTAAGTAACATATACGACATGAACAGGTGGGTAAGTAACATATACGACATGAACAGGTGGGTAAGCAACATATACGACATGAACAGGTGGGTAAGCAACACATACGACATGAACAGGTGGGTAAGCAACATATACAACATGAACAGGTGGGTAAGTAACATATACGACATGAACAGGTGGGTAAGCAACATATACAACATGAACTGGTGGGTAAGTAACATATACGACATGAACTGGTGGGTAAGTAACATATACAACATGAACAGGTGGGTAAGTAACATATACAACATGAACAGGTGGGTAAGTAACATATACAACATGAACAGGTGGGTAAGTAACATATACGACATGAACAGGTGGGTAAGCAACATATACGACATGAACAGGTGGGTAAGCAACATATACAACATGAACTGGTGGGTAAGTAACATATACAACATGAACTGGTGGGTAAGTAACATATACGACATGAACAGGTGGGTAAGTAACATATACGACATGAACTGGTGGGTAAGTAACATATACAACATGAACAGGTGGGTAAGTAACATATACAACATGAACAGGTGGGTAAGCAACATATACGACAAGAACAGGTGGGTAAGCAACATATACGACATGAACAGGTGGGTAAGTAACATATACAACATGAACAGGTGGGTAAGTAACATATACGACATGAACTGGTGGATAAGTAACATATACAACATGAACAGGTGGGTAAGTAACATATACAACATGAACAGGTGGGTAAGCAACATATACGACATGAACTGGTGGGTAAGTAACATATACACATAGACTGAGGGAGAATGAATGTGAAAAAGGGTATAGAAGGGGTATGGTGGAAACAGGCTATAGCAATAGTAAGTTTGAAACAGGAGATAGCAGCGATAGGAAATTAGTGAGTGAAGGGCAGAATGTAAACAAAGGGGGGATAATTAGGAAGCAGAGCTGATAGGTGTTCAAGGGCTCGAGAAGGGTGTGAGTAAGCAAGAATCACGGGGGGCAGGGAAAAAAGCCAGAGGTTAGTGAACAAAGGAGAAAATTGAGAGGTGACTGTTAAGAGATCAGTGTGCGCAAGTCAGGTTGGTGAGAGGAGGGTTGAATTGATTCGATTCAGAAGTGTGTTCAGATGCGGACGTCTGTAGAAATACAGTCGGTACCGTGAACTAGTTAGGTTGGTGAGAAAGTTAGTAGCTATGTTAGTTGGAGGGCGACAGCCCCTCAAGTTAGTTGTGTGAGTTTCCTGGACACTGGACAGTTAGATGTGATTAGTTGTGATGCCAGATTGAGCTAGGCACAGTAGGGCTGTACTATGAATAACAGATAAATGTTCGTGTTACAATTATCGCAAGGACTTGATTGTGAATCAGGTGGGTACAGTATCATGAGATTTAGGAGATATGTGTAATCACCTACATCGGAAGATTGAATATCAATCATTCCATCGAGACATTAGCAGAGCGTGGAGAGCTCACCACATGTGTAGAGACGTATATATTAATCGTGAGTGTTCTCACCGAAACTTCAGTGAATTAGACTAGATATAGTCATGGAGAGAATTGACTATGAAGCTGGTAGCTTCTGATAACTCAGAGACTTTGAATCATTGTGAGTATTCAAGTTTACCTAGAATAGGTTGTGAATTATTGTGAGTGTTCAAGTAGCATAGACTAGGGACGTATATATAAATTGTGAGTGTTCTCACCGAAACTTCAGTGACTTAGAGTAGAGATAGTCATGGAGAGAATTGACTATGAAGCTGGTAGCTTCTGATAACTCAGAGACTTTGTATGTAGCAGGCTTTTAACCTATAATGTAACAGGTTTATGAACACAGGAAGGCGTGATCACACTAGTTGAACCGACTTCTCCCAGAAGCCTGCCCTGTACTGTATGCACTAGGACGACATGGTGACCACCACATCAACGCCCCCTATGCACCCTACACGTGGTGGACGCAGGCCTTGCCTCGCCTGTGACGCTCCTTCACTGCCGATATGGACTGTCGGAAGTGTCGTAGGCAAGTCCCTATTGCCCGCATTGACTTGACCGCTTCTCTGCTTTACTGGAGGAAGGACTTGCCACGCCTTGCCTCCGATAAGCCTTACACAGAAGATGCAGACAAACAGCTCACTCCATTTTGAGCCATCCCCTGCTTGACTTTAAGAACTCGTCTTACCGCTAAAGGCGGTCTGACTCTCCTTCGACCTTCCTCTGTGGATATCTGGACGGAAGCTCGTTGAGATCTGAGCCCTCGTGAATCCTACCCGCTGCTAGAACACCAGCCGGTTGCACTGGCCAACGACTTGACCACCTGTTACGACTTGACCACCTGTTGACCGTTAGCAGTACTTCGCGCTGTTCAATCTATGGTTCAGGACAACCTAATCCGTTCGCCGTCAGGACAAGACAACAAGAACACAGCTAGCATTTCCAACATGTTTCAACACCATTGGAGTTAACAGTTAAACGTTTATTAAACACTAACAAATCCATTCCCAGAAATTTACAAAATGTCCACTGTCACTCTTATAGTGACCTTTCATTCCGACCTGACTCTCGCACTGACAACACGTTCAATGCTCAATAATGTTTGTCTCCTCAACATGAGTGAGACCTGCAATAATACAACAGTCTCTGCACTTGTTTAGTGCCAGTGACACTCACAGTTAAATTAACTCCACTGTCTCTGTTCTATGCTAAGTATACACTCATAATGATTCAAAGTCTCTGTTCTACGCTAAGTGGAACACTCATAATAATTCACATCTGTTCTAGGTGAAATTGAATACTCACACTGATACAAAGTCTCTGAGTTATCAGAAGCTACCAGCTTCGTAGTCAATTCTCTCCATGACTATCTCTACTCTACTTCACTGAAGTTTCGGTGAGAACACTCACAATTAATATATATGTCTCTAGTATATGCTACTTGAACACTCACAATAATTCACAATCTGTCTAGGTGAACTTGAATACTCACAATGATTCAAAGTCTCTGAGTTATCAGAAGCTACCAGCTTCGTAGTCAATTCTCTCCATGACTATATCTATTCTAATTCACTGAAGTTGCGGTGAGAACACTCACAATTAATATATGCGTCTCTACACATATGGTGAGCTCTCCACGCTCTGCTAATGTCTCGATGGAATGATTTATATTCAATCTTCCGATGTAGGCGATTACACACATCTCCTAATCTCATGATGCTGTACCCACCTGATTCACAATCAAGTCCTTGCGATAATTGTAACATGAACATTTATCTGTTATTCATAGTACAGCCCTACTGTGCCTAGCTTAATCTGGCATCACAACTAATCACATCTAACTGTCCAGGAAACTCACACAACTAACTTGAGGGGCTGTCGCCCTCCAACTAACATAGCTACTAACTTTCTCACCAACCTGACTAGTTCACGGTACCGACTGTATTTCTACAGACGTCCGCATCTGAACACACTTCTGAATCGAATGAATTCAACCCTCCTCTCACCAACCTGACTTGCGCACACTGATCTCTTAACAGTCACCTCTCAATTTTCTCCTTTGTTCACTAACCTCTGGCTTTTTCCCTGCCCCCCGTGATTCTTGCTTACTCACACCCTTCTCGAGCCCTTGAACACCTATCAGCTCTGCTTCCTAATTATCCCCCCTTTGTTTACATTCTGCCCTTCACTCACTAATTTCCTATCGCTGCTATCTCCTGTTTCAAACTTACTATTGCTATAGCCTGTTTCCACCATACCCCTTCTATACCCTTTTTCACTACCTTATATCCTCTCCGAGTTATTTAACCACCTCTAATAACTCTTTAACTCTCATTCCCTTCTTATTTACACCCCCTCCTCTTCAACTGCTATGCTGGATTTCGATTACCCTCATCGGAGCCTCCTCCACAATTTCTGATAGGGCCCCTACAGAACTTCTGGAGGTTGCTCCTCTCTACTATATCCTCCTTTTCTATGTCCTCTACTCTACCTCCCCTATCATTTCTTGGCTTCTCTCTTCTGTTTGGTAACTCTCTTCACTCTCCCACTGTTCACTCTCCTGTTCTCTATTTTTTTTTTCTTCTGGTGATTCTCCTGACGACCACCTCCCCTGTCTCTTCCTAACGACGCTCCTATTCTGCTGCGTCTCCTTCTCCATCCTTCCTCCCACTTGTTTTTCTCTTGTCTCCTCTTGCCTTTCCCCTTCTTGTTGTCTTTGGTTTAATCTTAGTCGTCTTTCTGGTATTGGCATGTCTTCCTCTTCTGACGACGTTTGCCTTTCTCTCTGTACCCTTCGTTCTTGTCTTCTTCTACACTGACTCCTCGTGTTCCTATACGGTGGATCCTCTCCTGTGCTGTTTCCCTCCTCTTCGCTACTTTCCCCTTGTTCTTCTTCACTTTCATTACTGCTTCCATATTTTTTTTCTCTTTGCCCCTTTTCCTGTTCTCTCGTATTCGTATTAACCTCCTGTTCCCCTTCACTTCCAGTATACTCTGTCGACTCTTTCCTTCCATACATTGTACATTTCCTCCTTGGCCTCTCCCTCTGTTCTTGTTCTTTTTCTGACCACAACTCATCATCTTTCCTTATGTTTCTTCTATGTGTTCGTATCCCCCTTTTGCCATATATGTGCTTTATAATATAATTTGCCTCTCCCGTTTTCTTTATTATTACATATCCTTCCTTCCATTTTGGACTAATTTTTTTGACGTGGCTGTCTGATTCTTGTAATATACTTTGTCCCCTACTCTATATTCTATCGCTTCTTTATCTTTACTCTTTTGCTGGTTCTTCTTTTCTGCTCGTTTTAAATTTTTCCACACCATTCTTTGTGTGTCGTGCATTTGTTGCAGGATTATTTCGTGTATCTCTTCTCCCATATACCTTCTTCTTGGTTGCAACACATTATCAAGTGGCAACATTGGATGTCTACCATATAACAAGAACGGTGAAAATTGCGTACTCTCGTTCTTATTCATCCTAATTGCCGCCAACGCATGGTTCAGTTTTACATCCCATTCCATTTCTCTCCCTCTTGTCAATTTGGATATTATGTCATTTAGCGTTCTGTGCTGCCTTTCGTTGATCCCGTTCGCTTGCGGATTATATACTGACGTTCTTATATGTTGGATGTTTAATTTCTTTAATGTTTGTCGAAACTTGCTACTCGTAAACTCCCCTCCATTGTCTGTTAATATGCACTGTGGGCAGCTATATCTCGGAATAATTTCATTCAGTAGTATATCTATTATAGTGTCCGTGTTTTTGTTTGGTATCGGCACACTCTCTGGCCATCTACTATAAGAATCTGTTACATGGAGTATATACTTATTCCCCGATATTGTCGTTGGATATGGCCCCGTTATGTCCATGCTCATTTTTTGCATCGCAAAATACTGTTTCTCCATTGTCATCATCGGCCCCCCTTTCTGTAGTAAGTTTCTTGTCTTACATACTCTGCATCTCTTAGCGTGCTCGTCTACTGATCTATACAAGCCCGGCCAGTAGTATTTTATTCTTAATGCATCTAGCATTTTATCTCTCCCCATGTGCCCATTTTCCTCGTGATACATTGATAGCAACTGCTTTCTATATACTCGTGGGATGCACACCCTTGGTTGTACTTCGTCTTCATCGCCTATATATAACAATATTCCCCCATTCTCATCGATACTAAATTTCCTCCATTTCTTCGCTTTTCCACTCTTTATGTCCCTTATTATCTCCCCTAACTCGCCATCTTTACTTTGTGCTTCCCTTGTTATGTCTACCTCTTCCTCCTCTGTATTATTCTCCTCCTCCCCTTCTGTCTCATTTCTTGTTTGGCTTACTCTATTCGCATCTATTATATTTATTTGAAATGTTCTATCATCCACATCAGTATTTGATTCGTTCTGTTCTATTTCTTCCCCTTCCTGCCTCGGCATTCTCGATAACCAATCCGCACAAATGTTTCTAGCTCCCTCTATATACTCCACCTTGGCTCCACTATTTTGCAATGTCAATGACCACATATCTATTTTCCTGTTCTTAATTGGCGCCTCAAGTATTGCTTTGAGTGGCTTGTGGTCTGTCCTTATTACTACTTGCTGCCCATATATGTAGAAATGGAGTTTTTGAATTGCATAATGGATTGCAAATGCTTCTTTTTCTATAGTGGGCCACCTTATCTGAGTCCGGCTTAACTTGTGGGATAGAAAATATATTGGCCATTCCTGTACCCTATTTCTTCCTGTTATTTTGTCCACCTCTATTTTCTCGCATACCAGACACGCACCTATTGCCACGTCTGACGCATCTGTATACAAAATCATCCTTCCTTCCTTATTCGGGTGTGCCAACAACGGCACTTTTGCCAACCCTTCTTTCAGCGTCTCAAACGCTCTTTGACATCCTGTTGACCATTGAAATCTCACAAATTTCTTCGTCAATGTCGTTAGTGGTTCTGCCACTTCTGCAAACTTTGGTATGAATCTTCGATAATAGCCGCACATACCTAGAAAACTCCGTACTTCCCTTACTTTAGTTGGTGGTTTCATTTCTTTAATCACTTGTACCTTATCTTTATCTGGTAATATTCCCTCTCTATTTACTACAAAGCCTAAATATTTTACTTCCTTTCTTAGAAATTGACATTTATGAGTTTTAGTTTTATATCATGTTGACGTAGTCGGTCAAATACCATTTGAACATGTTTCAGGTGCTGTTCTTTTGTTCCTTTTGTAAAAATTATGATGTCATCTACGTAAGCTTGAGCAAATGTCCCTAATCCTTGTAACACCTGGTTCATCAAGTTCATATATGTTGCTGGTGAGCCCTTTAATCCAAACGGCATTACATTCCAAGTAAAAGTTCCTAAATGTGTGTTAAACGCAAGTTTGTCCCTGGTACTCCGATTTACTTGGATTGCCCAATAGCCACTCTTGCAATCCAATGTTGTATAGAAGTCTGTGCCCTGAAATAGTGCCACTATGTCGTCTACCCTTGGCATTTGATAACTGATATCCTTCGTCACTTTATTCAGCGCTCTGTAATCACAACAGAATCTTTTTGTTCCATCCTTCTTCTGTACAATTACAACCGGTGATGACCATTGTGACGTTGTTCTGTCAATTATTCCCGCTTTTAACATTTCTTCTATGGTTGTCTCTACGACCTCTCTATCTTTTAAGGGTGTCCTATACGTTCTTACATTTGTTGGTTGTGCTGTTCCAGTATCTATTTCTAATTCTACTGTTTTGGTTTTCCCCAGTTCATAATCTGTCAACGCAAACATCTCATGGTTGTTGAATACTAGTTTCTGTACTTGACTCCTATCCTCATTTGTATGTATTTGTTCTTCTAACTGCTGTCGTCTCTCTTTTGTTAGTGTGTTTTGTTTTGTTTTTGCGTTCCGATTTAGTCCCCTATTTCTTCCTACTTCTCTTGTTATCTCCCTTTGTTCTTGCCTAAATCTTTGTCTCACCCAACGTAGATAGTCTTGCCTTTCCTCTTCTCTCCTCTCCTTCTCCTTTCTTTCATGTTGTGCCTCTCCTCTTCGCTCTTTCTTCCCTACATCCAACTTATTGATATCTTTCCGTTTAATCTGAGCTATGACCTTTCCCTTCTTTATTTTAATTGTTTTTCCCGAATAATTGATTAACATTACTGGCAAATTGTTCCCTTACTTAATGTCGCTATGCCATCGATCACTCTTATATTCGGTTCTTCCATTAATTCTTGTTTCGTTCTTGTCGTTTCTATCGTCATTCCCGGTCCAATATAATCATTTTGCTTTAGTTTCGCTAAAGTGATGTGTACGCGGTGCGGTTTTAATATTACATCCTCTTTTGCTCTCGCCAATGTTGCAATATGTATGTCATCCTCCATTTGTATTTCCACTCCTCCTATCCTTAACGTTTGTGTCTTGTAATTCACTATAACTTCATTTTTCCTCATCCAGTCCCTACCTAATACCATAACCCTATTCATTCCTCTAACTACCATAAACCTTTGTTGCATATGACATTTTCCTACCTTTATGTGTATCCATGTTTCTCCTATTACTTCCAACAATTGCCCACTTATTGACTCCAGTTTATTCCTTGTCATCTTCATTCTTCCTTTGTACCCTTTTATTGCTCTATACGCAGTCTCTTTTATCACACTCACGCTGGCACCGGTGTCTATAATAGCCCTATATTTGTGCCTGTCTATTTGTACTATGCAAGAATATGGATCCTCTCTTCTGCCGTATCTACCAAATTGGTCAGGCTTCTCTTCTGTACTCAAAATCGCCTGCCTGTTTGAGTACTGTTTCCGTTTCCCGCTGCCCGGTACATTCCTCCTTCTTTTCTGTCTACTAGTTGTTTCTCTACATTGTCTAATAATATGACCTATTCTCCCACACCTGTAACACCTTCTTGTCTCCTGAATGACATTGACTATCTGTGTTTCTCTTTGTTGTATCCTTCTCTGTCTCATATGGTCTATCTCCATGGGGCTTTCTTGCCTACCCACTCTACCAGCTTCTCTATCTTGTCCTTGTTCTTCTTCAAATCTTTTTGTTATACCCTCCTCTTCAATCGCTGCATTGATTACTTGTGAGATTGTTGCCATTCTTCTTCTTGTTAGCATTACTTTCAGCCCCTTATCTCTTATCCCTGTTATGAATGTTGCTATTAACAACTTATTTACCTGTTCTGTTTCTATTCCTGCTCCAAACCCTTGTTCTGCCATTTCCCTTATCCTTTCTCCATATTCTTCTATTGTCTCACTTCTCCCTTGCTGCGCCCCTGTCAATTTCATGATGGCATGCTGCTCATCTTTGAATTTTCCATACCTCTTTGCTAAGTACAGTTTAAACTCTTGCCATGGCTCTTCTTTTATTTCTTCTATTCTTCTTTTCACGCACTTCGCTACTGCACTCTGACTCGTAAAAAGTAAAGTAAAGTACCCCCCGTCACGCCAAGTGGCGTATAGGGAAATATGGTGTTAGTGACCCTATATTTTACAGACCTTCAGCACATGATTTTTGGGGTAATGTGGTCGGTATTACGCCCGTGCTGCTTTTACTTTCCCAGAAAAAATCCGGTACCCATTTAAGGCTGGGTGAACCCGGAGCCGTCGGTTGGGATCGAACCCTACCCCTTGTCCGTAGTAGTCCAGTTCACTAACCACTGAGCTATCGCGGCTCCTACTAATTTTTAGGGAATTAGTAAAACCAAGGTGTCCTCGCCAGGATTACGAACCCCGGCTGTTGCCGTGGTAAGCCAACCGCACTCTGACTCGTAGCTACCGCTAATTCCTTCCACTCTATTTGACTTAATTGTTTGCTCTTTGACCAGAACTCAATGGCATGTATCCATTCTTCAAATTTGTCTGGTTCTCCTGTAAAAACAGGAATCCTTCTTGTTATTTCCTGAGTTTGTAAATTATTCCCTAATCTTTCCACTACTTCCCCCATCTTTTGCATGGCTTGCCACATATATCCCTCTTGTGTCATCCCCTCCATTTTTGTTTCTATTTCTCACTACCCTTCTCTTACTACCTTGTTCCTTTCCCTGTATTGATGTCTATTTTCTACTGTAATACTCAACCTGCTATTTCTCTTGTCTCAACGTCCCCCCCACTTGTGATGATATCCTACACCAATATTCAATTATTTATCTCTTGGGACTCTATCTGATCTCTTTGTTCATCACCTGTTTATATTTCCATTCATGTTTGTTCATAATACAATTTTCTGGAACCAAAATATATGACACACAACTCTGTTTACAACAATATCATCATTGCCCACACAAAAATCACACAATGTGTCACAATATCACTCTTTACAACAATTTGTTCATCACCTTCACCCAAAATACAAATCTCTCTCTAACCTTGTATCCCAGCCATGTGTGTCATTTGTTGTAATACTATTTGTTCCTTATTTTACTCCCTCTTCCCTTAATTACTATGTCCCTATTCTATCTAAAAAATATGGTTGACACACACGACTGTGATAGCACTCTTTATAAATTTCTCTCCCTTTTTTTTCTTTAAACGTGTGGCCACACACTTTACACTCTTTACACTTCTCTTTAATATCTCTCACTCAATACTCCTTCCACTCGCTAATTAATATACTACTTAATTAACTAGTAACACACTTTTGAAGATCCTTTGAATTTTCTCCCCGCTTTGCTACCACTGTGTCTCACTTGCCTGTCTTTGACCTAACGTTGGCCATTGCCCAAAAATGTAGCAGGCTTTTAACCTATAATGTAACAGGTTTATGAACACAGGAAGGCGTGATCACACTAGTTGAACCGACTTCTCCCAGAAGCCTGCCCTGTACTGTATGCACTAGGACGACATGGTGACCACCACATCAACGCCCCCTATGCACCCTACACGTGGTGGACGCAGGCCTTGCCTCGCCTGTGACGCTCCTTCACTGCTGATATGGACTGTCGGAAGTGTCGTAGGCAAGTCCCTCTTGCCCGCATTGACTTGACCGCTTCTCTGCTTTACTGGAGGAAGGACTTGCCACGCCTTGCCTCCGATAAGCCTTACACAGAAGATGCAGACAAACAGCTCACTCCATTTTGAGCCATCCCCTGCTTGACTTGAAGAACTCGTCTTACCGCTAAAGGCGGTCTGACTCTCCTTCGACCTTCCTCTGTGGATATCTGGACGGAAGCTCGTTGAGATCTGAGCCCTCGTGAATCCTACCCGCTGCTAGAACACCAGCCGGTTGCACTGGCCAACGACTTGACCACCTGTTACGACTTGACCACCTGTTGACCGTTAGCAGTACTTCGCGCTGTTCAATCTATGGTTCAGGACAACCTAATCCGTTCGCCGTCAGGACAAGACAACAAGAACACAGCTAGCATTTCCAACATGTTTCAACACCATTGGAGTTAACAGTTAAACGTTTATTAAACACTAACAAATCCATTCCCAGAAATTTACAAAATGTCCACTGTCACTCTTATAGTGACCTCTCATTCCGACCTGACTCTCGCACTGACAACACGTTCAATGCTCAATAATGTTTGTCTCCTCAACATGAGTGAGACCTGCAATAATACAACAGTCTCTGCACTTGTTTAGTGCCAATGACACTCACAGTTAAATTAACTCCACTGTCTCTGTTCTATGCTAAGTATACACTCATAATGATTCAAAGTCTCTGTTCTACGCTAAGTGGAACACTCATAATAATTCACATCTGTTCTAGGTGAAATTGAATACTCACACTGATACAAAGTCTCTGAGTTATCAGAAGCTACCAGCTTCGTAGTCAATTCTCTCCATGACTATCTCTACTCTACTTCACTGAAGTTTCGGTGAGAACACTCACAATTAATATATATGTCTCTAGTATATGCTACTTGAACACTCATAATAATTCACATCTGTTCTAGGTGAAATTGAATACTCACACTGATACAAAGTCTCTGAGTTATCAGAAGCTACCAGCTTCGTAGTCAATTCTCTCCATGACTATCTCTACTCTACTTCACTGAAGTTTCGGTGAGAACACTCACAATTAATATATATGTCTCTAGTATATGCTACTTGAACACTCACAATAATTCACAATCTGTCTAGGTGAACTTGAATACTCACAATGATTCAAAGTCTCTGAGTTATCAGAAGCTACCAGCTTCGTAGTCAATTCTCTCCATGACTATATCTATTCTAATTCACTGAAGTTGCGGTGAGAACACTCACAATTAATATATACGTCTCTACACATATGGTGAGCTCTCCACGCTCTGCTAATGTCTCGATGGAATGATTTATATTCAATCTTCCGATGTAGGCGATTACACACATCTCCTAATCTCATGATGCTGTACCCACCTGATTCACAATCAAGTCCTTGCGATAATTGTAACATGAACATTTATCTGTTATTCATAGTACAGCCCTACTGTGCCTAGCTTAATCTGGCATCACAACTAATCACATCTAACTGTCCAGTGTCCAGGAAACTCACACAACTAACTTGAGGGGCTGTCGCCCTCCAACTAACATAGCTACTAACTTTCTCACCAACCTAACTAGTTCACGGTACCGACTGTATTTCTACAGACGTCCGCATCTGAACACACTTCTGAATCGAATGAATTCAACCCTCCTCTCACCAACCTGACTTGCGCACACTGATCTCTTAACAGTCACCTCTCAATTTTCTCCTTTGTTCACTAACCTCTGGCTTTTTCCCTGCCCCCCGTGATTCTTGCTTACTCACACCCTTCTCGAGCCCTTGAACACCTATCAGCTCTGCTTCCTAATTATCCCCCCTTTGTTTACATTCTGCCCTTCACTCACTAATTTCCTATCGCTGCTATCTCCTGTTTCAAACTTACTATTGCTATAGCCTGTTTCCACCATACCCCTTCTATACCTTTTTCATGTATCATTGTGAGTATTCAATTTCACCTAGAACATATGTGAATTATTATGAGTGTTCCACTTAGCGTAGAACAGAGACTTTGAATCATTATGAGTGTATACTTAGCATAGAACAGAGACGGTGGAATTAATTTAACTGTGAGTGTCACTGGCACTAAACAAGTGCAGAGACTGTTGTATTATTGCAGGTCTCACTCATGTTGAGGAGACAAATATTACGGAGCATTGAACGTGTTGTCAGTGCGAGAGTCAGGTCGGAATGAGAGGTCACTATAAGAGTGACAGTGGACATTTTGTAAATTTCTGGGAATGGATTTGTTAGTGTTTAATAAACGTTTAACTGTTAACTCCAATGGTGTTGAAACATGTTGGAAATGCTAGCTGTGTTCTTGTTGTCTTGACCTGACGACGAACGGATT
Organism: Megaustenia siamemsis; assembly: GCA_032433765.1. Lineage (NCBI taxonomy): Eukaryota > Metazoa > Mollusca > Gastropoda > Stylommatophora > Ariophantidae > Megaustenia > Megaustenia siamemsis. Next base: position 25,033,023 of record JAVIAB010000088.1, read on the forward strand.
AGGTTGTCCTGAACCATAGATTGAATAGCGCGAAGTACTTCTAACGGTCAACAGGTGGTCAAGTCGTAACAGGTGGTCAAGTCGTAACAGGTGGTCAAGTCGTTGGCCAGTGCAACCGGCTGGTGTTCTAGCAGCGGGTAGGATTCACGAGGGCTCAGATCTCAACGAACTTCCGTCCAGATATCCACAGAGGAAGGTCGAAGGAGAGTCAGACCGCCTTTAGCGGTAAGACGAGTTCTTCAAGTCAAGCAGGGGATGGCTCAAAATGGAGTGAGCTGTTTGTCTGCATCTTCTGTGTAAGGCGTACCGGAGGCAAGGCGTGGCAAGTCCTTCCTCCAGTAAAGCAGAGCAGCGGTCAAGTCAATGCGGGCAATAGGGACTTGCCTACGACACTTCCGACAGTCCATATCGGCAGTGAAGGAGCGTCACAGGCGAGGCAAGGCCTGCGTCCACCACGTGTAGGGTTGCATAGGGGGCGTTGATGTGGTGTTCACCATGTCGTCCTAGTGCATACAGTACAGGGCAGGCTTCTGGGAGAAGTCGGTTCAACTAGTGTGATCACGCCTTCCTGTGTTCATAAACCTGTTACAATATAGGTAAATAAAAAAGCTGCTACAAATGTTCATGAAACAACATACAAATTGAAACAGAAAATGTTCTTGGGGCAACAAGCAAGTTAAACTGAGAGCAAAGAGAGATACTCTGTGAAACTGAGAGGAAAGAGAGATACTCTGTGAAACTGATAGCAAAGAGAGATACTCTGTGAAACTGAGTGGAAAGAGAGATACTCTGTGAAACTGATAGCAAAGAGAGATACTCTGTGAAACTGATAGCAAAGAGAGATACTCTGTGAAACTGAGTGGAAAGAGAGATACTCTGTGAAACTGATAGCAAAGAGAGATACTCTGTGAAACTGATAGCAAAGAGAGATACTCTGTGAAACTGAGTGGAAAGAGAGATACTCTGTGAAACTGATAGCAAAGAGAGATACTCTGTGAAACTGAGAGGAAAGAGAGATACTCTGTGAAACTGAGAGGAAAGAGAGATACTCTGTGAAACTGATAGCAAAGAGAGATACTCTGTGAAACTGAGAGGAAAGAGAGATACTCTGTGAAACTGATAGCAAAGAGAGATACTCTGTGAAACTGATAGCAAAGAGAGATACTCTGTGAAACTGATAGCTAAGTGTTATGCTCTGTGAAACTGATGACAAAGAGAGATACTCTGTGAAACTGATGACAAAGAGAGATACTCTGTGAAACTGATAGCTAAGTGTTATACTCTGTGAAACTGATGACAAAGAGAGATACTCTGTGAAACTGATGACAAAGAGAGATACTCTGTGAAACTGATGACAAAGAGAGATACTCTGTGAAACTGATGACAAAGAGAGACACTCTGTGAAATTGATAGCAAAGAGAGATACTCTGTGAAACTGATAACAAAGTGATATGCTATGTGAAACTGATAGCAAATACTCGGTGAAACGGATGGCAAAGAGAGATACTCTCTTCAAATTTGATAGGAAACGGCCAAACTATTTAAAACTGCATCTAATTCTTTTAAAGGAGAAAAACAAAGGAAGAAAAAGCTTGATCTTTACTGATGTCCTGTCAGAAGCTATGGCACCGATGAACCACTTAATCTACATACCTGGGCAAATTAAGAGCAACACGCCCCGAGCTACATTGCAAGTACAAAAGCCATACGATTCAGTGCATTACATCTCACTGAAACCGTTTTGGTAACAATGAGACTTTAAAATTAGCAACAGAAATAGGAAATATTAATCCAAACAATGAACTGATAATTTATGAAGTGTTCAAGAGATTTGCTAGAAGCAGAAAGATGAATAAATATAATGTTACCTGGACAACAATGACTCACACAACTAGCTCATAAGAATAAATAAGGATATTCATATTCTACATAGGCCCAAAATTATGAAAGTGCTATCTTGTCAAGACTGCAAGGACATTAAACTCTAAAAGAGTTTGACTGCAGCAAAGGCTACAAAGTTGGCCTTATAGACGATGACCCGATAAGCTTCATATGTTCATCACCACTAAATTCTAGGGCACGCTGTACACAACTAAATTCTGTGATGTCAATAGTCTTAGGAAAATCTCTCACTCCGTGTTCGAGAAGCTCTGTTTGTTTCCCTTGTCACAACTAATCTCTCACTCCGTGTTCGAGAAGCTCTGTTTGTTTCCCTTGTCACAACTAATCTCTCACTCCGTGTTCGAGAAGCTCTGTTTGTTTCCCTTGTCACAACTAATCTCTCACTCCGTGTTCGAGAAGCTCTGTTTGTTTCCCTTGTCACAACTAATCTCGCAGTCCTCCCCATGTCTTCACAGTGTCCTCACAATTGTTTATTGTGGTATGCCTATGCCTTTAGCCCAGCGTTGCTTGCTTGCTTGCGTTCGCCCGATGACTAAAGGAGTACACATCCTCATCACCGTTAAGTGGGCGTGTCTGCGTAGTGTTCTGGTTTGCAGTAAAATTGTGATATTTGTGCCTTTCGACCCAACACATCCGACTTCAGCATGACATTTTTGATTACCGGGTTGTCTTCCCTCTTCGATCCCTACTCTCTTAGCCCCACTAGACAGGTTAGTCTGTTACTAGAGGCCCCACGGAGAGGTGGAGCAGGGTCTGGATGGTTCTGGTTCACCGATCCTGGCGCAAGCCATCAGCTGTGGGTCGCTAACAACTTCCAGCTCTGTAGCTCAGCTTTCATGTCGAATGTCAGAATGGATGTTGCACAACAACAACGGGTGTTCCGGAGTCTTGACCTTTCTTCCGCTGTGGTTTCCGTCAGTGTGGGATATTTCTAAGCGATAGAGATGGCTCGGTAGTCTGCAGTAGCCGGATGTGAGGCTGGTAATGATGTTCTTGGCGTGCCTTGGCAGTAGGTGTATGGTGATCCTGCATGTCGTTTATTTGCGTCCAGTTTGTTCTGCACTTGTGTCGTATTGTGGTCTTGGCCTCTCTGTAGTTCACTGAATGCAATGGTATATTGGACTGCTGTGGTTTTAGAGAGGATATTAGCGAACCAGTTTCCGACAAGTTCGCAGCTGTAGGGTCGCCATTGCAAGTAGTCAACTGGAAATATTGGTAAGTTGCCAGAAACTCCTGAAATGAATTCTAAAAAATAATTCTTTAGACAAGGGTCCCTTGTTTTCATTTTTGAGTGTGTCTTCAATTTATGGCTTCAAGTAGTGCTACTAATTCACCTCTGTAGTTAGGTGGTATTTTTCCTGTTGCAAAGGTCTTTAGGTCTCTTCCATCACTGTACTTTATGTAGATGCATTCTCCTACATTTTTAACAGTTTTTTTTCCTGGGGACCCATCTGTGTAGACGTTTGTCCATTGGGATGTAGCTGTCTGCTATCTCTATGTTCAGAGTTTTGATCTCGAGGGAGTCTGTCGATATTTTATTTTTATGCTCAGTACTTCTGTATGGATGGATATATTTTCTCAGATCGTGAGCCTCATAGTGTAGGAGGTGTTCAGTTACTCTTCTGTCGCTGGAAAGGTAGTCTTGATTTCATAGTTTTTCTGGAGATCCGCTGAAATTGGATCTCTTTAATCTGTTTTTGGAAGATTCTTGTATTCTCTTGTGGTAATGCGGTGGATCTTCATGAGCAACATATTTTTAGTAATTTATCGTCACTTTTCTGCACGCATCTCGTTCAAAGATTACATTTTGTTACGTTAGTTTCCCAGATAATGCCAGCCAGCTTTTTCATTCACTCAGGTTTCCTGGTGGCTTTATTTTCAGTATTTTCTAAGTGTGATCTCCATGTCAGTCTTCTGTTTAATGTCACTCTAAAGTATGTCGTCTGCTCTACGTATCTGTGTTTTCTATCTTGTATGTTCAGTCTCATGGGGTCTGATCTACAGGAAGAAGGCGTTAGCAGATGTTTTGAATATACTTATTTGGACTTCCAAGTTTGTGGCCCGTTTTGATAATTCGGAAGACACTTTCTGCGAACTTATTCAAATTAAAGTTCAGAGGAGTAAACTGAAAATATTTGTATCTTTTTCCTACAACATATCAGTTTGATGTCTTGTATGAGTCTTTAATAAATGTCTATCCACTTTGGCTATTACATATACTGCTACTCTCTCTCTCTCTCTCTCTCTCTCTCTCTCTCTCTCTCTCTCTCTCTGTGTGTTACAATAATATGACATTACATAAATTTAATCAACTGAAGAACATCGCATACAAGCATACACCATCCATGCACAAACAACACAGACACACAAATATGTTATGCACATAGTCGTTCAGTTGATACATAACACACCGATTAGACTGCATTTCGATATCCGCCTCCTCACCCGCTTGTAGGAAATCAATCAGCAGCTCAAATCACATTATCCTGACAAGACGATATGCTTTTGAACTTGAAAGCTTTTAAAGCTCCATCATTTATTATTTATTAGTTCCATTGATCTGCTTGTCTAATCTTGTTCGTCGTTTATGACAGTTGTTTATATGTAATTGTTTTTGTGAATGTACACAAGTGTGTACATGATGATACAGAAAACAGCTGCGGTTACACCAATGCTGGAGTATATTACTTACTATCGTTATAGTAGGTATAACATGTATGGGGTCTGTCGGGGGAACTAGATGGCCGAAGACTATATGCCGCATGTCCAGTGCAGTCGTCACTAAGTGTTCAGGTTAGAATGCTTGTTCTACTCACCAACCCTCGACAACAGAGGAGAAAAAAAAAAACTCATCTATCGTACCTTGATACAAACTCATCTACCGTACCTTGATACAAACTCATCTACCGTACCTTGATACAAACTCATCTACCGTACCTTGATACAAACTCATCTACCGTACTCTGATACAAACTCATCTACCGTACCTTGATACAAACTCATCTACCGTACTCTGATACAAACTCATCTACCGTACCTTGATACAAACTCATCTACCGTACCTTGATACAAACTCATCTACCGTACTCTGATACAAACTCATCTACCGTACTCTGATACAAACTCGTTTACCCTACCTTGATGCAAACTCGTCTACCGTACTCTGATACAAACTCACTTACTATACCTGGATACAAACTCATCTACCGTACCTTGATACAAACTCGTCTACCGTACTCTGATACAAACTCATCTATCGTACCTTGATACAAACTCGTTTACCGTACCTTGATACAAAATCGTCTACCGTACCTTGATACAAATACGTTTACCGTACCTTGATACACACTCTTTTACCCTACTTTGATACAAATACGTTTACCCTGATACAAATACGTTTACCGTACCTTAATACAAACTCGTCTACCGTACTCTGATACAAACTCGTCTACGGTACCTTGATAGAAACTCGTTTACCGTACCTTGATACAAATACGTTTACCGTACCTTAATACAAATACGATTACCCTACCTTAATACAAATATGTTTACCATACCTTGATAGAAACTCGTTAACCCTACCTTGATACAAATACGTTTACCGTACCTTGATACACACTCTTTTACCCTATTTTGATACAAATACGTTTACCCTGATACAAATACGTTTACCCTACCTTAATACAAATACGTTTACCCTACCTTGATACAAACTCGTTTACCCTACCTTGATACAAACTCGTTTACCCTACCTTGATACAAACTCGTTTACCCTACCTTGATACAAAGTCGTTTACCCTACCTTGATACAAATACGTTTACCCTACCTTGATACAAACTCGTTTACCGCACCTTGATACAAATACATTTACCCTACCTTGATACAAACTCGTTTACCCTACCATGATACAAATACGTTTACCCTACCTTGATACAAACACGTTTACCCTACCTTGATACAAACTCGTTTACTCTACCTTGATACAAACTCGATTACCCTACCTTGATACAAACTCGTTTACCGTACCTTGATACAAATACGTTTACCGTACCTTGATACAAATACGTTTACCGTACCTTGATACAAATACGTTTACCGTACCTTGATACAAATACGTTTACCCTACCTTGATACAAATACGTTTACCCTACCTTGATACAAATACGTTTACCGTACCTTGATACAAATACGTTTACCGTACCTTGATACAAATACGTTTACCCTACCTTGATACAAATACGTTTACCGTACCTTGATACAAACTCGTTTACCCTACCTTGATACACACTCGTTTACCCTACCTTGATACAAATACGTTTACCGTACCTTGATACAAACTCGTTTACCCTACCTTGATACACACTCGTTTACCCTACCTTGATACAAATACGTTTACCGTACCTTAATACAAATACGATTACCCTACCTTAATACAAATATGTTTACCATACCTTGATAGAAACTCGTTAACCGTACCTTGATACAAATACGTTTACCGTACCTTGATACACACTCTTTTACCCTACTTTGATACAAATACGTTTACCCTGATACAAATACGTTTACCCTACCTTAATACAAATACGTTTACCCTACCTTGATACAAACTCGTTTACCCTACCTTGATACAAACTCGTTTACCCTACCTTGATACAAACTCGTTTACCCTACCTTGATACAAAGTCGTTTACCCTACCTTGATACAAATACGTTTACCCTACCTCTGATACAAACTCGTTTACCGCACCTTGATACAAATACATTTACCCTACCTTGATACAAACTCGTTTACCCTACCATGATACAAATACGTTTACCCTACCTTGATACAAACACGTTTACCCTACCTTGATACAAACTCGTTTACTCTACCTTGATACAAACTCGACTACCCTACCTTGATACAAACTCGTTTACCGTACCTTGATACAAATACGTTTACCGTACCTTGATACAAATACGTTTACCGTACCTTGATACAAATACGTTTACCGTACCTTGATACAAATACGTTTACCCTACCTTGATACAAATACGTTTACCGTACCTTGATACAAATACGTTTACCGTACCTTGATACAAATACGTTTACCGTACCTTGATACAAATACGTTTACCCTACTTTGATACAAATACGTTTACCGTACCTTGATACAAATACGTTTACTCTACCTTGATACAAATACGTTTACCCTACCTTGATACAAATACGTTTACCGTACCTTGATACAAATACGTTTACCGTACCTTGATACAAATACGTTTACCCTACCTTGATACAAATACGTTTACCGTACCTTGATACAAACTCGTTTACCCTACCTTGATACACACTCGTTTACCCTACCTTGATACACACTCGTTTACCCTACCTTGATACAAACTCGTTTACCCTACCTTGATACACACTCGTTTACCCTACCTTGATACACACTCGTTTACCCTACCTTGATACAAACTCGTTTACCCTACCTTGATACACACTCGTTTACCCTTCCTTGATACAAATACGTTTACCGTACCTTGATACAAACTCGTTTACCCTACCTTGATACAAACTCGTTTACCCTACCTTGATACACACTCGTTTACCCTACCTTGATACACAATCGCGTCTACCTGATTGTAGGAACGATAATTACTGGTAACCTCCCATACTACCCACTCTCAGATTACTGACAACAAAGAAAAATGCTTGGACTCATAACACGATCACCACCAGACAGCTTCCTTCAATGAGCATCGAAGGGGCAAGGTGGAAAGGCAGGCCTAGAAGACGATAAATAAATGGAGTAACAGAAATAGCAATCATCAGGTATCACACAATGACAATCAGCAGGTATCATATGATGACAATCAGCAGGTATCATATGATGACAATCAGCAGGTATCGTATGATGACAATCAGCAGGTATCATATGATGACAATCAGCAGGTATCACATGATGACAATCAGCAGGTATCATATGATGACAATCAGCAGGTATCACACAATGACAATCAGCAGGTATCATATGATGACAATCAGCAGGTATCATATGATGACAATCAGCAGGTATCATATGATGACAATCAGCAGGTATCACATTATGACAATCAGCAGATATCACACAATGACAATCAGCAGGTATTACACAATGACAATGAGCAGGTATCACACAATGACAATGAGCAGGTATTACACAGTGACAATGAGCAGGTATCACACAATGACAGTGAGCAGGTATTACACAATGACAATGAGCAGGTATTACACAGTGACAATGAGCAGGTATCACACAATGACAATGAGCAGGTATTACACAATGACAATGAGCAGGTATCACACAGTGACAATGAGCAGGTATTACACAGTGACAATGAGCAGGTATCACACAATGACAATCAGCAGGTATTACACAGTGACAATGAGCAGGTATCACACAATGACAATGAGCAGGTATCACACAATGACAATGAGCAGGTATTACACAGTGACAATGAGCAGGTATCACACAATGACAATGAGCAGGTATTACACAGTGACAATGAGCAGGTATCACACAATGACAATGAGCAGGTATCACACAGTGACAATGAGTTGAATGAGCCCCATGCATGGATCAAAAGATGTTGACTAAATATCCCACCAAACCTCCATTCCTTCTATCCTATTTGAAAACAATTCCTTTATAATTTGAAAACACAGTCCAGCTAAAAGTCTTTGCTTATGAACAAATAAGGAAGGAGAGAGAGAGAGTGCGTGTACACAATGATGAAATTCACGCTGAGTGATAATACACCGAACACTAATTGTGTGTCTCAATCTGAACTGAAAAAATTGTATTTTACGTTGTGCCATAGTTGACAACAGTATAAAACCTTATATTGTTGTCCTTCAGTCTGTAGCATTGTCAGTATATACGTCATCGCGATATTATTGACATCAGGATTTGCCCTTTTTCTTCTATTCATACCAACCTATAAATATTAATTAATATATTAATACTTGAGGAAGAATGAAAAGGTGAGGAAAAGAAGAAAACAGATGTACAAGAAAATAGGAAGCATAATCCCACACATAATAAACGAAAAGTAAAACCGCTTACCTAGTTTTTTTTTTGTTTTTTTTTTAAGAAATGCTCCACGTCTGCTGTTATCCCAAAACAAACAAGCTAAAAATAAAAATAAAAAAGCGCACAATCATTCATGCCGCCGTATGTCTATATGGGGAACAACTGGAACTATATACATAGTAATAGTACATACCATACACATGACTTACCCCGTTACTGCTGGCAAAGCCCGTTATATAAAGTCAACAATGATAACGCTGATAACACTATATACTATAAAGCCGGATTGATTATTTGACTTGAATTGTGGTTAAAATACTTCAACAACGAAACATGAAAGTAGAGGAGGCAGCTCATGTATCCCTGACTTTTGTGCCACACCTCTGTGGTAGTGATTATAAGACTTCCTGCTTGTGCGTCACTTTAGTGGGTCACAGAACGTCAACGTGTTGCTGCAGAATTGGGACGGCAGACAGGCTAGCTCCGCCGACGCAGCACGTGGACAATCGACGGGGAAGGGGCTTACTTTAACGCTTAATTATTCAGTTTAACAAGAAGATGGGTCGCATTTTACTTTTTAACCTTTTCATTGGTAGAAAGAGCTATAGAATTAAAGAAGTAGGATAGATAAATGTGCTTCCTAGACTACACAAAAGCATTTAACAGTGTAAAGTATGTGGAAATAGTCAATATCCGCAGGACATTTTTAAAATGTATAACAAGGATTTGAGAATCATTATAAAACATCTAGATAGTGAAATACGCAAAATGTGCAAAAAGGCAAAAGAAGACTGGCTCAGCCAAAAATGTATAGAAATAGAAACTATAGAAAGCAAACAAGACTTAAGAGGTATGCACACAGAAATAAAGAGAATGACTAATAAAAATAAAAAAGCCACAGAAGGTGACTGCATTGCAGACAAAAAGGGAAAAATGCTAACAGACAATAAAGATAGTATAGATAGATAGCAGGAATATATAACATAACTATTTCAGGATCAAAGGGACAAGAAACTCGTTATAAAATGTACATCAGGCTGTAAAATATTAAAATCTCAGGTGGAAAAAGCTATAAAAACAATGAAAAGGGAAAACATGCAGGACCTTGCAGCTTACAGATAGAGATGATACAGGCACTAGAGATGACACATATGCAACGACATATACCACACTGGATACATACCAAATGAATTAAAAACATCATCTTTCATTGCATTGCCTAAAAAGAATGGTGCAGTTGAATGCAGTGACTTTAGAACAATAAGTCTAATGAGCCATGTTACAAAAATCTTGTTAAAAGTTATACAAGGAAGGATTCAGAATAAAATCAATACTGAATTAGATGAGCAGCAATTTGGATTTAGGAAAAATAACGAGACAAAAGAAGCCATATTCTGCATTAGAACATTAATCGAAAAGTACACAGAAGTAAACAAACCAATATATGCCTGCTTCATAGACTACACCAAAGCTTTTGATAGAGTACACCACAAACAACTTATCATCATCATATGCCATACCGGTTGCGCAGGCGATCATGTCCCTCCACAATCTTCTATCCACAGTGCATCGTATCAGTTCTGTTGTCGACTGTTTTCTATGCCATGGCACCAAGCTATCCAGTATTTTCTCTCTTTGTCGTCCGCGATCTCTCTTTCATTCTATTTTGCCAGTTGTAACCAAGTATTCCAACTTTCCTCTTCTCATGATGTGCCCGAAAAATGTTGATTGCTTCTTTCTGATGTTTTTTAAGAGCTCCCTTTTTGTGTTGGCCTCTTTGAGAACTTATAGAATGCCTAAAGAGAAACATCTAGATGTCATGGACATACGACTAATATGCAACCTATACTGGGGGCAAACAGCAATAATAAAATATAACTAAGAGAAGTCTACACCCATTGATATAAAAAGAGGAGTAAGACAAGGATGCATCCTATCACCAAGCTTGTTCAATCTATACACTGAGCAAATCTGTAAAAACATCATAGAAATGTCAGGCCTACAAATTAATGGAAAGATAATCAATAACCTTAGATGTGCTGATAATACTGTACTATAGCAGAAAATCCTAAAGATCTACAACAATTACTTAATGAAATAAACATGATATGCAAAAAATATGGACTGGGTATGAATATCAAAAAGACCAAAACTATTATCAAAAACATACTCAAAACCCACAAGTGAATATCAAAATTGAAGGAATAAACATGGAGGCAGTTCAGAACTACAACTACCTTGGACATACTATAACCAGTGATGGAAAATGTACAACTGAAATAAACAAAAGAATAGGAATGGCAAAAAGTAATTTTAATGTCATAAAGAACATCATCATCATCATCAAGTACCGGGCCTGCTGGCGTAGGTGATCATGTCTCTCCACAACTTTCGATCTCGACAGCTATTTATCATTTCTGTTGTTGACCTTCTGCCAAGCCATTCTCTTAAGCTGTCTGTTATTTTTTCTCTTTGCTTCCCTCTATCTCTTCGTCCCTCAATTTTTCCAGTTGTTACAATATATTCAAGTTGTTCTCTTCTCATTACATGGCCAAAAAATGATGATTGTTTCTTCCTAATATTGGAAATTAGCTCTCTTTTTGCTTTTCTCTCAGAACATCTTCATTACTCTTTTTAGCTGCCCATGGTACTCTCAACATTCTTCTGTAAAACAACATTTCTACAGACTCCAGCGATTTTCTTGTCTGTTGTCCTATTGTCCATGATTCGCATCCATATGTTAAGACTGGCTCTAAGTAACATTTAAGAACTCTTTTTCTTGTTTCTATTGTCAAAAATGGATTGCATAGTATCTTCCTCATTTTTTGGAAAGCTGCTTTTGCCTGAGCCATTCTGCATCTCACCTCTTTTGTACATCTTTCGTCTGAGGTTAACAAAGTTCCCAAATATTTAAATTCATTTACCTGTTTTAATATTGTTCCACTTGTCTTTATTTTGCACTGAGTTGATGTCTTTTTCTTTGTTGTTACCATTACCTCTGTCTTTTTGCTTTTGAGTCCTTTATTTTTGTTTTCTTTCACTATAATGTCCAACATTTCTTGTAACTCATTTTATGAAGAACATGTAATATCAAAACAAATAACACCAGCGTTAAAACTAAGAATAGCAAAATGTTACATCTTCTCAATATTCCTATATGGTGCAGGAATATGGACATTAAACAAGAAAACAGAACAGACAATTGAAGCCTTTGAAATGTGGTTATATATAGAAGAATAGGAAGAATTTGATGGAAAGAAAAGAAAACAAACCACGAAGTCTTAAAACAACTAAAAATAAAAAGAGAGCTACTAAGCACAATTCAAACAGGGCAATGTGATTTTTGGGGCATGTTAAAAGACACAACAGCCTACTAAAAGTAATCCTGGAGGGGAAAATACAAGGTAAAAGAGGCAGAGGCAGACTAAGACTAACATGTACGAGTAACATCAAAAGATGGACAAATCAGCCTATGACAACCTGCACCATCAAAGCAAGAGACAGAGCAGAATGGCGCCCCATGGTAGCCAACCTTCGTTGCGGAGAAGGCACTCGATGATGATGATGATGATGATGATGATGATGATAATGATGATGATGATGATGATGATGATGATGATGATGATGATGATGATAAAACATGTACTGGCAACAAACAGCAGCCAAAAGAATTAGCAACCAAACATGACAGCTCCAATATATAAAACAAGGAGTCTAACGAGGTTTTGTCTATCGCCAGATTTGTGTTTTTTTTATATTTTTATTATGAGATCAATAGTAGACAAAAGGAAATATGAATAGTAAGAAAACAGAAGTCATAGTCATATCGAAGAAACAGTTATCACCGCCATGTAACATAAAAATAAATAGGATAAATGTGAAACAAGTGCAGAGCGTCAAATACTTTAGAACAATAATAACATCAGGTGGGAGGTGCAGCAAATAAACAACAAGCAGAATAGCGTGTGCAACAGGTCTATGTTAATGGAAGTGAGAAAGATAGTTCATCGGTGCTATATAGAGCCGATTCTGACATATGGAAGCGAATCATGGACAGTAGACATACAAATAAAAATACAATTAGAGACCACATAGATATAATTTCTTAGAAGAATGTTGAAAGTTCCCTGGACAACTAAAATGATCAACGAGGAAATTCTCATAGGCCAATGCCAAAAGGGAGCTCCTAAAAACATCAGAATGAAATAATCAACATTTTTCGGGCACATCATAGGAAGAGGAAAGTTTGAATACTTGGTTACAACTGATAAAATACAGCGAAAGAGAGATCTCGGACGACAAAGAGAGAAGATACTAGATAGCTTGGTGCCATGGCACGAAAAAAAGTCAACAAGAGAATTGATACCTTGTACTGTGGATAGAATAATGTGGAAGAACCCGGCCGCCTACACCAATCGATGATGATGAGTAGTGTAGGACCTTGTTTACACATGAGGATCTGTAAATAATGGAGTAAGTGGTGGAAAACAGGATTGCCAGATCACAGCTGTAACTAAAAACAAACCAAAATTGTGGTAATTATATGAAGACCTATATATTCAGCTCTTTTTTATTCTCATCGAACTTTTTAAAGCTACAGCATAAACCTTGCCAGGAGTAAATTACTGTATCATTGTTAATTGTTACAGTTGGAATGATGTTCCTGCTGCATTTATTCGATAGCAGTTGTTCTGCTCTAAATCTGGCAACATCCTATTATAGGATGTTTATAAAGTCGTTGTGCAGTGACTTGAATAGTAATTTTTGAAACTACGTCACTGAATGATGAAATGTACGTTGTGTCAACAATCCTGTCTGCAGCATAACACAACAAGCCGTTGTTATATTCATGGTTTCATTGCTGAAATGAAATTGTGTTAAACATTGAAAACTGTATTGTTTATTCATGTTGAACAGGTCTTCCGTAATGGTAACAAATATACTGAAGAAGTAATTCGACAATTTGTGCTGACATTTCCAGACTACACAAGTTTCCCAATGCGGTTAGGAATTTGATCAACAAGTTTCGTACTACGGGTAGTAATGACCTGAGGGCAGAAATCGTCACCCAGATTCAACAAATATCAGAGGTCATTATCCAGAAGGCTTTCGAAAATATTAAGAAGCGAGTCCACAAATGTCTTGAGGCCCGTGGTGGACATTTAGAACACTTGCTGCAGGCATAACTTCATCGTGTGAATAGCCACTTTACCAAATACAAGCCAACCAAGAACAGTAGTGTCTAGATGAACAATAAACATTTATATTACACTTTCCAGTAGTTTCACAAATATTTTCTCTGCACAACTTTATAAACACTCTGTATTTAATATTTTGTATATCTGATATCTGTGCTTACCTCAACATCATGAGAGAATATAAGTATTCAATTGCTTTTAATTTCCGACTTTTGTTTTCATTGAGGTCACTGTACGTTACAGCTTTTATTTTATTTGTGTTTGATTCCCGCTGGGAGCAGTGTGAATTGTACTTGTGGTTGGAAAAAAAAATACCCCCACGGTCGACCCAGCCGTTGGCAGAAATGGGTACCAGGGTATTACCCTGGGAAGGTGAGGAATGTCGCCTCGCATCTGAGTTTCGATGCTTGAGGCGACTCTATACAGAAATCTCCAAACATTTCTGGATAGGCGGCCGAGCACATATGGGTGGAAACTCGAGTGCTAAGACGCCGGTTCAAGTCTCGTACTTTACCTTTACCTTACCTTTTATTTTATTTATGGGGTATATTCTGAAAGTTTTCCTTGTGGCTAGTGAATAAAGGCCACATGTTCAGTACACTCGCTACGAGGTGTTCGATTAGAGTTCTTACTTCATCTGGGAGAGGAGGGAAAAATATTATTTTTCATTAAAACATAAACTTGATTCAAACCAGTGCTCACTTTATTTCTGAAAACGACATGTTTTATATTAGCTACAAGAGAGAATATCATCTAAACTGTTGCATTACGGTTACGAGAGAGAATATCATCTAAACTGTTGCATTACGGTTACGAGAGAGAATATCATCTAAACTGTTGCATTACGGTTACAAGGGAGAATATCATCTAAATTGTTGCATTACGGTTACGAGGGAGAATATCATCTAAACTGTTGCATTACGGTTACGAGAAAGAATATCATCTAAACTGTTGCATTACGGTTACGAGGGAGAATATCATCTAAATTGTTGCATTACACCTACAAGAGAGAATATAATTTAAACTACTGCATTACGTCTACACAAGAGAATTTCATCTAAACTACTGCATTACGTCTACACAAGAGAATTTCATCTAAACTACTGCATTACGTCTACACAAGAGAATTTCATCTAAACTACTGCATTACGCACTTTAGCTATTAAAGAACAAATAAAAAGCAAACTGCCATAATTTTTAATGGTTGGTTTTGAAACAAAGTGATCCAAAGCTGTTCACCTTCTACTGTGAGTCCATCATTACCTATCACTAGCTTGCCAAGGCTGGAGCTTGTCTCTGATGACAGCTTCCCTGAAGTATTTTCTGTCCTGTGTGAGATATTGATTAGCTGCAACAGTCCTCTTGTAAACGACATTGGAAGAATGTAAGGAAATACGGGGAGTAGGGACGGTGTGGAGTGAGTTGAGAAACACCGTATGTGTAGGGAAGTGACATTCCCAAAAAATTTGAGTGAACTGTTATTGGGTGAATAGAGAGGACAGTGTCGTGACTGAAGAGACAGGTGACAAACGTGGGGAAGTGAGTACAGAGGAGAGTCTCGTGATTGTAGAGTCAGGTGACAAACACGGGATAGTGAGTAGATAGGGGGAAGGGTGAAGGTGAAATAGAAGGGATGACGTTAAGAGAATCCATTGGATGGGAAATTAAGGAAGTGGTTGTTGATTGGCTGAAGGGCGAGAGATTTAAGGACCTTTAGAGGGGTAGAGAGAAACTTTCCAAGAGAAAAGACACACATGTAAACTAGGGAGTAGCCGAGTGGTCCCGCAATGAAGGCGTAAGTCCCAATTAGTAGTCGTTGGGCTCATGCTCTGTGATTAGAGAGAAATAGTTAAATGGAACATTGTAGTGGAGGAGCTCATAAAAAAAGCGAGATAGATAGCATAATGGGAGACATGTCAGTGACTAAATAGTAACAGTAAATTGAACCTGGTTATTAGGAAGATTCAGAAGGCTCTAAAGGTTAGATACCCTAGAAGAGAACTCTCACGAGGAGAGCTGCAATGAGGCTGTTGGGGAAATACTTTTCAAGAATAGGTTAAGCACAGTATAACTAGCCAACATTCTTAATAGGAGAGGCAGCGGTGTGCGTGAGGAAAGTGCAGTGTATAGTGAGATTCGGAACCATGTGTAATTAGTTTTACTTGGAGATCCGAGCGGGAATGTTAAACCGCTGGGTTGTTTATTGTTAAGGACTTGTTATAATGGACTCTAATAATACAGTCCTAAGATGTCTTATTCAGAGAGACTTTTGTATACCATGCAACGTGTGTGTTGCATCCAAGCTTGATAGAAGTAAAAACTGAAACAACGTGAAGTACTGAAGTCGTAATAGGTTTCACTAACGACTGATGATATATATGCTGTGGCGATAGAAGAAGCTGAGGTTGTGCGTGGTAAAGAGCCAGAGATTCAACAACGACCCACAAAAGAAACATCAGACAAGAGCCGAGTAAACAAGCGCTGTTACCCAGACTGTACAAGCCTGTTTAAGGTGTGTCGATGTGGACAGTATCAGGCCGGTGTTACATCTTTACGTCGCCAAACAGCTGTCAAGAGACTTATGACAAAATTGTTACAATTCTGACATACTGGTGTCCATTTAAATTTATTAAATTTCCTTGTCAATTTCGCTAACGGTTCGGTGATGGACGCGAATACTAGTATAAACCTTTGATAGTATCCACACATACCTAAGAAACTTCACACTTCTCGCACCTTAGTGGGCTGTGTCATCTCTCGATCCCTCTACAGACCCTTAAATCTCTCGCCCTTCAGCAAATCAACAACTACTTCCTTAATGTCCCATCCAATGGATTCTCTTAACGTCATCCCTTCTATTTCACCTTCACCCTTCCTCATATCTACTCACTTCCCCATGTTTGTCACATGTGTCTACAATCACGAAACTGTCCTCTCTACTCGCCCAACAACAGTTCACTCAAACTTCTCGGGAATGTCACTTCCCCATGCTTGTCACCTGTCTCTACAATCACGAGACTCTCCTCTCTACTCCCACAACAACAGTTCACTCAAACTTCTCGGGAATGTCACTTCCCCACACATACGGTGTTTCTCAACTCTCTCACACCGTCCTTACTCCCCTTATTTCCTTACATTCTTACAATGTCGTAAGAGTCGATTAAGGAGACTAGGGTCAAGGTCTTTGCTGGAACTATTGAGTTAGTGCAATTGAATTGAAGCCGTCTCCAGTGCTTTCACTAGTGTGCAGAGGGTGTGCTTCATACTTATTTACGAACATGTTAAAGAGGGAATCTTAGTACTATAATGTTACCGTGTGCAACGAAGATGACCCGTCGACTAAACTAAAGTATAACAAACTAAACAAAGACGTGCATAACCATCAGCACCCAAATATGCCATAGCTGTGTGCAAGTGACGACTAGATGATCAAGCTGTGGACTACGGAACATCGTATACTACACAACTGCTCCATATATGACTATCAGCTAAGAAGATTCCACTTGCCCAAAGACTGAACATTACAATAAAAGCTATAACTTGTCACACAGGAGTTCATGAAAACAGTGGAATCTATCAGTCTACCGTCTGACGGTGCAAACACCAAGATGTAACACCAAGATGTAAACACCAAGATGTGAACACCAAGTTGTGAACACCAATATGTAAAATACCAAAATGTAACACCAAGATGTAATCATCAAGATGTGAACACCAAGTTGTGAACACCAAGATGTGAACACCAAGTTGTAAAATGCCAAAATGTAACACCAAGATGTGAAAACTAAGATGTAAGCACCGAGATGTAAACACTGAGATATAAACACGAAGATGTAAACACCAAATTGTAAAATGCCAAAATGTAACACCAAGATGTGAACACAAAGATGTGAACACCAAGATGTGAACACAATAAGAAGACATTATGACTCACCTGTGTTCATATCTCACTGAAAGAAGTTTACATGTTACTTAACAGAAATCTAATGTATTTTTTTTAATCTGCATATTGACATTTATACTCCATAATGTATATTATGAAAAACTCTAGTTTTATTATAACTGACATTGTATTCCATGAGGATCAGGTTTACTTTGTTAAAAATGGTTGTTCAGTCATTCCTGTATAACAAAGTCTCATGTACAAAGAACAGACATGTGTTTATTTCTTCATAATCTTTTTGTTGATCCTTATAAGATCGTTGCTCTCATCCCAGCATGTCTGAAAAGCTTTCTCTCTATAGCTAGAGCACCCACTTCCTGTGATGTAAATCTCATTGTCTTACTGGTGTTCTGAAACCAACATATTCTTGGTCTATCCCCGTCTCGTCTTCCTGGAACCAAGCCTTCATTATTCCTGCCCACTGTTTCTGTTTGTTTGTGTGTTTTTGAGTCCAACATAATTTTATGTAAATGATGGCTACAACGGCAGACAATGTCTATATAGCATGAAAGCGTCCAGCGACTTGTAGGATAGGAAGCAGCTGATCAAGATCATACTCCCCCTTCTAGAAAGTATCTGATGACAGCATCTGAAGTCTGGCCAAGCAAGTAAGAATAGAAGAGGGTAGTCATTCTGGTATCCATAAATGCTATGCTGAATACGATTATGTTGGGCGAAAGGTGTAAGTATCTTGGTTTGCTGTAAACCTTAGAACTACGTATTTACGTCCACATAACGCTCTTTGAAGTGCGGATGATGAAGGGAAGTCGGGCGAATACAGAAGATGAAGAAGAAGTAACAGCAGCAGGAGAGGAAGAAGATTTCGTGTGAAATTCTTGAATTGAATTTGTGCCAAGCTGTACAGCAAAGTCTTGAACTCAGCTCGTTCTAAAATTATGAAGATAAGTTTATCCCGTCTCTAGCTAATATATGTATATACTATAGACAGGTAGGCAGGTAGGTAGGTAGGCAAGCAGATAGATAGATAGATAAATAGACAGACAGACAGACAGATAGATTAGATAGATAGATAGATAGACAGACAGACAGACAGACAGACAGACAGACAGACAGGCAGATAGACAGATAGACAGATAGATAGATAGATAGATAGATAGATAGATAGATAGATAGATAGATAGATAGATAGATAGATAGATAGATAGATAGATAGATAGATAGATAGATAGATAGATAGATAGATAGATAGATAGATAGATAGATAGATAGATAGATAGATAGATAGATAGATAGATAGATAGATAGATAGATAGATAGATAGATAGATAGATAGATAGATAGATAGATAGATAGATAGATAGATAGATAGATAGATAGATAGATAGATAGATAGACAGATATATAGAGGGGTGGATGGATGGATGTATGTATGGATGGATGGATGGATGGATGGATGGATGGATGGATGGATGGATGGATGGATGGATGGATGGATGGATGGATGGATGGATGGATGGATGGATGGATGGATGGATGGATTGATGGATGGATGGATGTGTGATAAATGCACGTTTCTGAGTAGCAAATAAGCTTGAGCTGTAGGCCAGAAGGGAACTATTTTTATATCTAGACTACACAGTTTAAATCTATGTGGCCCACCATGATTGATGCATAGTACAAACCTAGTGCAAATTGGTAAGATCTCACTTTATCAATTTAATATTTTCGCAATTAAAATTGAAAATATTTGTAGTTTGGTTCTGAAAGGGAATTAACCCAGACATTTGTCGTTTAAAAATGTCAGAGTGACAACTCTTGGTCAATGACTTCTGTACATGTAAATTGCTTGCAACATAATGTCTAGTCAATTTGTTGTTACTTTGGTACAAATATTACATCACCCCCCCCCCCCAACACCCCCCCCCCCCCCAAGAACAAATATATCTTTTTTAATGTAAAAGAAAACTTCGGAATAGCTAAATAAGCCACAAGAAAGACAAATATTTGTGTCATGTATTAAAATTAAGCAAAAGCAGCTTTCCAAAAATTTAGAAAATTACTGAGCAACCCATTTTTGACAATAGATTCAAGAAAAAGAGTTCTTAAATGTTGTGTAGAGCCAGTCTTAACATATGGATGTAAATCATGGACAATAGGACAACAGACAAGAAAATCACTGGAGGTTGTAGAGGTTAAGGGAAAAAGAAAGCTAATATCCAATATTAGAAAAAAATAACCATCATTTGAACATGTAATGAGAAGGGAACAGCTGGAATATATTATAACAGGGAAAATTGAGGAACGAAGAGATAGAGGAAAGCAAATAGAAAAGATATCAGACTGCTTAAGTGAATGGCTTGGCAGAATGTCAACAACAGAAATGATAAATAACTGTCGAGATCGAAAGTTGTGGAGAGACATGATCACCTACGCCAGCAGGCTTGGTACTTGATGATTAAAAAATAAAGTCAACGTGCCAGTCTTGGGTAATGCTTATACATGTATATATAAGTAGATTTTAACAAGACAACCAGGCGTGTTATCAGCTTATACATTAAGTAGATTTTAACAAGACAACCAGTCGTGTTATCAGTTTATACATTAAGTAGATTTTAACATGACAACCAGGTGTGTTATCAGTTTATACATTAAGTAGATGTTAACAAGACAACCAGGCGTGTTATCAGTTTATACATTAAGTAGATGTTAACAAGACAACCAGGCGTGTTATCAGTTTATACATTAAGTAGATTTTAACAAGATAACCAGGCGTGTTATCAGTTTATACATTAAGTAGATGTTAACAAGATAACCAGGCTTGTTATCAGTTTATACATTAAATAGATGTTAACAAGACAACCAGGCGTGTTATCAGTTTATACATTAAGTAGACGTTAACAAGATAACCAGGCGTGTTATCAGTTTGTATGAGAAGCTATTTGTAGTGACCTTATCTTAGTGTTCGAGTTACGATTTTTATTTCATCTTCGAGGGTAGAATATCTCAATTTTAGGTCAAAGTGAGAAATAAAACAAAGAAAATAAACATAAAATGTTATTGAGCAGTAAAACTAATAGAAGACATAGTAACTGAACTACCACATGGAATCAAAGTGGCAATGTATGCAGATGACCTGGTAATGTGATACACAGAGGAGTGTGCAACATTGGCCACCGAATTGTCCCAAAGAGTTATGAATGCACTAAACTAATGGGCAAACAGATGGTATATCAGCATCAATACAGACAAATACTGTACTACACTTTTCATTCTCTTCCCAAAACAAAAAGCAGGAACCATCTACATAAACAATGAGCCTGAGAAAGAAGACATATAAGCTATGTATCTCGATGTTACATTTCACAACAAACTATCTTGGAAACAGCAGATAAATAAGGCAACCAAAAAAAACAAGGAGGACGTTGGCTATTTTAAGAAAGCTGTGTGGAACCACGTGGGGTGCGAGTGGGAAAATACTCAGTAAAGTTTACCAACAGAGTATACACCCACATTTAGAATATGGATCATCGTCAGGGTGCTCAGCGTCATACACTACACTGCAAGAGCTGGATAAAATACAAAACCAAGCATTTAGAGTCATCACAGGAGCAATGAAATCAACACCAATATAGGAGATGGAGAAATTGTGGAGGATACCAGCACTGAGAGAACGGAGGGGCACAAAGGTACTGATGCAGGCAGAAAAATTATCATGCACGCCGAGACATCCAATGAAGGACCGATTCCAAAATCTTGCATTGGAAAGACTTAAGAGAAGCAGTTTTATCCACCAAGACAAATGAATTTGTAGAC
Organism: Megaustenia siamemsis; assembly: GCA_032433765.1. Taxonomy (NCBI): domain Eukaryota; kingdom Metazoa; phylum Mollusca; class Gastropoda; order Stylommatophora; family Ariophantidae; genus Megaustenia; species Megaustenia siamemsis. Next base: position 25,054,896 of record JAVIAB010000088.1, read on the forward strand.
AAACACCGGACATGCCAAGAGTTGTCAGCCCCCTACTGCTCATACCAGAACAAACTTCCTAAACGGAGGAATGCGAATTGTCAATACAACTACGGACAGAAGTGAAAGGAATACTTGACAATGAAGAACATAATAGTTTTTGTTGTTCAGTCTACCAATAACTGAACTCTGCAAGCACCACAGGGTCGTCCTGCGATGGATCCCAACTCACTGTGAGATACCAGGAAACGAGATAACAGATCAGCTGTCAAAGAAAGGCGCAACAGGCACACAACCAGATGCACCAGTTACATACCATCAGAAGAATATACAAAATTCAAGATCGGCACATCAACTACATGTACAAATGGACAGGCGCTCCAGACTGCTGAACACATATTTCAAGACTGTATTAGTTACTGACTGTACTGAGTACTGGCTGAGTACTGACTGTATTGACTGTACTATAGTAGACTGAGGAAAATCCATTGGTCCATGAATACAACACTACAGACAAAACTATATGGGTCACTGCAAGAATTACAAAAGACAGTAACATTTATACAGAAAATGACATTGCGGATATATAAACAATACTACAGGCGAACGAAACATCGATTAAAATACACTTTTTTAAAAGCAGTCGGTCAGCTATGGTTCGACCATATTTTATTATATTTTAATTATCACAGCCTCACTATACATACTGCTTAGTCGCCTTGAAAACCCATTAAAACTGGTTAAAATACAAATTTAAAAAAATCAATCTGTCAACTGTGAGTCACCGACATTCTTCGTATCTATTTATCGGTTACTCTGTACCACCGAGATACCATAAATACCCTTCCGTCAACTTAAAAACCCATTAAAAGTCATTAAAATATTAATTTTAAAAATAATCGGTCAATTATGAGTCGCCTTATTCTTCTTATATTTCACTATTATATCTCAACAATTATCTCCCCATTACCATCACATTTCACAATTATCTCTTCCCCCCCCCCCCTATTTGTTTTTACAATTATTTCCATTTTCCCACAATTATCTCCTTTTGTTATGCCCATCATGATCTTTTGGGGTGTCTGGGGTGACCCACTAATATCTGGAAGAGGACGGGGGGGGGGGGGGGGGTGTTGGGGGGGGGGGGTCCGTGTCCATCCGTTTCCATCGAAACCCACTTCAGATCCACACAAATCCAACAAAATGCATAATTCTAGTCTCTACTCACGCGGCGGGTAGACCATACAGTATTACTAACGGGTGCTATATAACATATGGTGTCGTAGAATGAATTATATGTATGGATTCAAGATGCGGTGAATAAATGAATTAGATGCATGGATTTAGATGTGGTAAATGAATTATGCACTTTTATCATATGTTTTACATTTATTTTGTTTCAGTTCTTATATATCCACAACAGTCCAGAAATCAGTGATGAACAGTGTGGTTTTGTTAGAGATAAAGGAATAAGCAATGCCATATACATCATAAGATCTTTAGTAGAAAGAGTCATGGAGATGAAAGCAGATCTATACCTATGTTTCATAGATTATACCAAAGCATTTGACAAAGTAAAGCACCAAGAGATTATCAACATTTTAGAAAGCATAACCGTAGACAGCAAAGATCTAAGAATATTAAAGAAAATGTACAGGCAACAAACAGCGGCTATAAGAACTGGAAACCAATTGGGAATGTTTCAACAAATAAAAGAGGGTGTTAGGCAAGGTTGTGTGCTGTCACCAGATTTGTTTAATATTTATAGTGAGATTTTTTTAAGATCCATAAGGGGCATGCCTAGAATAGCAATCGGAGGTCATAATATACATAATCTAACGTATGCTGATGATACAGTCTTAATTGCTAAGAGTGAAAATGAGTTACAAGAAATGTTAGACACTATAGTGAAAGAAAGCAAAAATAAAGGACTCAGCCTTAATAGCAAAAGGACAGAAGTAATAGTAATAACAAACAAAAAGGCATCACCTCTGTGCAAAATAAAGACAAGTGGAACAATATTAAAACAGGTAAATGAATTTAAATATCTGGGAACAATATTAACCTCAGATGGTAGGTGTACAACCGAGGTGAGATGCAGAATAGCTCAGGCAAAAGCAGCTTTCCAAAAAAATGAGGAAGATACTATGCAATCCATTTTTGACAATAGGAACAAGAAAAAGAGATCTTAAATGTTATGGAGAGCCACTTTTAAAATATGGATGTGAATTATGGACAATAGGACAACAGACAAGAAAATCACTGGAGGCGATAGAAATGTGGTTTTACAGAAGAATGTTGAGAAGACCATGGACAGCTAAGAAGAGTAATGAAAACGTTCTGAAAGAGGTCAAAGCAAAAAGAGAGCTAATTTCCAATATTAGGAAGAAACAATCATCATTTTTTGGCCATGTAATGAGAAGAGAACAACTGGAATATATTGTAACAAGTGGGAAAATTGAGGGACGAAGAGATAGAGGGAAGCAAAGAGAAAAGATACCCGACAGCTTAAGAGAATGGCTTGGCAGAAGGTCAGTAACAGAAATGATAACTGTCGAGATCGAAAGTTGTGGAGAGACATGAGTAGTATACCAGGGTCCAACTGATATACCTCAAACATAATATTTGACACACCCATGTATCAAATTTACATGAAAAATCAACCAAAAATTAGTAGTATATATCCAGTGATTGGACGGGTGAAAGTTTCAGCCGCACATAAATCCTTATATAAATAGTCTACCCGTACATGGAAGCACATTTTTCGTTATATGAGAGTCTACCCGTTCAATCACTGGATATATACTACTAATTTTTGGTTGATTTTTCTTGTAAATTTGATACATGGGTGTGTCAAATATTATGTTTGAGGTATACCAATAGGTTAAATTTACTATTTCTAACAGTTTCATGGGCGTAACCGCCAAAAATGGGTACCGGGGTAGTAATTTCAAAAGTTGTTTTCAAGTAAATTCTTGATATGGGGATGCTTAATATAAAGTTTGGGGTATGTCTAGAGGTTAAATTTACTATTTTTAACAGTTTCATGGGCGTAACCGCCAAAAATGGGTACAGGGGTAGTAATTTCAAAAGTTGTTTTTATGTAAATTCTTGATACGGGGATGCTTAATATAAAGTTTGGGGTATGTCTAGATGTTAGATTGACTATTTTTAACAGTTTCATTAGCGTAACCGCCAAAAATGGGTACGGGGGTAGTAATTTCAAAAGTTGTTTTTATGTAAATTCTTGATACGGGGATGCTTAATATAAAGTTTGGGGTATGTCTAGATGTTAAAATGACTATTTTTAACAGTTTCATGGGCGTAACCGCCCAAAATGGGTACAGGGGTAGTAATTTCAAACGTTGTTTTTATGTAAATTCTTGATACGGGGATGCTTAATATAAAGTTTGGGGTATGTCTAGATGTTAAATTTACTGTTTTTAACAGTTTCATGGGCGTAACCGCCAAAAATGGGTACGGGGTAGTAATTTCAAAAGTTGTTTTTATGTAAATTCTTGATACGGGGATGCTTAATATAAAGTTTGGGGTATGTCTAGATGTTAAAATGACTATATTTAACAGTTTCATGGGCGTAACCGCCAAAAATGGGTACAGGGGTAGTAATTTCAAAAGTTGTTTTTATGTAAATTCTTGATACGGGGATGCTTAATATAAAGTTTGGGGTATGTCTAGATGTTAGATTGACTATTTTTAACAGTTTCATGGGAGTAACCGCCAAAAATGGGTACAGGGGTAGTAAATTCAAAAGTTGTTTTTATGTAAATTCTTGATACGGGGATGCTTAATATAAAGTTTGGGGTATGTCTAGATGTTAGATTGACTATTTTTAACAGTTTCATGGGCGTAACCGCCAAAAATGGGTACAGGGGTAGTAATTTCAAACGTTGTTTTTATGTAAATTCTTGATACGGAGATGCTTAATATAAAGTTTGGGGTATGTCTAGGTGTTAAATTTACTATTTTTAACAGTTTCATGGGCGTAACCGCCAAAAATGGGTACAGGGGTAGTAATTTCAAACGTTGTTTTTATGTAAATTCTTGATACGGAGATGCTTAATATAAAGTTTGGGGTATGTCTAGGTGTTAAATTTACTATTTTTCTCGATTTCATGGGCGTCCCCTCATAAAGGGTCAAGGGGCGTAACAATCATAAAAGTGACTTTTAAGCAAATATTTGCTATGGGGATGTCTAAAATAACATCCGGGGTAAGTTTAGAGTGTAAATTTACTATTTGTAACAGTTTCATGGGCGTCCCCTCATAAAGGGTCAAGGGGCGTAACAACCATAAAAGTGACTTTTAAGTAAATTTTTGCTATGGGGATGTCTAATGTAAAGTTTGGAGTAACCCTAGAGTGTAAATTTACTATTTCTAACAGTTTCATGGGCGTACCCCTCATAAAGGGTCAAGGGGCGTAACAATCATAAATGTGTTTTTTAAGCAAATTTTTGTCTTTTGGTGAGGTTATATCAGGGGTGTAACCTACGTATTTGGTAATACATTCGCTTAGTAGAGTTATAGCAGGGGACGTAACTTTCATGTTTTGCTGTACTTTTCTTAGCCGAGTTGTGACAGGGGCGTGAACTTTAAGTTCATTCTTTCAATGTGGTGTTTTAGTGTGTTTAGTTTTTACTAGAGTTCTATGAAAATTTTCAATAATGATTTAGACACAGTCGCAACTATCATCAAGTGCAACATTTTTAGTAAATTGTAATTATTTATTAAGGTTTTCTCAGCTGTATTAAAGACTTTGGTTGATAAGTGGCCACTTTGGTATTGTATCTCTGGTCAAAGTGTATTTTTAGAAACTTATCGGGTCAAGATCAAGACATACTAGACAGCCTGCATTTTCGACTTTTTACTTATGAGATGAGATTTTTGGTCTTTTGTGTATAACTACTTTGAGTTTGGGTTGTCTTTTTGACAAACTTTTGGACTTTGTATATAACTATTTGGTCTTTCGTGTCTAACTATTTTGACTTTGGGTCTAAATTTTGTAGGGTTTTGTGCCCAAGTTTGTTCATATGAGTCGAAGTTTTGGGGCTTGTTGTTATATTAGTTGTCTTTTGAAGTAACATTTTGGACTTTGCGTATACCTTTTTGACCTTTCATGTCTAAGACATTTTGAGTTTGGGTTGTCTTTTTGACAAACTTTTGAGTTTGGGTTGTCTTTTTGACAAACTTTTGGACTTTGAATATAACTATTTGGTGTTTCGTGTCTAACTATTTTGACTTTGGGTTTAAATTTTGTAGGGTTTTGAGTTCAACTTTTTGGTTACGCGCCGAAATTTTTGTGAATTGGTGTTACATTAGTTGTCTTTTGGAGTAACTTTTTGGACTTTGCATATAAATTGTTGGGCTTTGTGTCTAACTATTTTGAGTTTGGGTTGTCTTTTTGACAAACTTTTGGTCTTTGCATAAACATTTACGACTTTTGTGTCGAACTAGTATCACTTTGGGACTAAATTTGTATGGTTTTGAGTTCAACTTTTTGGTTATGAGACGAAATTTTGGGGTTAAGTGCTACATTAGTTGTCTTTTGAAGTAACATTTTGGACTTTGCGTATACCTTTTTGACCTTTCATGTCTAAGACATTTTGAGTTTGGGTTGTCTTTTTGACAAACTTTTGAGTTTGGGTTGTCTTTTTGACAAACTTTTGGACTTTGAATATAACTATTTGGTGTTTCCTGTCTAACTATTTTGACTTTGGGTTTAAATTTTGTAGGGTTTTGAGTTCAACTTTTTGGTTACGCGCCGAAATTTTTGTGAATTGGTGTTACATTAGTTGTCTTTTGGAGTAACTTTTTGGACTTTGCATATAAATTGTTGGGCTTTGTGTCTAACTATTTTGAGTATGGGTTGTCTTTTTTACAAACTTTTGGTCTTTGCATAAACATTTACGACTTTTGTGTCGAACTAGTATCACTTTGGGACTAAATTTGTATGGTTTTGAGTTCAACTTTTTGGTTATGAGACGAAATTTTGATGTTAAGTGCTACATTAGTTGTCTTTTGGAGTAACTTTTTGGATTTTGCATATAAATTGTTGGGCTTTGTGTCTAACTATTTTGAGTTTATGTTGTCTTTTTGACAAACTTTTGGATTTGAATATAACATTTACGACTTTTGTGGTGAACTAGTATCACTTTGGGACTAAATGTTTATGGTTTTGAGTTCAACTTTTGGTTATGAGACGAAATTTTGGGATTAAGAGTTACATTAGTTGTCTTTTGGCGTAACTTTTTGGACTTTGCATATACATTGTTGGGCTTTGTGTCTAACTATTTTGAGTTTAGGTTGTCTTTTTAACAAACTTTTGGACTTTGCATATAACATTTACGACTTTCGTGTCGAACTAGTATCACTTTGGACCTAAATTTGTGTAGTTCGTGTTCAACTTTGTGAGTATGAGTCGAAATTTGGGGTTTGGAACTAAGTTTTCTTACCTGAAATGATCATCTTTACTGTTCTCTGTCATTCAATCAAGTGATAAAGATATGGAACTCCAAAGTCTAAGAGCTGCAGTAATCACCTTTAATGATGTATGTCGTTCGTTGAAGTGTGCAACACCGGTATTAAAGCCTTCAGCGGTCAAAATGAGGTCATAGAACTCTTCTGGAATTGGCTCAGGGGTCAAAATGAGTTCAAGTAATCCACCACCCAGCATTTTTCCCCCACCGCTGACCCGACAGCCACTACCTACGCTTGGGCTAACGCGCTTCTCTGATTGGTTACTCCACCTGTCAGTCATTTCTTTGCCCCCGCCTCCAATGTTAATACTCTTCTCTGATTGGTTAATCCAGATATCAGTCGATGTTGACGTAGTCACTCGCTGATTGGCTAATTTATTCATTTCTTACCAGGATATATTTAAACTAGACGGCGTTATATGTTTGGTTGATTCAAGGAAAGTTACTGTTCACTCTAGCGGAGACTATATTTTGCACAGTAAGTTGGCTTGTTTTCTCTTAACGTATGTTAAGGCTTATCGATAATAGGTTATATTCATTGTAGATGATTGAGACTATATTTTATACTGTAAGTTTGAATGTTTTCTCTTAAAGTATGGTAAGGGTTAACGATAACAGGTTATTCGACTGTATTGATGTAAAGTAGTTAAGATAAGTAATGTTGAATGTAATGTTCCTTCATGTTTTCTTATTGGTTGTATAAAAGTATGATATACCAGACAACCACCATACAGCCCTCATGCCACACTAGGCGACCGGTATACAGCCTCATGTCACACTAGACGCCCGGCATACAGCCTTATATCACACTAGATGACCTCCATACACCCCACATACCACACTAGATGACCTCCATACACCCATCACGATACACTAAACGACCTCCAACACCCATCGCTGCGATGAACATATTAGCAAGACAGACTGTATAAACTGTAAGGGTGTTAAAGCGTACACCAAACGAACGCCAGGGCTTTTTAAACTAGAGTACGAAGGGACGGCTCTTGTTAGCTTATGTAGTAAGACGTACCATTGTAGTGGAGATTACGATAAAATCAGTTGTAAAGGGCTAAGCAAGCAACACAACACATTAGATAAAGATATGTTTTTAGAGGTTCTCGTCACGCAAAAGGCTAAGGGTGGGAAAAATGTAGGTTTCAAAGTCTTAAATAATTCCATATTTTCCTACAGTCAAACAAGAAATGCTCTTTCCTATTTCTATATAAAAAGAAAAGTAGCTGATGATAATGTCTCGACTACACCTCTAGATATTTAACTCTTTACACTACCAGCTTAGACTAACCAGTAATCTCTAACAGTTTCACCCTTATGATTCATCGACAACACATAGCTAAGCAGACACCTAACTACATAGCTATAAATAATTGTTATCCTTGTACTATATATTTACTCAATGTACTGAATATGTTTGTAATGATATATAATATCAATGTATGTTATACACCTATTGAGATAATAAAAGAATAAAATATATCTTTTGTCTTTTGTTTTATATTGATTGTTTTTCAATGATGTTGTATAATCTACTAACCGGTCACTATCGATCAACTACATCAAGAACTCCAAAGTCAGCATACACCAGACATAAACACGTCACTTCCGGGGTCACCTGGACTAGAGGTCAACATCCCGACACGAGCTGTCATGGTTAACTCCCCATGCGCCACACGTGTTATGCGCGCCACGCGCCACACTATATATCTTTGTTAATTTACGGGCCTAATAATAAACAGTTGGACCCTGGTATACTACTGACATGATCACCTACGCCAGCAGGCTTGGTATTTGATGATGATGATGATGATGATGATGATATCAATAATAGGATTCACTAAATTAAAGGCTCTTGTCTGATGGTGGCTAGTTAAAATATTTTGGCGAAATAATAACCTCACTTGTCTCAGCATCGAAATATATGGGTGATGAAGAATAATTGATTTTCTTCGAAGTTGATGCTTTTCTAACTCATAGAGTTAGTTCCTGTTAACGTGTTATAGGGCGTCGAGCTGTGATTGAACTCAGGCTGGCCGATTGGCAAGCCAAAGGGCCAATCACAAACTCATCAATGATGTTCCTTTTAGTGTACCCTTTAATTTATGAACAGGAGTAGCTCGTCGCAGTCTCCGAATGATGTAAGATCACAACGGTTGATAGAAATACAAGATTTGGATACCGAGATTTAACAGCACAACAGTTGATAGAAATACAAGATTTGGACACCGAGATTTAACAGCAGTGAATATCAGCGAAGAGCCGCGATGGCTCAGTGGTTAGTGAACTGGACTACAAAGGACAAGAGGTAGGGTTCGATCTCAACCGACGGCTTCCATTGTCCCCCTGCCTTAAATGGGTACCGGATTTTTTTTCTGGGAAAGTAAAGCGGCACGGGCGTAATAGTGACCACATTATCCCAAAAATCATGTGATAAAACGAGATAAATTCGCAGTCACAATATCAAACAAATACCAAGTCCTCCAACAACTTGAAAATACAATAAATATAGAAGTTCATTGGAAACAGGTAAAAGATATATCGAAAGAGACATGCGAAGAAACACTAGAGAAAAGAGAACGTCAGAATAAGGCATGGATGACAGCAGAGACCCTGGACAAAATTAAAGAAAGAAAGAACAAGAAAACAGACATAAATAAAAGCAAAACGAGAAGTAATAAAGCCAAGACACAGGAAGCTTACACAGAGGTGAACAAAAAAGTGAGAAGATGCATTAAAAGGGATAAGAGTAAATATATAGATGAACTAGCTAAAGAGGCAGAAGAAGCAGCAAATTAAAGGGAATATGAAAGAACTGTACAACAGCACAAAGAAATTAGGTGGAAAATACAAACAGATCAATGCCTTTATTAAAGATAAGTAAGGAAATCTGCTTAGTAATATAAGGGAACAAATGGAGAGATGGAAAGAGCACTTTGAAGAACTTTTGAATAGACACGGCTCAAATAATCCTCCAGATATACTACCAGCAGAAGAAGAGTTACACATTAACTGTGGAAAACCAAGCAAAGAAGAAATAATGAAAGCCATCAAACTATTAAAAAACGGTAAAGCCACAAGAGCAGATGAAATTCCTTCGGAAGCCATCAAAGCAGATATTAACACCTCTACCAAGATGCTATATAATCGTCTTCCTCTTTCCTTCCTCATTTGCCGTTCAGCGTCGAGGGGAGATATAATTTGCGGTCGTTTGCTCTTCTGTTCGTTCTCTGCTGCTGCTATGTTTCCTAGTGCTTCTAATATTCCATCGATCCATCCTTTTCGTGATCGACCCTAGGGTCTGGTGTTCTCACAACGTTTGTTGAAAGCTCGTTGTGTTGTGTTTTGTTCTTTCTGCCTTGTCACGTGGCCAAACCATTTTATCTGTTGTTTCCTTATATATTCTATGGCGGGGGCTATTCCTAGCTTTTTTCCTCAGTTCTTCATTTCTGATCTTATCTCTCAGACTGCTATATAATCTATTACATAAAATTTGGGAGAGGGAAGAAATACCTAAAGACTGGAAAGAAGGTTATATGATCAAACTACCAAAGAAAGGAAGTTTACAGGAGTGCACAAACTATAGGGGAATTATGCTACTATCAGTGCCGGGAAAAATATTAAGCAGAATCATTCTGGAGAGACTAAAGGAGGCTATAGAGAAGCACTTGATAGATGAACAAGCAGGTTTTAGGAAGAACAGATCATGTGCTGATCAAATAACTACTCTACGTATAATAGTTGAACAAAGTTTAGAACTAAAATCCCCACTTTATATTTTATTCAAAGATTACGAAAAGGCATTTGATAGTTTAGACAGAAGAATGCTTTGGAAGTTGTTGAGTCATTACGGAATCCCCATAAAGGCTATTAACCTGATAAAAACAATGTCTGAAGGAACGAAATGTAGTGTGGTGCATGAAGGACAGCTTACAGAAGCATTTGAAATAGGAACAGGAGTAAGGCATGGATGCCTTCTGTCTCCATTTCTCTTTCTACTGGCCATAGATTGGATTATGAAAATAACTCAAAACAACAGAAATGGAATCCAGTGGTCACTGACCAAACAACTTGATGATTTAGACTTTGCTGATGACATAGCTCTCCTATCACACAGCCATCAACAGATGCAGGATTAAAATGAGCATACTAGATGAGAGATCACAACAGCTAGGACTGAAGATTAATAGAGATAAGACCAACATTATGAGAATTAATACAGTTGGCAATAACAAAATAAAACTAGGAGAAATACCTCTATTAGATGTACAAACTTACATATATCTGGGCAGTAATATAGATAAAGAGGGAGGAACAGAAAATCGTACCAAAATAAGGATATCAAAAGCAAGAGGAGCTTTCATTGCACCGGGATACATATGGAAATCCAAAGAAATTAGGTTAAATACAAAAATAAAAATGTTCAACTCAAATGTTAAGGCGGTCCTATTATATGGTTGTGAAACATGGAGAACAACAAAATTGACAATCACGAAGATACATACTTTCATAAATGGATGCTTACGCAGAATAAAAAGATGGAAATGGCAGGACAAAATCACTAACATAGAATTATGGAAATGTACCAGTCAAATAAATACCAGTGGATAAAGAGATACAGCGAAGACTATGGCGCTGGATAGGACACACACTACGGAAGCCAACTGAGAGTATTACACAACAGGCCCTTTTTGGAATCCCCAGGGGCAAAGACAAAGAGGAAGACCTATGAATTCTTGGAGAAGACAGATAGAAGCAGAGATGAAGATGATGGGGAAGACATGGAATTATCTTAAAAGAATGGCAAAAAACAGAACGACTTGGAAAGTGTTTGTTGAAGACCTATGCTCCACAGGGAGCTAAAAAGGTAGAAGAAGAAGAAGAATATCAGCGAAGAGCCGCGATAGCTCAGTGGTTAGTGAACTGGACTACAAAGGACAAGAGGTAGGGTTCGATCCCAACCGACGGGTTCCCCCAGCCTTAAATGGGTACCGGGTTTTTTTCTGGGAAAGTAAAGCGGCACGGGCGTAATACTGACCATATTACCCCAAAAATCATGTGCTGAAGGTCTGTAAAATTTATAGTCACTAACACCATATTCCCTATACACCACTTCGCGAGACGGGTCACTAACACCATATTCCCTATGCGCCACTTGGCGTGACGGGGCTCTTTGATTTTGATTTGAATATCAGAGAACAGTAAAAAGAACGATCAAGTACACTGCAGTTTACCAGTGACATTTTCGCTATCTTGCTAATTTACTTTTCTCAGAAATGTAATATGTGTAGGATTTTTCTTGTGCACATTAAAGTTGACTAGAAGGAATTGTAGCCAACTTGTTTAAAAACGTGTGTAGCGAAATAATGAACAAGAAAGCCCCAGGTCAGTCTGTCTCTGAAACAAATCTTTTGATAAGAAGTGATCTATTAAAATATTACAAACACAAAAGTTAATTAAGTTAGGTTTATGTGTATGTTTGTATGGTGTCATAATCGGGAACCACTCTGCCAAACGTTCAGTTTTTTTTTTTTTTTTAAATATAAACGAGAGGAGTGGACTAGACTCGAGCATCTTCACCAATAACGATACAGACTATAAAAGCATCGATAAGTTGTAATATTGAAGGTCAAAGGAGATGTGTGTTTAATCATCGAGCTGACGGAACTATTATTATACACACTCATAGCCACATTAACCATCTTGTGAAATTATTTGAGCATCTTCATGACTACCTTGAGTACGTGCAAAGAGATTGGTTCTGCTAATCATTAACTATGCCAGAAAACTAAACGTAGAACCACATAGATTTTTTTATTCTTGGCTGATCGTCTTTAATTAAAAACAGACGTCCACTCACGCGCACTCAGACACAGCTCACCCACACACATAAGCACACGCACGCACACATTTTTTAATAGCTGATTCGTTTTCTGGATAGTACCAGTTCTACTGTAGTAGAATACGAAACTTGTAAAAATACAGCTGTTACTTCCGTTCCTGAATGGTCATCTTTAAAAATAGACTCGGAGAGATCACACATAGACATGACTGCACACACACAAACACAAACATACACAGAGACACACACTCGTGCGCGTTCTTATTCATCCCGGGTTTTCCCTCTTACAATCTTTTTCCCGGAACAAGTCAATTCTACATACATAACACAACGGTAGTTATTGCTACATTGAATATGAAAATGTAACCCCCTATTTTCCCCATACACCAGAGATGATATAAGGAATAAGAGATACAATAAGAATACACGATTATTAATGCCCCTACAAAGCCTGCTTCAATGTTCTCAAACCTAGTGGCTGTATGTTTAATCATTAAGTAAATATTATTATCTTAGCTCGTCAAATTGTAATTGTTATATTTTATACAAAACTATTTATTGATATGTCTGTGAACATTGACAGTTAACGACACAATAAAAATTACAACTGTCGAAATAAGATTTGATCGAAAGATATTGAATGTAACAAGTTACAAGTAACAAGTTACAAGTAACACTTCCGAATAACAGGTATCATGTTAGTATTCATATGTTTGTAACCGTCGGCTCATTGTTTGATAATGAGGTTAACACGACGCATGCCACCTTTCTTTCTCATAAAAATACCAGTCGTCCATTTATTAAGGCTGAGCAAGTTTAGAGGTCGATCGTTCGACTTCAAAAAATTAACTCGATCTCTAGTCCTTAGCAAACCAGCTAACAAACCTCTTCGCTAACGTGGCGGTTCAACAGAATGTTACAAGAGCAGACTATGAAAGTGTATCACAAAGAGAAGGATTTTTTCCCCCTCACATGTTATGATTGACGCAATCTACATCTCACTTTTAGCTTCAACACACCATTGTATCTGCCATGATACTACCGGAATCTCACTTCTAGCTTCAACACACCATTGTATCTGCTATGATACTACCGGAATCTCACTTCTAGCTTCAACACACCATTGTATATGCCATGATACTACAGGAATCTCACTTCTAGCTTCAACACACCATTGTGTCTGCCATGATACTACCGGAATCTCACTTCTAGCTTCAACACACCATTGTGTCTGCCATGATACTACCGGAATCTCACTTCTAGCTTCAACACACCATTGTGTCTGTCATGATACATGTACTACCGGAATCTCACTTCTAGCTTCAACACACCATTGTGTCTGCCATGATACTATCGAAATCTCACTTCTAGCTTCAACACACCATTGTGTCTGCCATGATACTACCGGAATCTCACTTCTAGCTTCAACACACCATTGTGTCTGCCATGATACTACCGGAATCTCACTTCTAGCTTCAACACACCATTGTGTCTGCCATGATACTACCGGAATCTCACTTCTAGCTTCAACACACCATCAAGTCTGCCATGATACTACCGGAATCTCACTTCTAGCTTCAACACACCATTGTGTCTGCCATGATACTACCGGAATCTCACTTTTAGCTTCAACACACCATCAAGTCTGACATGTATCGCCCTTTTTGTCTTGTCAGACAGTCTATAGTAGAGGCTATTGTGTATTTTTTTTTAGGTTTTATTTTTGTCGAACAGCTTCTCTCGTGGCTAATTATACCAATGTTTGACAAACACACGCGGTCACAGAATGAACAAGTCAGGCCCACTGGTCCACGGGGTTTTCCATCCTTTTTCATGAGTCTTTTCTCTTCTATGTTTTGCCTTAAAAAAAAAAAAGTAAAGTACCCCCGTCACGCCAAGTGGCGTATAGGGAATATGGTGTTAGTGACCATAAATTTTACAGACCTTCGGCACATGATTTTTGAGGTAATGTGGTCGGTATTACGCCCGTGCCGCTTTACTTTCCCAAAAAAAAATCCGGTACCCATTAAAGGCTGAGTGAACCCGGAGGCCGTCGGTTGGGATCGAACCCAACCTCTTGTCCTTTGTAGTCCAGTTCACTAACCACTGAGCTATCGCGGCTCCCATGTTTTGCCTTAGCACAGTCTCAAATGATGTTATACCGTTCCTTATACATGCTCTCCGTGATGTGCGATCACTTGCCAGATGTTCTCAGTCATTTTCACAGATGAAGTCATTAAGATTTACAGATATCTCTATATCGTAGTTTAGGTCTGCCGATTTGTCTTTTTCCGTGTGTTAGTTCACCATATAGTATTTGCTTGGTGATGCGCTTTTCTTCCATTCGCTGGACATGCCCCAGCCATCTTAGTCTTCGGCTTCTGAGCATCGACATGATTGTTGGGGTCTTAGCACGTTGCAGGACAGTTAAGTTAGTTATTTTGTCCTGCCATTTGATGTGTATTATTCTGCGGAGACATCGCATGTGGAAGACATCTAGACTTTTTTTTCGTGATTTGAGTATGTTGTCCAGGTTTCAGATCCATATAATAGTATGCTAAGCACAAAAGTTTGATATATTAAGAGTTTGGTCTTTAGTGTTAGTTTCATGTTGTTCCAGGCCCTTTCTGTGAGTTTGCCAAAAGTCGTTGCTGCCTTACCAATTCGGCTGTTTATTTCATCATCAAGAGAAATGGTTTGCGTAATTATGGATCCAAGATACGTGAATTTCTGAAATGATTCTAGTGGACAATCTTTTAGAGTGATTAATAGAGGTTTGATGTCGCATTGACTTAGTATTACTGTTTTCTGAACACTAATTTACAGTGAAAAAAGGTTGCATGCTTTGTCCAGGTTGTTGATCAGCGATTGTAGGGTGGCTTCACTATGAGTGACTAGGCCTGCATCGTCAGCAAATAAAAGTTCTTTATGTAGGGCAACATTTGTTTTTGTTTTTGCTCCTAGTCGTGCTAAGTTGAATAGTGAGCCATCTGATCTTGTGCGATTGTAAATATCTCCTGAGCTACTCATAGCAAGTCCAGGGCACATGGTCCTTAAGTTCCATGTGATAAGTTTAAACATTGGCGCTTTCTTCCTCGTTTCACTTTGCCTACTCTGCCTGGGCACATACTATGGAAATAGTGCACCCAGTCGCACTACCCCACTCTCGACTTCGTATCAAAGTCTGCTATGATACTACCGGAACTCTCACTTCTAGCTTCAACACGAAATCATGTCTGCCATGATACTACCGGAATATCACTTTTAGCTTCAACACACCGTCATATCTGCCATGATACTACCGGAATCTCATTTTTATCTTCAACACACCATCATGTCTGCCATGATACTACAGGAACCTCACTTTTAGCTTCAACACACCATCATGTCTGCCATGATACTACAGGAATCTCACTTTTAGCTTCAACACACCATCATGTCTGCCATGATACTACAGGAATCTCACTTTTAGCTTCAACACACCATCATGTCTGCCATGATACTACCGGAATCTCACTTTTAGCTTCAACACACCATCATGTCTGCCATGATACTACCGGAATCTCACTTTTAGCTTCAACACACCATCATGTCTGCCATGATACTACCTGAATTATAATTTTCTGTTAGGAAATTACTCAATTTCATAAATAATCAGAGCATCTTTTTTATTTAAAAAAATAGTTCAAGCTTCATCATTTCATCCCGTGCAACAAGAAAATCGTAATACACCAGGAGTTTCTGGAGTCTCTGGTCTACTTACATTCGTCGAATGGATATCTTCTTAATCTTCTTCTGCTTCTTTCACGTCTATGCGTAAAAATGAATAAGTTCGAAGAAAACATTGGTCAGCTCAAGGCTGGTCACGTCACCATACAGCATGTCCCAATATGACTCCGGTGATGGCAACAAGAATCTTCTATTTTCATCATATGTAGGACATGATTGTAGCAGATGTTCAGAAGTCATTGTGCCTGAATGGATATGACAGAGGCCAAAACACCAGTAACTGAGCTGATGGCGATCAACGACAGTTCTCTGCAAGGGTCAAGGTCGATGAAAAGCCGAGTTGATCAAGGCCATCCTCCAATTCCTAGTGGTGCTCCTGGAATTAGACTAACTGGTCTGGTCAAGGGAAGGTAGAGGTAAAATACGAGACTTGAATCAGCGTCATAGCAAGCGAGTTTTCACCCATATGTCTCGGCCGCCTACCCAGAAGTGTTCGGAGACTTCTGGATTTATATACATGTTACAACTCATTAATATGGACTGCTCTGCCAAGTCAACTGAAGTTTTTCACTTTAGGGATTTTGCATCATCTTTTCATGGGTTGTTGGCTGCATTCACTAGAGTAATCGGGAATTTATGGGCGCAGCCATTGTTGTGTGTGCTACGTCATCATAATGGCTGATCGTGTGATCATCAATATGGGCACAGTCAGAAATGAGAGATTTGGTGGGCGTATAGGAAGACTGATTAACCAACACAGAAATGGAGTCGTCAGTCGCTGGACACTTCGAGACTTGCTGAGGAGGGGATCTGAGTACATATGGGTATGTTAGGAGTGCAATGATGATGACCCGATAATAACTCAATAACTAACACACCGGCCGTACGCTAATGATGGAAGGCGAAATGACGGAGCTTTGTTCATGACTTTGAAGTACCGGGGTGACTCCCGGAGTTTCATGTTTTTCAGGAGGGATGTTGTCTAGTATCAAGAGAGCTACTGTGAGATCGAGGGTGGACATGTGGTTTATAATTTCACACATTCACATTGCAGGGAGATCATAAGGTCTGTTGTTAGATGTGCGACGGGAATAATCCGATGACTAACTGTGTTTCATTGGTTAGGATTTATAGTAAAAAAAACTATGTCCTAACATCATCAAGCGCTATACATAAAAAGAAAATATGACGATCAAAATTTTCAAGAGGACGTGACCTCACGGTCAATATGGTGGATAGGCGGCAGGAACCATTAATGGTTATATCTGAAAAGTGTTCCTTGTTGCAGTTTCCTCATATTCCAAGTCTGGATTGTTTTTAAATTTTCACTTGATTTGGAACTTCTCTGTTCTTCTTTTCCTGCCACCAAATTCTCTCAATGTTTCTATAAGAATTACTTTTCAAATTATTCAATTTTAAACATTCTGCTTCTTTACACCGTAATTCTTATCTTTTTTTTTCTTTTTCTAATGAGACTTCACGTTTCTCTTTACTTTTTTCAGTCACAACTAATCCTCGGTGATTTCTCTCCCATACGAGTCTTTTTTTTTCTTTTTCTAGTCAGCCAGAACCCACCGGAACGCGTTTAGATAAACTTCTAGGTCTTAACAATTCCAAGATACATAATTTATAAATAATTGACAACTACAATGGCCGCCAATTTGCATTCTCATGTTATTGCCGTTGTTGGTACGATCGTATAAATTCAAGAACACCGAGGCTTCATATGCATTTATTACTAATGTCTACTTTTATGAGATGATATTATAGAAATTCAGGTACATTTATATTTAATTTTAAGAAATGCACTGCCAAGTTCTCACTTCTTCTTCTTCTACTACCTTTCCAGCTCCCTGCGGCGCACAGTATTCAACAAAACACTTTCCAAGCCGTTCTGTTTCTTGCCATTTTTTAAAGATCATTCCATGTCTTCCCCACCATTTTCATCTCTGCTTCCATCTGTCTTCTACAAGAACACTTCGGTATTCCTCTGTTTTTTTTTTGGAGGGGGAGAGGGGAGTACAAAAGGGGCCTGTTGTGTAACACTCTCAGTTGGCTTCCGCAGTGTGTGTCCTATCCAGCGGCATGGTCTTTGCTGTATCTCTTTATTCACTGGTGTTTGACTGGTACTTTCCCCATAAATTCTGTTAGCGATTTTGTCCTGCCATTTCCATCCTTTTATTCTGCTCAAACATCCATTAATAAAGGTCTGTATCTTCACGATTGTCACTTTTGTTGTTCTCCGTGTTTCACGACCATATAATAGGACTGACTTAACATTGGAGTTGAAAATTTTGTTTTTGTATTTAACTTAATTTCTCTGGATTTCCATATGTTTCTCAGTGCAAAGAATGCTCCTCTTGCTTTATATATCCTTACTTTGTTATCATTCTCTGTTCCCCACTCTTTGTCTGTATTACTGCCCAGATATATGTGAGATTGTGCGTCGAGTAAAGGTATTTCTCTTATTGTTATTTGGTTATTGTCAACTGCATTAATTTTCACAAATATGGTCTTATCTCTATTTCTTTGCAGTCCCATCTGTTGTTACCTCGCATCAAGTATGCTAATTCTATTTTGCATCTGTTAATGATTATGTGATAGGAGAGCTATGTCATCAACAAAGTCTAAGTCATTAAGTTGCTTGGTCAGTCACACGGAAAAAGACAAATCGGCAGACCTAAACAACGATATAGAGATATCTATAAATCATCTCTGAATGATTTCTCCATCTGTGAAAATGACTGGGAACACCTGGCAAGTGATCACACATCATGGAGAGCATGTATAATGAATAGTATAACATCATTTGAGACTGTGCTGAGACAAAACTTAGAAGAGAAAAGACTAATGAAAAAGGATGGAAAACCCTGTGGATCAGTGGGCCTGACTTGTTCATTCTATAGTCTTGTGTGTTTATCAAACATTGGTAGAATTAGCCATGAGAGAAGCTGCTCAACAAAAACAAAACCTAAAAAAAAAATACACAATAACATCCATTAGGACCATCTGACAAGACGAAAAGGGCCATATATATTCTGAATACAATGTGTTTTTATTTTTTCTTAATGTGTATAATAGTGAGGCACGTGTAAATTTACGAACCGGTATATCCGTCTTCGTCATGCATTCATTCAGGACAGCTTTCCCAGAATTTGGTTTTCCTGGCCTTCATGCATTGCAACAAATGTTTGTATTCATAATTGTCATTTCAAGGAAAGCAGTCGTGTCAGACAAACGAATCTTTCCAACACAGGGTAGTTTTAATGTTTACTACTTTTCAGTGAATTGTCCATCAGGATATTAAACTTCTGTCACATTCTTTTTTCTTTAAAAAAAAAAGGTTTTCATCTAACCTTTTCCTTGGTTAGCACTGGCCTACCTGGTGTGTATTTTGGACTTGAGCTGACATGACCGACAATGGCCATCATGCATGTGAGGTATCCTATATACATCTTATAGTTTATACCAGGTATAAACTACGCTGTGCTTATATCCACATTCACGTGTCACTGTAGATTCCCTATATGCAATGCATATCTTTGTAATAATAGGTAATGGCTCATCGTACATCCATAGACCGGCCGTACGCTAATCTTACGGTCTGTTGTTTGATGTGCGACAAGGATAATCTGACGACTAACTGTGTGTCTATATGTTCGGAATTGGTGTCAACAACGATGGCCTAACAACATCAAGCGCTATACATTTTTAAAAAAATACGACGATCATCATTTTTAAGAGGACGTGAACTCCCGGTATATGGTGGATAGGCGGTGGGAACAATTGAAGACTATGCATGAAAAGTGTTCCTTGTTGCAGTTTCCTCATATTCCAAGTCCGGCTTGTTGCAGGAGCTACTGAGTTAAGTACTCTGTGCACACCGTGAGCTGTGTGTCTCATCCGTTTTGATTATGTTTCGATATTCCAATTGTTTATGATGAATGATGATATCGTATGACAGGGAACCGTTTGCTGTGTTCACTTTCTGCACGGTTTCGCCTTATGTCTTTTGGCGTGTGCTGAGACTGCTACGATGGGGACTACAGATACCTTTCTTTGTTTGGGAGATGAGATTCCGATGATTACGCTGGCACGGGCGGTTGAGCAATTATGGATTTTAATTCGTTTGCAGTGATACAGGGACCGTCCATAACCAAATAACCAAATTTTTGTAATAATAATATTACAAAAAAAACATATATTTTTGAAATTTTTTCTTGCAAATATTCTTGAAAA
This sequence comes from Megaustenia siamemsis, assembly GCA_032433765.1. Taxonomy (NCBI): domain Eukaryota; kingdom Metazoa; phylum Mollusca; class Gastropoda; order Stylommatophora; family Ariophantidae; genus Megaustenia; species Megaustenia siamemsis. Next base: position 25,075,190 of record JAVIAB010000088.1, read on the forward strand.
TCTTTGATTATTTTTGGTTTTTACTTCTCTCCCCCCTCCCCCCACCCTTTCTACAGGAATACAGCTGATTGTTTTCGGAAGAATCGCGTATACTTGGTAATTGTTTGCATGGCGCAAATCCAACAATTGATGCAATATTTAGATTTCAATTCTTGTAGACTATCTGGCCGCAGTCGTAACCGAGAACCGTTACTGCTAGACTGAAGTATGACAAGACACACACAATTGCCCTGCGTTTCATCATCGCCGGTCTGGCAGACGAGAGAGCAGACTACAACGTGCCCGCTTCTACAGCTTGGGAAGTCTAGCGGTTGTTATTCTTCAAACCGGCTGTGAATATATGTGTGGTTAAGTTGTAATCAGTGCAGTTGACAATATGCCTATCATTTCGGTGAAACGAGATGATCTTTTTGAATCTTTAGGAAAAACATACAGTGAGTACTGAATCATTTTATAATCCAATGATGAACAAACTCATCAAACTGCTCTATTTATTTATATATATTATTTATTGTTGTGTTGGCGGCTTCTCTCAGATTCTAGTCTAAGTCAGTACTTTTTTTTTTTACTGTCTACTTTACTAGATTCAAATCTATCATTTCAATCAACTATTTAATAATTTAATCATACGTGGATAAAAATGCGAAAATGTTTAAATTATTTAATATAAATGAAATTCATCGGGATCAATACGATTGATTCATATCAGATCATAAGATAGATTGGTTATTTAATATAATAATTAATAAATATATTATATTAAATATTAAAATATTATATTATATTGATTTATAATTAATTTATATATTTTATGTTTGTTATTATTATAAATTTTCAATTATTTTGGACACAATTTGAATTTTTGTAGTAATAGTAATTTCTAAAATTAAAATTAATACATTTACTACATAAAAAAATAGAGGTCTTATTAGTCTTATTATATTACTTACTAGTTTCAAGTTTGAAAAAGACCAGAAGATGAGAAGACCTCTGACTTTGCCTTATTCTTATTTTTATTTATTTATATTATATATTTTGTGTCTGTCAACTTGCCTTTTTAGTAGTATCATTATGATTCACCCAGTGAAACATATTTTTTATAATACAGTTTGGTAATACAATACATATATAGCACACATCATTATTTGATTTGCAGCATAACAAACTTTGTAGTATTGACTATAGAATAATATAGAAATAATATACATTATTTAGAAACCATATAGTGGTTAGTGAACTGGACTACCACGGACAAGGGCAGGGGTAGGGTTCGATCCCAACCGACGGCTTCCGGGTTCACCCAGCCTTAAATGGGTACCAGATTTTTTCTGGGAAAGTAAAGCAGTACGGGCGTAATACTGACCACATTACCCCAAAAATCATGTGCTGAAGGTCTGTGAAATATAGGGTCACTAACACCATATTTCCCTATACGCCACTTGGCGTGACGGAGGTACTTTACTTTTTACTTATAGAATAGAGTGTAGAAATAAATTTAAATTGAAATATAATACGGAGTAAGAATTCAAAACATTAATTAAATTCATCCACAAAAAATATTCTTTTAAAAAAAAAAATGGATTTCTACTTCAGTTACATCAAGCAAATTTTATTGGATTGGAATTTTTTTAAGTAGTAAATAATGTGCTAACCATAAAAATTATATACTGTATTTTGCAAGCAACCCACCTACTGAATGAACTAAGTTACACTACACCTTATATGATAATTCAGCATCAATTTTGAGCTTATGTTAGCTTAACAGAGTCAGCAAAGTCAATTAGTTAATTAATTTATTAAGTTAATACTGAAGTCAAATTAGTCATACTCAATCATAATAATGTAATTAATGTTTAAAGAGACTCATAGTGACATGAGATTCATAATAACTGTTTATTATTTATAGTATTTAGTTAGTAAATTACAGATCTTCACACGCTACTGCTGTTATTATTGCGTATTTCCAAAAAAGAAAACATTAAGATGTTTATATTTATTGGATTTCTCTCAACAAAATCTGTAATCACTTTTCACTTTACTGTATATGTAATGATAGATAGTAAAATAAATAATATATTCTTCTTTCCATATACACCCTCTCTCCAAACCTATTTTTTCTCTTCTTCAACTTCTTCAATCTGTTTTGTTATTGTCTTAAATGTTCAAATCTGAACCAGCGAACCTAATGGGGATTTATTATTTAAGGCTATGATGTTCATTCTTTTCAATTACTGTCTGTTTAGTGTTTCATCATGTCTACACAAGCAAGCTATATGATGATGTCACCAGCATTTGAGCTTACGAACACTGTCTTTGAATTTATTAATATTAATGTCTAGAAGTGTATATAACAGATAATGTCTACAAAAGTGTCTGGTTTTTTTTTTAATGAATTCTGTGTTAGAACGCTATGTTAGATAACTCAACAGGAGTTTTACTAAATAAATCAGCTTAGTGTGGATGTTGATGTTTGTTCCTGCCAAATCATAAGGCACAAAAAAAACTATTAATCCATGCACTTGATATATTAAACATAGGTTTAGTATTTAAGGTTCATATTTAATTTGATGTCTTTGTAGCCATATGCTGTAACTGCTATGTTTGTTCATTAGTGCGGCCAACTTACAATGAAGTATTCATTTTATTTCTTCTGTGTTCACTTGGCTATTACTCCTCTTCATACTCTGCCCTTAAAAAGATATTTAGTGGATGTCGATGCACTGTGTTGTAGTTGACATTTAAAATTTATATTTACCCCCCTTCAGCCAAACACATGTGTATCTTCAGCATGTCATTTTAAAAATAATTAATTTAAAAATTAATTTCTACTCAATATCTGCTCACTTGGCCAGGCAAGCTAGTCTGCTGCAAGGTGTAACATGAGGTAAGTTTTGGATAGTTCTGGTCTGCTGTTACAGATGCAAGCAATCAGCTGTGATTCACTGACTACTTTCAGTTATGGTTTTGACAAGTGACTTTGCTGCCACATAAAGTTTACAATGTTCACATTCATTAAATGTCAGCACAAAGTATAGTCCTTATAGTATAATCAAGTTTACTCATTCATTCTCAGATTCATGAAACAACGAATGTTAACAATCATAAACATGTCGTTACAACTATATTTTTTTATTTCAGCTGATGAAGAGTTTGATGAACTCTGCTTCCAGTATGGACTTGAACTGGAGGAAGTGGTAAGTCAAACAAACTGGATGCACACATTTTAACCATAGATGTTTATAGATTCATCATCAACATCATTTACTGTTGTCTCTGCATTGAAGGTTGGCTACCAGGGAGCACCATTCCACTCTGTCTCTTGCTTTTATAGTGCAGGTAGTCATAGGCTGACCTAATTCCTGAATTTATTGTCACTTGTTAAAAATTAATATATCAGAAGTTAGCTTGTACATTTATATCATATATGATTCAACAACTGATCAAGGAACATCATAAAATAAACCATGAAGTACCAAATTTTAAATCCATATCTCTATTTATTGCTCTTTTGAGCCAAAGATGACACAGGGCATATAATTCTAGAGGCTTATGTCCAACAATTTTTGCTATCAAATTTAAGACCTTGCTGAGGACCCACATTGTATCTCATCTAAAATCACAGATGATATTTTTGAATGTTTTATAATTTTTCTTGTTTCTGCACCAATCTTAAATTCATTCCATGATATATAAAGAATTTTTCTGATGCATTTTTTTTTCAAGTCTATATAGTTTATTTTCTATTGTTTTAGTTGCTTTCCAGCTCTCGTATACATAAGCAAGGGTGTATAATATATATTATTTGAAAATCATGGGCTTTGTTTTTGTGCTTAGTAATTTTGATTTCCATATTTTATTTACACAGACCACTTTGAAGTTAGATCAGGTGTAAGACAGGGGTGCGTACTATCCCCCCCCACCCCCCCCCCCCCCCCCCCCCCCCGATCTATCTATCTATCTATTGACCTTTTGAGCCGTAGCTGGCCCATAGGGCGTAGACCAAGATACTCCTTCTCTTATCTGAATTTTTGCTCTAGCAGTTTTCAATACTTTTAAAGATATTTTATCAAATCTCGCCATTTGTCTCTGTTCTGTGCAAGCAGCTCTACCTCATTGAGGGAGCCGAATCCTGCTGCTCTTGCCTCTCTCATCAATGTTCTTCTCAGTGTCTCTCTGGGTTTTCCTCTTTTCCTCTTACCTGTTGTTTCTCACATGAGGGCTTGCTTTGCTATTCAGTTATCTCTTCTTATACATGTCCAACATATGACCATCGTCTTTTCTTTATTACTGAAGTTATTAGTGGTTGATTGGCGATTTCTCTAATTTCCTCGTTTGTTTTGAATTCGTTCCACGCTATACCAAGTATTTTCCTTAGACATTTATTTTCGAATGCGCTCAACTTTGTTTCTATATCTTTTGTTGTTTTCCAGCTTTCACACACATACGTAAGGGTTGATAGTACATTTGATTTGAATAGTCTTAAGTTTTGTGTTTGTGCTGATGAGTTTTGATTTCCACAACTTTTCAAGGCATCTGAAAGACATTACTGCTTTAGCCAATCTGATTCTAATTTCTTTACTTGTATCCCCTTTTTGATCAATGTGACTTCCAAGATAGGTAAAGTAATCGATCTCTTCTACTGGTTTGTAAAGTAATCGATCTCTTCTACTGGTTCGTTATCCATGTATATTTTGTCATCTGTTGGAATTAAACTTTTCATGACTTTAGTCTTTTCATGATTGATCTCAAGCCCAATTTTGCTGGCTATTAGTTCATTTGTGTTTTCCTGCATTGTTTTTATCTGGCTGCTGATGAGAACTATGTCATCAGCAAAGTCGAGGTCCTCCAAATACTTACCTGTTAGGATGTTTTAATCCTTCTTCAGTGTAATTTTGGTGTTCCTTTCTGTACCCTCATCATTTAGCTGTTTTACAAGCTTCCACACTTTTCTTGTGTCTCGTTCAAGATTCAAGGACTCTGTTTTCTCTTTCCAGCTTCTCTGTTTGGCTTGTAGTTTAGCCCATTGAAATTTGGCCTTGGCATGCTGATAGTTATTGTGGTGTTCCTGGCAAGGATTATTTTCTGCTTGCTTTCAAGATATTTCCATGTCATTGTGCAGTTGCTCTAGTTCACTACTCCAGTATGGTTTGTAGTGTTTATGTGCCCCTCTAGGTATTGTTTCACTGGCAACTTGTATTATTAGTCTACTGAATTCATCAACTGTTTGTGTTGATGTCTCTGTCTGTATTTATATGTTTAGTCAGTACACTGGTGTATTGTTGATACATTTTCCAGTCTGCCTTTTTTGTAATTCCATCTGGGGAGAGTGCTGCTATCCCTGACGACCTCATTTTGCACCACTAAAAAGACTGATCAGTGGTCGCTGCCTCCAAGTTGTTTCCCAACAATATGTATAATATTCAAATCCACGTCTGGTGAATGGAAAGCAAGGTCTTTTGTATATGTGGTATGCCATGATCTGGAATAGAATGTTGGTGGATCTGTTGTCTAGTTTAGCAGTATAAGCCCATTCCCTGCCAATTTTCAAGTTCTTCCCCCCTCTTGTCCATGATCATGTTCATAGCCCCAGCTCTGTGAATGGCTGTTAAAGTCTCCACATACAATTATTCTTTCTTTTAATGGAAATGTTTCTAATGTTAGTAGGCGGTCACTCGGACAGTAGTAGTTAAGTAGATGAAAGTCTGTATTTTCTGTCCTGAGGTGCGGTATTTTATATTCAGCCCCATCTATATACACTTCAAGCTGACATGCATTGATGTTGTTCTTTACAAATGTCTGTTTTTTTCTGTCAGATCGGTAACACTGGTATCTCCTAATCTTCAAGGCTATGTCATTGTTTAGATGGGTTTCCTGCAAACAGCATATGCTTACTTGCTCTTCATGCAGGATATTTTCTAATTCATATCTTTTTACTGTACACATCTCTTTTGCTGTTGATGCCTTCAGCATTCCAGTGCATTATTTTAAGTGGTCTTAGTTTGGATTGGCCAGTAGCTCTATTCTCTCGTCCCCTGACTCCACAAAGCGGTTAAGGACATCCAGTAATAGTGGTTGGGCCCTCTTGAGGCTGAGGGCCTGGCACTGCACCTGCCTGAATGTCCATCACAGAGCGAGTGCCATATCGATTTGCACTTATAGACATACTTCCCATTGTGTGAGTGCGTGGCATCCTGATTGTTGTAGTGCGTCTTTTGGCTGGTTGCCTCCGTATTCAGCACTTAAACTTGCTAGAGCAGACTGTGGTTTTGCTCGGGTGTAGGAAGGCCTGGCCAGTCTTGGTTTTCAGTCCCTGGTGACTGTTAAGCCCCATCCCCATGACAAGGAGCTGGCCTTGAGGGGAGTGGCATTCCATAATATCTCAGTACGTTCCACATTGAATCTATGTATGCTGTCAAAAGCCTTTTGAAATCATTAAAATTCAGAAACCAAAAATGGTTTATGCTTTTCAATATGTTCCTGTAATATAATTCTTAGTGGGAAAATATGTTGAAGGCAGCTTCGTCCTTTTGTAAATCCCAGTTGTTTTTCATGCATTACAGCGTCTACCACATCTTTGATTCTGTTCATGATGATCTTACAGAATACTTTAGAGGCAACTGATAGAAAACATTGTAAAATAGGCTGACTAAATTCATTTTATAAAAAAAAACATGACACTCAGACTTTTACATTTGTGATAAAGACCATTTACAGCAAGTGTTATCATGGAGTATCAAATATGTTAGAACACTTAAACAGTCATATTGTGGGTGATTTGAGTATAAGGCTATGGGAGAGACCCAAAGACAGTTAATTATGAGGGGATTTCAATAACCCAGCTTTCATTTTGTTTGAATGAACTATGTCCCTCCTTAAAAATTCCTTACTGATCTGTCCAGTGTGGGTTTGTGTGACACAGACAAAGCACTAATTCCATAATAATCCTCCAGGCACAACAGCCAGTATTCTGCAATCATGCTTATATAGAGGCTTGCACCATATTTCCAATACATCACAATATAGGGTAAAAGAGAAATATATAGTGCAAGAAAACAATACTAGTCATACACATTCACATTTCTAAGACTTTAAGGTAGATGCAGCCAATGCAGTGATTTGAGAAATGCACATTGACCAATCAGAGCTAGACTAAACACAAAACTTTATGACCTCATACAGTAATTGTTAAAGTCAGCCAAATTCATTGAAACAACAACTTTGCAGATATAGCACTTAATGAACAAAGGATGAAGGAAAAAAGAACTTAAAGATTGCATGAGTTTATGAACAGGGAGAATAATACAACAGACTAATGAAGCTAAATTGACAAAATAATCCCAGTAGAGAGCAAAATCTTTGTTTATGAATCTGCAACATTTAACTTTGCAATAGTTACATAATAGTTACACACTGATCTTGCATATTTTTCACATGTTGGAACAGCTTAGTTGACTTTTGTTGAATATAAAAAGTTGCTGGTTGTAATGGTGCATTTACTGTGATAATTTAAAGGTTGCTTATGTGATTGATGAATCGACTTTGATACTATAAAAATCTGCTTACTTGGTGAATCAATTTTGATACTATAAAAATCTGCTTACTTGGTGAATCAACTTTGACACTATAAAAATCTGCTTACTTGGTGAATCAACTTTGATACTATAAACATCTGCTTACTTGGTGAATCAACTTTGATACTATAAAAATCTGCTTACTTGATGAATCAACTTTGATACTATAAAAATGTGCTTACTTGGTGAATCAACTTTGACACTATAAAAATCTGCTTACTTGGTGAATCAACTTTGACACTATAAAAATCTGCTTACTTGGTGAATCAACTTTGATACTATAAAAATCTGCTTAATTGGTAAATCAACTTTGACACTATACAAATCTGCTTACTTGGTGAATCAACTTTGACACTATAAAAATCTGCTTATGTGGTGAATCAACTTTGATACTATAAAAATCTGCTTACTTGGTGAATCAACTTTGATACTATAAAAATCTGCTTACTTGGTGAATCAACTTTGACACTATAAAAATCTGCTTATGTGGTGAATCAACTTTGATACTATAAAAATCTGCTTACTTGGTGAATCAACTTTGATACTATCAAAATCTGCTTACTTGGTGAATCAACTTTGATACTATAAAAATCTGCTTACTTGGTGAATCAACTTTGATACTATAAAAATCTGCTTACTTGGTGAATCAACTTTGATACTATAAAAATCTGCTTACTTGGTGAATCAACTTTGATACTATAAAAATCTGCTTACTTGAATGTTGAATTGACTTTGATACTATAAAAATCTGCTTACTTGAATGTTGAATTGACTTTGATACTATAAAAATCTGCTTACTTGGTGAATCAACTTTGATACTATAAAAATCTGCTTACTTGAATGGTGAATTGACTTTGGTAATTTAAAAAGTTTTTTGATTTGAAATCGTGAATTAATTTTGGTATTCTAAAAAGTTGTTTGATATGGTGAATTGTTTGTTTTGGCTTGATGTACCATGCTGACGGTTTTGCAGACTTCAGAGAAGGAACAGATCGAAAGAGAGAGAGGTGTTGGTAAAGCTTCAGGAGCTTCAGAGGACATTGAGTACAAGATTGAAATACCAGCTAATAGGTAAAGATGAAACCTTCTCTGAAGTGTAATTATTTGTAAATGAAAATATATTTTGTATCCTATTCTGCACATCATAAAAACTCAAATTTAATTTTGACTATTGCCGATGAAGGTGCAGGGGATGCCAAAAAGATGGTTAATGCCATCTACTGCTTTAAGGTCCTTCCCTCCTGAATTTTTACTCTGGGTGTATTCCCATAACCTTCAATTGTAATTAGAATCTAGTCCACAAGGTAGTGGAGGGTTTTGTGGTCAAAGTTTCCCTTCTTCTAGACGGGTTGCCAGCAAGGTTTGCAAGTCCCTTCTACCCGGAGAGATATCTAAAGATATGCCTTTGTCAGGCACAGGTGCCCGGACGTCCGAGAAAACACTTTACAGGTCAATGCTAGGCTAGAAATGAAACCAATGCACAAGTACCAAAGTCATCAGTAAGATTAAAGCTAGAAGTAGTCGCATTTACAAATCAAGAGAGCCTTCAGCGACCAAGATAAACATCTATCTATCTATTGACCTTTCGAGCCGTAACCGGCCCATAGGGCGTAGACCAAGATACACCTTCTCCTATATGAATTTTTGTTCTAGCAGTTTTCTTTTAAAGATATTTTATCAAATCTCGCCATCTGTCTCTGTTCTGTGCAAGCAGTTCTATCTCATTGAGGGAGCCGATTCCTGCTGCTCTTGCCTCTCTCATCAATGTTCTTCTCAGTGTCTCCCTGGGTCTTCCTCTTTTTCTTTTACCTGTTGTTTCCCATATGAGGGCTTGCTTTGCTATTCGATTATTATCTCTTCTCATCACATGTCCAACGTATGACCATCGTCTTTTCTTTATTACTGAAGATATTAGTGGTTGATTGGCGATTTCTCTAATTTCCTCGTTTGTTTTGAATTCGTTCCATTCTATACCAAGTATTTTCCTTAGACATTTATTTTCGAATGCGTTCAACTTTGTTTCTATATCTCTTGTTGTTTTCCAGCTTTCACACGCATACGTAAGGGTTGATAGTACATTTGATTTGAATAGCCTAAGTTTTGTGTTTGTGCTAATGAGTTTTGATTTCCACAACTTTTCAAGGCTTCTGAAAGACATTGCTGCTTTAGCCAGTCTGATTCTAATTTCTTTGCTCGTATCCCCTTCTCGATCAATGTGACTTCCAAGATAGATGAAGTGATCGATCTCTTCTACTGGTTTGTTTTCCATGTATATTTTGTCACTTGTTGGAATTAAACTTTTCATGACTTTAGTCTTTTCATGATTGACCTCAAGCCCAATTTTGCTGGCTATTGATGATAGTTCATTTGTGTTTTCCTGCATCGTTTTTATCTGATTGCTGATGAGAACTATGTCATCAGCAAAGTCCAGGTCCTCCAAATGGTCTCCTTGTATCCATTCGATGCCTTTATTACCAGTGCAGCATTTCTTCATTATGAAGTCCATAACAATTCCAAATAACAAGGGCGATAAAATACATCCTTGTTTAACCCCAGTTTCTATTGGGAAACAAGATAAACATCACAGCTACTAAAATCTCATCAAATAAAGGCATTTTTAGATCTAAGTTTGAAGAATTCGTAGAAGAAGCAGAAGATTCACCAAGTGTGGATGACAACTGGTACTCTCTGAAAACACACATCTATAATTGTACTCTATCTACCTACGGCCAAAAAAAGTTCTAAAAAAACGACTGGGTTGAAGAAAATGCAACAAGACTGGACCCACTAATAGTTAATAAAAGGCACTATTGAACTTCATAAACAACCCCAAGCAAATCACCAAGGACCAGCTTAAATGTGCACAAGCCACTCTGCAATGTGAAGCAAAAGATGCGCAAACGAATACTGGAACAATCTATGCTCTGAAATGCAGAAAGCCTCAGACAGGGGCGACTCATAAACCATGCATGACTATATAAAAAAGATCCCTTGGACCAAAAATAATCAAATTAGCTCCCCTAAAATCCTAGTTTGGAGGACCTATTACTGACAAAGGAAAGGACAACAAATGGAAAGATGGGTTGAACACTATTCCAACCTATACCTTGATGACAGACCAGCAAACACACTTCTAGCCCAGTCAATACCTAAATATCCTACAATGTCTCAGCTGGATGATGGGCCTACTATGAACGAACTTGCTGGCACCATAAATGCCCTCTCAAGAGGAAAAGCTGCAGGAAATGACAGCATTCCCACAGAGATACTAAAGGAAAACTTAAACGTCCTACTTCCACATCTATACAAACTGTTAATCAATTCTGGAGACAAGGTGAAATACCCCATGATATGAGAAATGCTAAGATTATAACATTACAAAAACAAAGGAGACATGGTGATTGCAATAACTACAGAGGCATCTCTCACCTTCGCACAGCCGGCAAGGCTTTTGCGAGAGTAATGCTAAACTACTAGACTTGCAGAACATATTCTTCCTGAGTCTCAATGCGGCTTCAGAGCTGGGAGATCAACTATAAACATGATTTTCACACTTAGACAATTACAAGAAAAATGCCAGAACAAAATATGCCGCTCTATATTGCCTTTATGGATTTCACAAAGGCCTTCAACTCAGTAAATGGAGATGGGCTCTACAGGGTGTTAGAAAGCATAGGCTACCCACCTAAATCACTTAAGCTGATTATGTCCTTTCATGAAAACATGAATGCTAAAATTTTATGGGAGTTCATCAGAGAGTTTTAAAGTCAACAACGGAGTGAAACAGGGATGTGTCCTCACCCCCCCACCCTTTTTGGTATATTTGTTGCTGCCCTTCTAAATTAACATCTCAGGAGATATTTACATTTGCACAAGATCAGATTGCCCACTGTTCAACTTAGCACGACTAAGAGCAAAAACAAAAACAAATGTTGCCCTACTTAAAGAACTTTTATTTGCTGACGATGCAGCCCTAGTCACTCATAGTGAAGCCACCCTACAATGACTGATCAGCAACCTGGATAAAGCATGTGACCTTTTTTTCACTGTAAATTAGTGTTCAGAAAACAGTAATACTAAGTCAAGGCGACATCAAACCTCTTAATCACTTTAAGAGATTGTCCACTAGAATCAGTTCAGAAAATCGGCAGACCTAAACTACGATAAAGAGGAATCTGTAAATCATCTCTAAATGACTTCTCCATCTGTGAAAATGCCTGGCAACATCTGGCAAGTGATCGCACATCATGGAGAGCATGTATAAGGAATGGTATAACATCATTTGAGACTGTGCTAAGGCAAAACTTAGAAGAGAAAAGACTTATGAAAAAGGATGGAAAACCCTGTGGATCAGTGGGCCTGACTTGTTCATTCTGTGGCCGTGTGTGTTTGTCAAACATTGGTAGAATTAGCCACGAGAAAAGCTGCTAGACAAAAACAAAACCTATAAAATAAATACACAATAGCCTCCACTGTACCGTCTGACAAGACGAAAAGGGCCATATATATATATATATATATATATATATATATATATATATATATATATATATATATATATATATATATCTATCTTTCTATCTATTGACCTTTCGAGCCGTAACCAGCCCATAGGGCGTAGACCAAGATACACCTTCTCCTATATGAATTTTTGTTCTAGCAGTTTTCTTTTAAAGATATTTTATCAAATCTCGCCATCTGTCTCTGTTCTGTGCAAGCAGTTCTATCTCATTGAGGGAGCCGATTCCTGCTGCTCTTGCCTCTCTCATCAATGTTCTTCTCAGTGTCTCCCTGGGTCTTCCTCTTTTTCTTTTACCTGTTGTTTCCCATATGAGGGCTTGCTTTGCTATTCGATTATTATCTCTTCTCATCACATGTCCAACGTATGACCATCGTCTTTTCTTTATTACTGAAGATATTAGTGGTTGATTGGCGATTTCTCTAATTTCCTCGTTTGTTTTGAATTCGTTCCATTCTATACCAAGTATTTTCCTTAGACATTTATTTTCGAATGCGTTCAACTTTGTTTCTATATCATATATATATATATATATATATATATATAGATATTGCTGATGAATAGCCATTAAGATGACTGATCTAATCACAAAAATGACTTGACAACTTTAAACTTCAACAGGTATGATCTTCTTTGTATCGAGGGTCTTGTCAGAGGTTTGCGGATTTTCCTTGAAAAGTGAGTACATATGTGTGTTTAAGAACAAATTCAACAGCAAATATATGCTGTGACTAGTATCCTATCTGCAGTAAGTAAAAAAAAAAGTAAAGTACCCCCATCAGGCCAAGTGGTGTATAGGGAATATGGTGTTAGTGAACATACATTGTACAGACCTTTGGCACATGATTTTTGGGGTAGTATGGTCGGTATTATGCCCCTGTCACTTTACTTTACCAGAAAAAAATTTGGTACCCATTAAAGGCTGGGTGAGCCTGAAGCCATCAGTTGGGATCAAACCCCTGCTCTTGTCCTTTGTAGTCCAGTTCACTAACCACTGAGCTATCTCGGCTCCCTCCTGTCTGCAGTGGACAGACGTAATTTGCACTCAGAAATATGTGGAAATAAAAGTGTGGTTTTGTAAATGGATAATTTTTGAAGTAAGAATATATTTTAGTGGTTACATGCTGCCTTCAGGCCACAGAGCGTATACTTGATTTCTTAACATTCAGGTTTATACAACGTATTGTAAGGTTAAAACACACTAAACGCTTTTTGTTGTGCATTCACCCATTGTTTATTGATCTTATAAGGACGCTAACTATCCTACAACACATCTACCATTTACAAGACTAAGGATTTTTATTTCACCCCTGATAGAAAAAAATCCTGTCTGCCTACCATGGGCTTCAAACACTATGCCCACTTTTCAGTCAGCGAAACTAATTTTCGCCACATGGCCACATGCTCCTCTATAAGGACATTAAGTAGGCATAAATGTGTTGTGTATTGTGGTTTACAACAATCTTCAACTTCTGTGCCTTTCAACCCATCACATTTAACTTGAATTTGGCTTTTTGGGTACTTGGTTGTCTTATGTCTTCAATCCCTATCCTCTTGGCCAGACTAGCTAATTAATCATACCTTCTAGATGGAGGTGGAGTAGGATCTTGATCAGTTTTAGTTCACTGATTCTGATGCAAGTTGGCAGCTGTGAATCTGCTGACTGCATTCAGCCAAGGTGTTGGCATGCTTCTTGCATCCCAACATTTCATCTAATCTTCCTGAACCTGAAACCACTAGAGCATGCATGAGCTCATATCTATCTGTTGCTGCAGTAAAGAATACACATCTAAATTTTGCTATTTTTCTATATAGAATGTTCCTGAAATTTGGAGGTTGCCAGGTATCAAACTAGCATTTTTTTTTTTTTTTTTTTTTTTTTTTTTTTTTTTTTTTTTTTTTTGAACTTTGAGAACATAAGGAAATTACAACTATTTCAACCATCCACATCCCTGTCTTATGTTACTGACATAATGTTTTTGTTTATTTGCTTGCTTTATTTTTTTTGTTTCTGATTGTTACTTTACTGCTGACATGTTTGCATACTTTGAATATTGTAACATTAATTTAACATTTTCTTACTCATTTATAATTTACTCAAATAAGTTTAAAAAAAAAGTGTCAATAACTTCTTGTGACCTAGGAAGAATGTGGTTAACTTTTATACTGTGAATTGTTTATTATTATTGTCAGATTTGTTTTGTTACTGTCTTCTTACTCATTTATTATAAAATTGCTACATAGGGTGGGGTGGGGGGGGGGGGGGAAAGAACCAGATGATAACAAAACATAAATGTAATTCTATTATTGGTCTACATTTCCTTGGCATGACTGTTTATGTTAAATATTGAAACTAGGATATTTTATGTTATAATATGTGTTTTACAGAGAAAAGGCTCCTAGATATAAGATTATTCAACCACCACAAGGACAAATACAACGACTTGTTATTCAGCGTTCTGTAAGTGTCTTGTGTGAAAATAAATTAAATGTAACATATGAGTTTGTATAATCTTAGAGTGTAGACATGAGCTGAAAATGAAAATATTTGACATCAGGGTTTGGTGGTGGGTGATGCTTTGTTCAAATGTTATTGATCAGAGGTTGTTGAATCTTTTGTGACATGGGCCTTATACAGTTCTTTTAAATGAGCTTCTGAGTTCTGATATGGCTACTTTCTGTGAAATAGAAGATTAAACTACACAATTTAAAGTTGAATTTGGGTACAGACAAAATAACTTTTTGTTTACCAGATTAAGCTTACCAGCCATAATTTAAAGACTTTGTTCTTGATTTTGATCTACTGTAACAAGATATGAACACATTGATTTGTTGTGTTCCACAAAGCACATTGATTTGTTAAAAACATTTAAAATCACATTTACATTTAAAGTTGGGTTTTATCGCAACAGTACATATTTGTATGTATGAAATGTTTGTGTATGTTTATATGGCATTATAAAAAAATCTTAACAGAAATAAAATTAATTGGAGTTGATTTGTTATCCTCATGTATATTACTTTTCTATCTTCAGACAGCACAAGTTCGTCCTTACTGTTTAGCAGCTGTGTTGAGAAACCTTAAGTTTGACCCAGTAGGTTTGTTTTAATCATTTGGTTATTGTTGCCACTTAAAAGAAGCTAGTTACAGTAAAAGTAAACTTGGTAGCTGTAGGTCGCTGGTATTTGTCTGGTTGTCAATGGAGTCTATTTTCCAAACTTTAATAAATTAAAAATTGCAACATTGATAGTACAAAAGACAACTTAATTTTTACTTTTTCTGTTTTGATAAAAGAATTTGTCTGTTATCCGTGAATCTTTACAATTTTCATAAGTTTTATGCAAAGTTGTAGTTTCTAAAAAATAATCACTGTGCACTAGCTTTATTGCTGCTGCAATTTTTTTGCTCTATTTACTTTTTTTTTTTTTTAAATTAATAAATATTTTGATGTCAATAGTACTATAAACTTCCTTGTTGAGAATAACTTGATTAATTATAGTTATATAATTTTTACATTTTAATACATTTTTTGTGTGACAGTTACTTGTTTTTTTTTTTTTTACTTGTTTTGTTACCTAACAGATTCTTATTTTCTGTTGACTCTTGGCAAATTAAAAATGTAACACCAATAGTGCATGAAATGAACTACTTTTTTGCATTTTGGCAACAAAATTAGTTGTCTATATTGAAAAAAAAAAAAATGTACTTTCAGTTGGGACTGTTAATTTTTCCTTAGACCTTCCAAGTTAGTGTTATGGCCGGCATAGTTTTACATATTAATTTAAAAACTTGTTGTTAATTAGATTGAATTTTCCATCTTATCTTGAGAATATCAAAATGAAAGTGGTATGGTATGGTGGACGTATTAATGAATGGGTTTTAAAAAAAATATGTAGACAATTCTTTAGTACAATCTGGTCTTTGTATATATTGCCATAGCTGTTTATATGTGCCATTTTTTATTGTTACACATATATCCACAATGAATAGTAGGCATACCAATCTGTGCTTTCCTGGTCTGGTTAACCAGCAATTCTTGTTATTTACGTTTATTTTAGTGGTGTAGCTGGCTATGGTGCTAATGGCTGTCTATCTGTGTCCATAAAAATATTTGTTGTCTTCTGCTATTGTTTCACAAAGTTGTCTGTCATTGATGCTGTAATTGTTTAGCTCATTTGTGTCTTTCCAGATGTATTAAATACACATGCTTCATTTATTAAACATTAAAAGTGATTCAAATAAGCTGTATCTTACAATGTAACAATCTGTGTAAATTGAATACTTCACACCCACAAATTTCTGATTTGTTAAAACTTTGATCTTTTTTATTACAATCATTAACTACTAAAATATCATACGTACATAAATGTTGACTTTAGCTAAATATTTTATGCTTTGTGTATCTGGTGTCACCAATTGAAACCACTTCCATGCAGTATAACTTTAAAGAATGAGTGGAATATACTAGACTCACATCATCATCATCTATAAATGCTGCAAAATTCTCATAACTAAATTGTCACTTGGGGCTGAAAACAAACAGCCGTGTTCAGTTTTATTTGTTAGTTTTATTTTCATCTAATCTCTGCAGTACTGTTTTAGGTGTTTTTTTTTTAAATTTTGTTCAGATTTGACCAATCTATAGTTTGAAATATGCATCTTATCTCTTCAGCAAATGATAGCCACTTGTGCTGATGGTTTGTGGTATCTAGTTGATTATGTTACTCTCTTAATTATTGTAATACAGATACAAATGTATAAATATTTTCTCAAGTTATGTTGTAATTAATAGTCTCCCCCCCCTTGGCATTCTGGGGGGATACCCATGATGATCCTGAATTATCCAACAGAGCTGGTTTTTTTTTCTTGCTTTGGGCTAAATTATTTGATGGTGCAGGTAATTAATGAGTTTTTATAATATATTGTTTCTTTCAGAAACGCTATGCCAGCTTCATTGATCTGCAGGATAAGTTGCACCAGAACCTTTGCAGGTAGTCTGTGAACTGATTTGACAATAAATATATTTCCATTGTTAAAATAAGAATTGACTCTATAAGAATCATAATGACCAAAAAGACTTGGACAATTATTTTGAAATGCTTTGAATAATATTAAATATGACACACAACTCTGGATACAGTATCAATTCCCTTTCATTTTGATTGTACTGTTGTGTCAACTTCCAGGAAGAGAAGTTTGGTTGCCATAGGCACACATGACCTTGACACGGTAGAAGGACCATTCAGTTATGAAGCTCTCCCTCCATCAGAGATAAAGTTCAGACCCCTGAATCAGAAAGAGGAATACACAGCTGTTCAACTCATGGACCTATATTCTGTGAGTTTTGTCTTGTATGTTTTTCTATCTTCCAGAAGTTGTGCTCACTTTTATGAACCTTCCCCTAACGTCATTAGAAAGATCAGATTATTTTAAATTAAAAATTCATGAAGAGAAAAAAAATGTAGTGTTTCGCCATGGTTAAAATGTATGAGAAATCATATGTAAAGGGGTCTACTAAAGGGGTCATTACATATATAAAGGGGTCTTGGACAATGGCAACACCCCATAAAAAATTAGACTGAAGTCTCAGAAATTCTTAAAGAAAGCCATTCAGATGATCTTGGTGTACTGTCCCAACAAAAATAATTATATCAGTAACAACTAAGATATTTTAGTTATTCAACAAAATGGAATTACAATTAGCCATCAAGAAAACTGTAGAAATTAACTCTTTCCTTTCGCTTCGCCGCACTGTGCACCATGCCAATTTCGGCTGCGTACACTTCACTGCATAGTGTGCCACTCTCAATTTGATTAGTGTGAACCGTCATTGAATCATATTTTATATTTCTTGTATCATCTTGGTATTGGTGAAATTTAATACCTTGTTCAATTATCTAAAAATGCATATATATGTTATATGTTAGATAAATATAAATATGTAGATTGATTCTTAAAACCATGAAAAATTTTGTCTCTGAAATCTCTTCCATTGATTGCATCGATAAAAAGCTTCCGTACAGAAAGAGTTAAGAAACTGGAGGTGGTCTGCAAGAAGACCCAGTGAGGAAAGTACTGTAATTAAGCCAGTGGGAAGTGAAAATAGCCTGATTCTCTATTTTTAGTTTGGTACCATCTACACAATACATATACCATACAGGATACATACCGAACGAACTAAAAACATCAACTTGCATTGCATTGCCTTAAAAGAATTGTGCAGTTGAATGCAGTGATTTCAGAACAATAAGCCTAATGAGCCAGGTAACAAAAATTTTACTAAAAGTTATACAGGGACGGATTCAGACTAAAATCAATACTGAATTAGATGAGCAACAATTTGGATTCAGGAAAAACAGTGGCACAAAAGAAGCTATATTTAGACAGTGGCACAAAAGAAGCCATATTTAGCATGAGAACATTGATTTAAAAGTACATAGATGCCTGCTTCATAGACTACACCAAAGCTTTCTATAGAGTACACCATAATCAAGTTATAGAATGCCTAAAGGATATAGATCTAGACGACACAGACATACAAACAGCAATAATAAAATATAACAAGGAGAACTCTACACCCATGGACATATAAAGAAGAGTAAGACAAGGATGCATCCTATCACCAAGCTTGTTCAATCTATCTATCTATCGTCCTTTCGAGCCAAAGACGGCACATTGGGCAGAACCACAATCTCAAAAACAGAAACCTTGCATGCCAAAATGGCACATATTGCAGAGGTCACTGCTTCTAAAATCTATGGCTCTGTTTCCATAACAATACTTTTTACAATGACAGCTTGTCAAGCCATCGATCAACCTCCTTAGTCGCCTCTTACGGCATGCCTGGAAGGTCACAGTGTCACTATTCTTTACTTTCCTCATAATGAGGCCCGTAAGACAGGATCTATACATTGAGCAAATCTTTAAAAGCATCTCAGAGATGCCAGGCCTAAACATTAATGGAAAGATAATCAATAACCTAAGATATGCTGGTGATACTGTTCTACTAGCAGAAAATCCTAAAGACCTACAACAATTGCTTAATGTGATAAACATAACAAGCAAAAAATATGGACTAGATATGAATATCAAAAAGACTAAAACTATGATCATAAACAAATACAATTTTCAAGACCTACAATTAAATATCACAGTTGAAGGAATACATCTGGAGACAGTCCAGAGCTACAACTACCTGGGACATACTATAACCAATGATGGAAAATGTAAAATTGAAATAAACAAAAGAATAGGTATGGCAAAAAGTAATTTTAATGCCATGAAAAATATACTAACAACAAAACAAATATCAGCAGGGCTGAAACTAAGAATGGCAAAATGTTACATCTTCTCAATATTCCTGTATGGTGCAGAAACATGGACATTAGACAAGAAAACAGAACAGAAAATTGAAGCCTTTGAAATGTAGATTTATAGAAGAATAGGTAGAATTGGATTGAAAGAAAAGAAAACAAACGATGAAGTTTTAAAACAACTAAAAATGAAAAGAGAACTACTAAATACAATTAAAACAAGACAAAAATGAAATTGATGGGGCATGTTAAAAGACACAACAGCCTACTAAAAGTAATATTGGAAGGGAAAATACAAGGTAAAAGAGGCAGAGGATGACCAAGGACTACATGGACGAGTAACATCAAAAGATGGACAAGTAAATCTATGACAGCCTGCACCATCAAAGCAAGAAACAGTAGAATGGCGATCCATTGTAGCCAACCTTCATTGCGAAGAAGGCACTCGATGATGATGATGATGACAATCCACACACATGTGAAATGATATGGGCAATCATCTTTATAGTTTCTGTCTATGATGTCCTATACCAATGTGTGACCCATATTTTCTTTTATTGCCTTTCCTTTGCTAATGTGGTAATAAGTAGTCTTTTTTTAAATTTAACTTAATTTCTCTTTTTCTGCTGCCTTTGCGTTTTGGTGTACTATTTCTGTTCTTGATTATGATGATTCTTTCCATAAATTGTTCTCTGCATTTGCTCCTTGATTCTTATTTTACATTAGCAATGATATGCCTATGTTACTTGCAATTTGGTATGCAAATTTTTAAACTTTATGTCTTATGCTCACCATATGAGATAACATAAGATATCTATGCTACGCAAGCATTAAACAATTTTAAAAATTTGTCTTCCTCTTTATAATTTTGGTGAGAGCAGCAATACCTATGCTGCTGTAAATATGAGGATTTATTGTATTGCTTTTGTTTAGCGCTAATTATTTGTACTTGGTTTGTAAGAAGAAAAAAATTACAATTTTGTTTTTGTTTAAGAGTAATAATTTAAGGTAAAGGCTTTATAACGAATTCACTCTATTTTATTGATTTAAAATTTAATATTTATTAATTATTTCAGCTAAGATGCACTTTAATTTATTTAGTTTCTATTAAACAAACAGTTGTGCATTCTGATATGTGAAAGGTTATTAACATTTATCACTTTTTTTAAAGACTATTAAATCTCATCTTGCAGGGAGAAAGCCATCTTAGACAATATCTTCATATCATCAAGGACAAGCCTGTGTACCCAATTATCTATGATAAAAACAGAGTGGTTTTATCAATGCCTCCTATTATCAATGGTATGTTCTGTTCATCTGTCTGTTTATTGATACAGCCATATGTTCCACCCACATCATGATGAGATAAGGCACTATCAGTTTACACATCTATACTCTTCAGTATAAGTGCTTTGGTGGTAAATGTAAAATCAGTTCAGGTATTGTCAACCTTCAACAGCAATTGACTGTAATGGATTTCCAATATTGTATGTCTCTTGCTATGCTGATACATTCTGATATGTTACTGTTAGTACATCTTTTTGTATGTTCCTGTTAGTACATCTTTTTTATGCTCCCGTCAGTATATCTTTTTTGTATGCTCCGATCAGTACATCTTTTTGTATGCTCCCATTAGTACATCTTTTTGTATGCTCCTGCTAGTACATCTTTTTGTCTGCTCCCGCCAGTACATTATCCAGTATGCTCCTCTTGGTACATCTTCCAGTATGCTGCTAATTGTACTGCTCCTGACATGCTGCCATATAGCTTTGTTCTTAGGCCAGGTTGCAATCATCATGATTCCTTAGTGTGATCTTTTGCATAGTAACTCCATTTCTTTTATCCCTAGATCACGATACCTATCCCTGTTTCACATCTGTATGAAACGTTCGTAAAAATTACGATCACTAATTGTTACATTTTGAGTTAGGAAAATAGTATTTTCTTTGAACTACGGAGCTGTGTGTTTACTCAACGAGAGACACTGGAATCAAATGCAGTAATCATTTCCTGCCTTAGGTTCGATTTATGGCCTGAAGCCCTGAAGTTACTTTGTCTATTTGAATGTAGGTCATCAGTCCAGCTGTAAGTTTGCATTCCTCTTAGCATCATTCACTGTTATCCCGCACTACAAATTTTTGTTTGATGTCACGCTGACATCTGAAGAAATTTCCCCTGTCATATGAAAAAAAGCGGAAAGGTGGGGAGAACATTTTTACAATAGCGTTGTACTTTTTATGAAGCACTCGTTCATTAATCCAACATCAAAGGCAATAAATCAATCACTCAGGAGTCACAGGTAGTAATAATTAGGAAGGTATAAGAAAAAGTAAAGTACCCCCGTCACGCCAAGTGGCATATAGGGAATATGGTGTTAGTGACCATAAATTTTACAGATCTTTGGCACATGATTTTTGGGGTAATGTGGTCGGTATTATGCCCGTGCCACTTTACTTTCCCATAAAAAATCCGGTACCCATTAAAGGCTGGGTGAACCCAGAAGCCGTCGGTTGGGATCGAACCCTACCTCTTGTCCTTTGTAGTCCAGTTCACTAACCACTGAGCTATCGCGGCTCCCAGGAAGGTATAGGGAGGAGGGAAATGTTTGCCTGAATTTTTAAAAAAAACCTGTTGAATTAAAAAAAATTGTTTTTGTGGTTGTCATTTTTCCGAAGGTATCGTAATCTCTTGAAATCTCTATCTCTAGTTAAACTCTTATATGTTTAATGCAGTTACATTATCAAACTTGAACCTCTATTAATTCTTAGTTTATTTCTGGTATTCAAGAACTGCATTATTGTTTGCTTATTTTTCTACAAAATGTGTCACTTTAGATGCACAAAAAAAGACTGTTTGCTTTTAATAGGAGAGAGATAACATAATATTATTACAGTTGTACGTGACTAACGACAAGAGACAAAATGTTTACCTTTCTTATTACAAGTGCCTTTTAGTGTTCTGCATAACATCTTCTGATTGTTGAAGTTGTTGAAGACTTTTAGACCATGTTTTCATGTCGTCAGTGACACATAATTCATGTCGCTGTTTTTAGTTGAAACATGTTGCTCTGACATCTTTCTAAAATTATAAATTTTTGCCTTTTCTCTACTTAGATACCTTCCTTAGATCATTTTCCAGTGTATATCCGTGCTAGTCGTAACTCATATCTTAGTGGGAGACTGTGATAGCCATGGCTGATATATTGGTGGGTATATGTGCTGGCCATGGCTCATATCTTGGTGTGTGTCTGGGCTGGCCATGATTCATATCTTGATGTGTGTCTGTGCTGGCCATGATTCATATCTTGGTGTATATCCGTGCTAGTCATGGCTCATATCTAAGTGGATGTCTGTGCTGGCCAAGGTTCATATCTTGGTGTGTGTCTGTGCTGGCCATGGTTCATATCTTGGTGTATTTCCGTGCTAGTCATGGTTCATATCTTGGTGTGTTTCTGTGAAGCCCTGGCTCATATCTTAATGTGTTTCTGTGCTAGACATGGCTCATATCTTGGTGTGTCACTGCTAGCCATGGCTCATATCTTAGAATGTGTGTGTGTGTGCTAGACATGGTTCATATCTTGGTGTGTGTCATGTTAGTCATATCTCATATCTTGGTGTGTTATTGAGTTATTTGCGGGTCATCATCATTGCACTCTGAACATGTCTATAGGTGCTCAGATCCCCTCCTCAGCAATTCCCTCAGTCTCCAGCGACTGACAACTCCAGTTCTATGTTGGTTGATAAGTCTTCTTATACAGCCACTAAGTTTCTCATTTCTGGATGTGCCCATCTTAACTCCCATCCCTTTCATCCGAAGAAGTGACGTGGACCTGTGTTTTTCGAAGTCATGTGCTCTCCCCACATCTCGGAGGGCATTGATGATGTCCGCCCGATCCATTGGTTGCCTGTCCTCAACGACAGCGCAGCCAGCCAACCTGTCCGCTTTTTAATTTCCCTGTACTCCCGCATGTCCAGGGACATAGACAAAGGTGTCCTTACGTATTATGGATTTCTGCAACGACTCTACTCATTGCATGCGTACAGAGCCCGCCTCCACTTTTTTTATCATGCTCATCGAATCACTCAGTATACATGCGTGGGTGTAATCTTGTGACTCTAACCATTTGAATGCCTTGGTCACTGCCATCGCCTCAATTGTCATGCTACTCGTGGTCATGATGTATGCACCACTGTCTTTCTTGACTATTCTGCCTGCCGAGCGTGCTGTAAATGCCCATGCACTTCTTTGGTGTCGTCTTACAGATCCGTCTGTATAGATGACTGCATCTTTCTCATCGGTGTTATCACAGATGAGACCGTTGACCTCAGCATTAACCACGACCGGGTTCTGTTCCCTACTTTTCCTGTCGAGTGTGACAATACATGAGAAAGTCCCCTTGAATGACATAGGCACCGGTATCCACTCCTCATCAACGCTGATATTGGTAAGCCCACAGACCTGTTTGATGACATCTTCTACTCTGCCCACCCATGATTTGCCTCTTTTTAGCCTGGCACCTTTCTCTGTGTTGAGCACGTGGTGCAATGGATGCTCTGTATCTGTACTAATCTTCAGGTATGCTCGTGCTCTCCAGATCTTGATTCTGTCATCCATGGTTGGAAAGTCAAGAAGATACCTCATTGCTACACAGGGAGTGTCCCTCGTCCATCCCAGGATAATGTGCATGGCTTCATTTTGTATTTTCTCCAGGCTATCAATTTGAGTCGTACTGACAGTAAGAATTGCCAGGGCATACTCGATTGGTGCGAGGACTAATCACTGGAACAGAAGAGTAAGTAGCCTCTGTTCGATGTTGGCAGCTGCCATGACCTTCAACGCGACTAATCCTTTGCGGGATTTTGTTATCACATGGTCAACGTGGTCCTGAAAATACAGGGTGCAATCAAACTTAACTCTGAGGTATGTCATCAACTTGTCCCTGGCCACCTCATCAGCTCCCATTCGTACTACCGGTGTGGTCGTATTAACGATATGATTGTTAAGGGAGAACCATGAAACTGTTGCTTTATTAGGATTAACCAAGGCACCTGAAACCCCACACCAGGAAGAAATGCGATCGAGTTCGTCTTGCATTGTGGAACTGATTCCCCGTCTGTCTCTTCCCTGTCGATATACCAGAATATCATCAGCAAAAGTCATAGTTCTTCCCCTTCCATCCAGCTGTTGTTCCGTGATCGTTATTGTGTACACGTTAAATAGAACTGGTGACAATGGTGAGCCTTGTGGCAGCCCTGGACAAATGGATATTGGCTCGGAAGACCAACTTCCACATCTGAGTATCACCTTCCTCTGAAACAGTGCCACCAAACAGCGTGACATAAAAAAAAAAACGCTGTTGTTGAATCATGACATTAGATGGATCTTGGTGTGTGTCCATGTTAATCATGTCTCATATCTTTGTGTGTGTGTGTGTGTTTAGTCATATCTCACATCTTTGTGTGCATGTCTGTGTTAGTCACATCTCATATCTTTGTGTGTGCATGTCTGTGTTAGTCACCTCTAGTGACTCGGGTAGATGGTGCTTGTTAACCTGGGAGGCCCGACCATCTAAGGTGCAGAATCCCCCTACAGAAAAGACAATCTGCTGCCTTGCAGGAAGATTGGGGACAATCAAAGGCTAAGGAAAGCAAACCTAAATAAAATGCTGGCTGAAATCGGATGCACTGGGCCACTGGCGCAGAACACAGTGCAACATTTTAACAGGTACTCAATCAGGGTGGATCTAACAGACTCTAATTATGATGTTCTGTCTGTGGGGTCGATCAATTCACTTAAACAGACAGCTGTCTTCTTGTGAGAGTCTGGAACCCTACTCTGATTGAGTCTTGATCGCAGAGAGAGAGAGAGAGAGAGAATTTTCCTTAAGCGTTATGCTCTTCAATTTGTCTGGTTGAATATGTAATCTTGACATAAGAAATGAGAATTCAAAGGTTATGTTTTTGATTAAAAGTGGAAAAAGTTCTGCATTTTTTCAAATTCTTAAAAGTTCTTGAATCTCCTGAATCTTGAAGGTTTTATATTAGAATTATTAAGAAGGAAAATGGGGGAGGTAAAATTTGGAATATGTATTTAATCCAACACCAAAGGAACAAATCCAACATTCAGAGGTCACTGGAAGTAGTAATTAGGAAGGCACATGGAGGGGTTTATGTTTGACCATGGCAAACTATCAAATATTGAAGAATTTGTATTTTGATGTGGTCATTTTTACAACAGAATCCGTAATATGTCAGGATTTGCAATATTTGTATGACAAAAATAGTTCAAAGTTGAGTTTCCTAATCTCAAATCTTTTTCAAGATATGCAGTATTGAGAATTCTAATGTTCCATCCCTAGCTATGATGATCATCATTTCAACTTAATTGTTTCCTATATTATCTTCTATTTTTTTGTTTTTCTTTTGTATTTATTTTTTTATTTATTTATAGTGGATCTTTCTCTGTACTGCAAAACTAATTGTCATGTATTTGTTACTTATAGGTGATCACACCAAAATCACACTTGATACAAAAAATGTCTTCATTGATATCACGGCTACAGATCTGAACAAAGCAAAGGTTGTGCTGGATACACTGGTTGCCATGTTCTCAGTGTATTGTCAGCAACCTTTCACGTGAGTAACGCTAATGACAATCATTTTACCTAAAGCATAAGACACAAGACAAGTAACTGCTTAGAACAAAATTAGCAAAAATAAAGAAAAAACACACAAAAACATATTATTGGACAAATATGAACGGTCTGGGAACAATGTGAAAAGTTGAAAATGTTGCAAGCAAAAGCGGAGTGACAGGAAGAGAATATGATAAATGAGCTGAGAAAAGAAAGATCATCTGAACATTGAAACAGTCACAAAACATGTTGGCTGATTGTTATCTCATACAATTTTTAATCAGTTTTTTTTTTTTTTTTTTCAGTTTCACTTACCCAATAGGAGTACTTCAAGTTAAACTTTTGTATTTGAGTTGCAACAGGTTCTTGTTACATGTCTTTTCATATGCTCATCACCTTTGTTTAAATAAGGATTTCTTCATGTGTGGAGAACTTGTGTTTGTTCAAATGTTGAATTTATGTCTGATGTTAGATGTGGTTAATGAAACATGATAGTAAGTTTTTACCTGCACAGAATACTATATTCATTTCAGTACCTGTATTATCTTTAATCCAATTGTTTTTTTTTCCCCCAATTTAAATTCAATATCCCCCTTTTCTGAATTCTAATTATTATTCATCCTTCATGACTGTGTCACATGACTTTCGTTAATAAGATATTTTTGTTTAAATCTATGCCATATATAATTTAAAATATCCATATCACAGGGTTGAAGCAGTTGAAGTTGTTCAACCAGATGGCACAATCTGTATATATCCAGTGAGTAAACTGTAATTGTTAGTTTGTAGCTTAGATACCAAAATAATGGGTTATTTAACAGTAGAAATAACAACACATTTTGTTCAACCACTCTGATATGAGGTAAACTCTACATGCACCAATGGCTGTTGTATGTTGTGTTTTCATTTGTTTTTTTTATTGAGGGAAAGGTGGTATTAAAGAAGAATATTTAGTGGTATCTCAATGTTTTTATGTATGTTATAATCTCTTATGTGAGGCTTTTGCTTGAGTTGATCTAATAATAAAGCACAGAACTTAGGGAGAGAGCCCGCAAGTTAAATCAGTGTTTTTAAATAGATATCAATATACAGCAAGAAAAGGAATTATTTAACCTTAGATTACGATACCATAGTAAAATTATCGCATCAAAACACAAATTCTTCAAAATTTGACAGTATAGTGGTAAAACATTCCTCTCCATCTCCCTTTACATGTACCTTCCTAGTTACTACTTCCAGTAACATGAGAGTGCTGAATTTGTTTCTATTGATGTAGCTTTTTTTTTTTTCATTTCATGAGATTACGATTGTGTAATACAAAAAAAAAATTGCAGATTTTCAAGAAATATGTAGTTTTTGATAAGGGAAATATCCTTGGCCCTTGTCTGACATCAATCAACCCTTTGTGACTCGGGGAAACTGCAAATAACGCTATGAGGTAGCCAAACATACTGACAAACTTTCGGTGACCGTACCTATAGACATTGTAACACATCCAGTCCATGCTGTGAAATTTCAGATCGTAAATCAACCTGAGGCAGGAAACCCGAGTTCCTGTGTCTCTCCTAGTGTAAACACACAGCTGACCCGTGTGTCAAAAAGTTCAAAGAAAATACTATTTTTAGAGCTCCTAATGTTCCTCAAGATATACAGTGTGGGTAGGGTTGTATTTTGTGTGATAATTCATAAGGAATCACAATTATTTCTTTCAGGAGTTGTCATACAGAAAGGAGACAGTTAGTGCTGACCGTATATCTAAAATAATAGGAGCAAAGTAAGTTTTGCTCATTTCTGGTATACTTCATTTAACTGTTGTTTGATGTGCGATAAAGAATAACCCAATGACTAACTAATTTAACCACTTGTTTGAAAACTGTGTTTCGTTATAGAGAGATGACAAAATTGCTGTCATTATTTACAATATTTTTAGAGCTTTATCTTTGTATATTATTTTGTTTGTGGCAGTCATCTTACATATAGGTTAATAGTCATTTTATACTCATGGCTTACTAAACCTAGGCCATAAAGTAGTGGCATCACATCACCAATTTTGTAAGGAGAAATTTTCATGTGAAAGGTTAATGCTGTATTTGCTAATCAGTTGTAATAATGTGCAGATTAGAAAAAGTTAAACTGTTGTCTTGGTATTCATCTATAGCGAATGTACATCACTTTTAGAATTTACAGTAACAACTTTCAGTTTTCCTCAATCATTTTCCCAGGCCCCTGAAACTTTTGTTGCTGACTGGTTTTAAAACACTATTGTTGAACCGTGACATTTAGTCAAACCATTTAATTATATTGCCATTCTTATTCTTTTGTCTACCTCTCATCTGACTTTAGTGGCCAATGTTTTCATTCTCTAGTTGTCCTTACTTGTTCAGATGATGTATGTATTTGCTTTATTGTGGATGTATTTTTATGTTTTCATGTATCAGTTCACAACACTTTTACATTTTACAGAATCTCCCAGAAAGATATGGCTAGCATGTTGATCAAGATGTCCTTGGATTGTGAGGTCTTGCCAGGAGGAGATGGCCTTACTGTTGAGATACCTCCAACTAGATCTGATATCCTTGGCATAATCATTGTTTTTCTTTCCCCCCACTAAAATATTCTTGCATCATCTGATATTTATTTGCTGACTCATAAACATTTGTTGCAACATTTCTTGAGTTTCACTCTTTTGCTGGTTTTAAATAATAACATTTCATAATTCAGTTGCATGTCAACACCGAATGTTGTATAATTTTTTTGGTTTATTTTCTTTTATTTTTGTTCAGTTGTTCATTAAAAAATAATAATAATAAAAGCCATTTTAACATGCTCTTTTATTTGAAGCTGTAAAGAATTTCTTGTATTTAGGTGCTGCACACATCATCAATAACTGGACTACAAAGGACAAGGGGTAGGGTTCGATCCCAACCGACGGCTTCTGGGTTCACCCAGCCTTAAATGGGTACCGGATTTTTTTCTGGGAAAGTAAAGCAGCACGGGCGTAATACCGACCACATTACCCCAAAAATCATGTGCTGAAGGTCTGTAAAATATAGGGTCACTAACACCATATTTCCCTATACGCCACTTGGCGTGACGGGGGTACTTTACTTTACTTATACATCATCAATGGTATACAGTTATTTACATTGTTACCAGTGAGGTTATGGTTATGGAAGGCCCGGTATCACTGCAAACGAATTAAAATCCATAATTTCTCAACAGCCCATGTCAGTGGAATCATCCGAATTACTATCTTATCTCCCAAACAAAGAAAGGTAGCTTTATTCCTGATCATAGCAGTCTCAGCACACACCAAAAGACATAAGGCGAAACCGCATAGAAAGTGAACACAGCCATCTGTTATCCGCCATATTATATCATCATTCATCGTAAACAATCAGAATATCAAAACACGATCAAGATGGATGAAACGCACAGCTCACAGTGTGCACAGAGCACTTAACTCAAGTGTTTTTGCTTGTTTGAGGCGGGGCATCAGAGGTTTTTTCTTACTGTTGAAAGTAGTTTTTTTTTTTTTTTAAACTGTTGATGGAGTAACTTGAAGTAAATATTTTGGCAGGATGACCTATGTATGATTGGATGAGCTGTTGAGCTTATGGTGGAAGGAGATTATGTTAGAGGATAGTTGCATATCAAGAGATTATGTTAGAGGATAGTTGCATATCAAGAGATTATGTTAGAGGATAGTTGCATATCAAGAGATTATGTTAGAGGATAGTTGCATATCAAGAGATTATATTAGAGAATAGTTGCATATCAAGAGATTATGTTAGAGGATAGTTGCATATCAAGAGATTTTGTAAATAGAAAAGAATTTATGGCGGCATGGTTTGCTAGAAAAAACTATGTAACTAGCAGCCCAGGACATGAATATATGAGCTGCATTTGGTAGGTATAACATGCAGTTGTTAATTATTTAACAGCTGTTTATATAGTTATATAAAAACTGATGTTTCTCTTCCAGTCTTTTGCTTTTTTGTTAAATTCTGCTGCTATGTTTCTAATTTTCATTCAATCCATCTGTTATGTGGTCGGCCTGTGAGTTTGGTATTCTTGAAATGTTTATTAAAGGCTCACTACATTGTGTTTTTATCTTTCTGTTTCATAATGTGGCCAAACCATTTTAATTTGTCGTTTCTTTATGTATTCTATGGCGGGAATTATCCTAGCTGTTTTTTTTTTCAGTTCTTCATTTCTGATTTGATCTCTCAGGCTGTTCACTCAATATTCAGACGGAATTAAATAATTATATTCAATATATATATAAATTTTGTTGGTTGTGTTTGCCTGTTTTCACCCTCTGATGAAGTCCCTAGAGAGTAGGAACAGAATTTTGCGTGTTAATCCATTTTTCTCTGGCAGCCGTGTGCACAGGGATCCCTCGCTACACAGATAAATAACCCCATCTTCGAAAGCACTCATATTTTTTCTATCTATGAGTAATTGACATTTGAAGCCAGGCCTCACTGCTGAGACCAGGAGTAGTTGCCACTAAGAGAAATCACAAATAAAAATCCCATCTGGTGCAGCCAAGATTTGAACTCACAACCTCTCTGTCTTGAGGCTGTCGTCTTGCCTTGAGACCAACCAGTCCCCCAGGCAGGGAAATAAAATACACTTGTATGCTGTATGTGAAATTTTGTAAGAAGGGATGAGTTTAAATTTGGCGTATTTATATTTTTAAAATAGAATTTATATTTGGCTTGTATATAATATGTATCATGAACCTGTAGGTCATTATGTGAAATACAGACTTTATGTAAATAACTTATTAGTGAATTTGAGATTACATAGCTGTAACATGAAAGAAGGATTGCAGTTGGTAGTTGACTACAATACCAAATACTTGTGAAACTGATATCTGGCTTGCAATGTTAAGGGGGGTAATAACAAAAGCAAAGAGTACTTGACCAACTACTTGCAAGTCTAAGGCTACTTTAGTATTGTGAGGTTAAAACCACTACAAGCAGTACATTAATTTACTAACTTTTTAACTTTTCATATCAAACATGGATGTTGTAAATCAGAAATTACACGTGAGACACGTATCAAACTTTACAAGAGCTGAAATGTGTTGACCTTAACATATTCACATATTCTCCATGCCTGTGATATCGTGGAAGATGTTGCCATTGCCTATGGCTTCAATAACATTAAGAAAACTGTGGCTAACACCAATTGCATATCTGAACAGGTGAGATGTGGTATACTCTGTATTGTTATTTTTGTCTCCTATTTACTCTCTTCCTTTCATGCATTATTTTCTGAACAAAGCATTATGGCAATCATCATCAAGTACTGGGCCTGCTGGCGTAGGTGACCATGTCTCTCCACAACTTTCTATCTCGACAGTTATTTATCATTTCTGTTGTTGACCTTCTGCCAAGCCAATCTCTTAAGCTGTCTGTTATTTGTTCTCTTTGCTCCCTCTATCTCTTTGTCCCTCAATTTTTCCAGTTGTTGCAATATATTCCAATTGTTCTCTTCTCATTATTATGGCAATAGAGCAGAATATTCATTATGGACTTGCCAAACTGCTGGGATAACAAAGATGTATGAAGACTTGATATATTTACAATTTGGCATGGATGAAAGTTAACTGCAGCATTTATTGACATTGAATACATTTAGAATGAAAAGAGATGGGTTAAACAAGAGTATAAGTCAAACTTTATACAGAAAAGGTGTTGAAAATACATCGGTCATATACTGAGAATGAATGAAGAAAGAATTCCTCACCAGACATTCATGTGGAAACCATCTGGTATAAGAAAACAAGGTGGACCAAGAGAAATGCTACAGACCAATTACCAGGGAAGGCTCTATGACGGGACTAAGAAACAAGCAAGACCTACAAGAACTAGCAGCAAATTGTCAGTCATGGATACTATGACTTTCACCCTATGCACTGTCTTTGGCTTGAGAGGAAAGTGAATGAATGAATTTATTGACATCAGTAGCAAGAAAAAGTAGTTGTTCTGATTGGATGTTATAAATGCAGGATAGAACAGTTCATGATAATGACCATTATTGGTCAGACCAGGTCACAGAAAATAAATAAAAAGTGGCACATCAATCCTTAGGGGCACATTTAAAAAACGTGTTTCTATCATCAAATTGGACTCCACAATATTATGTTTTATGTATATTAATAAAAGCAAGCTTAACTCACTACCTTGTAGAGTGGCAGGTTTTATCTGTCAGAAGTGAAAGAAAATCTCAAAACTTGTACACTGGGTTGTACAAATGATTTTTCAGTACGTAGTTAGCCCTGCCAAATGTAGGAAATGGGATAATGTAATTTTTTTTTTACATACAGAGTATTGTATGCAGATTACACTGCTGCTATCCATTGTTATTGTTATTGGTTATGGAAGGCCTCGGTATCACAGCAAACGAATTAAAATCCATAATTGCTCAACCGCCCGTGCCAGTGGAATCATCCGAATTGCCAACTCATCTCCCAAACAAAGAAAGGTAACTGTAGTCCCCATCGTAGCAGTCTCAGCACACGCCAAAAGACATAAGGTGAAACCGCGCAGAAAGTGAACACAGCCAACTGTTCCCTGTCATACGATATCATCATTCATCGTAAACAAGCGGGATATCGAAGCAGGATCAAAACGGATGAGACACACAGCTCACGGTGTGCACAGAGCACTTAACTCAGTAGCTCCTGCAACAAGCCGGACTTGGAATATGAGGAAAATGCAAGAAGGAACACTTTTCAGACATAGCCTTCAATGGTTCCTGCCGCCCATCCACCATATACCATGGGAGTTCACGTCCTCCCGAAAAATGATGATCGTCATAGCACTTGATGATGTTAGGCCGTCATTGATGACTCCAATTCCAAACATAAAGACACACAGTGGTGGTAAGTTATAATTTCCAATCCAACAGAAGCCACATGACCTGTAGTTAGTAAAACCACAGAGAGAATATGATTTTGTGACCTTCACTGATTCACTCTTAGATGTGAATGTGTAGTTTACACAAGAGGAGAAGTTTTCAACTACAGTGATCCCATTTAAGGCAATTCTGGGATAGCAAGGCAAGTCTCCTTTATAGCAGCAGAACTTGATGTTCTCCGCTCCCTTCTTGTAGCTGCTGCCACACGATTCTGATGTCTCATTAGCTTGGACATCATTCAAGAACAATGTCAGATTAACATTCCATAGATATGGCTCTGCTGATGAAGTGCTTGGTGCAACAGTTATATCAATCATGCTGGAGGCTCCTGGTCTGTGGTCATTAATATCACAGACGGCACATGATGTTGTTATATTCAGTATTTCTTTCTGGGGTGTAAATATGTGACACACACATGGAGAGTGCTTTGTGGTCACAGTAATCCCATTAAAGGCAATTCTAGGGTAGCATGGCATAGCTGTTTCAGAACAGCACAATCCTATGATGTTTTCTGTGTTTGCTATAAAGCTGCTGCTGCTACACAATCCTGACCAATTATAGGTGTGGACATTATTCACTTGCAATGACAAAACTGCTTTGTTTACATCATAAACCTCTGGAAGCGAATCATTTATGGGACTAATAGTACAATTTATTCTTCCATCGGGGATATCTTCATTGAGTCCCCCCCAAAAAAAAGTCTTTGGTTAAAAAGCACATTTGCTTTTGAATTAAACACACAATGAGCCCACTTCATAGATTCAAAATGATTCTTGCCAATGCCATCCGTTTGCACAAGTTAGGTCCTTAGATACCAACGTCAAAAATGTCTGAAACGAAGCCATCGAATTAACGACTTTATCTACAGCGAAGGTTAACGAACTGTGAACAAACATTTATGTTCAAACACTTGAAAACATTTTCAAAAATCTGCCAACTCGCAGCAATAACATATATCAAGTTGTTCAAATGTAAACATTGCTTAGTCCATAGCTCGAATATAAATAAGCTGCCATTTTGGTGCGTCCCATGACGTCATCCCTTAGCTATCCATGTTTAGATAAACTTAAAATATAATAAACAAAGTTAATTTTATTTGCAATTTGAGAGAATAAGGCTTCTCTGTTGTGGACATTTTTTTATTTCTATTGTTTTTAACTATTATTATTTTATTAATTTGATTATAATATGCAGTTCTCAAAAGAATGATTATTTAGAAGTGATTTGACTTTTTGTTTGTCACCATTATCACCATAGTTTGTCACCATAGTTTAGTAATGCAAAAGTTTCAACAAATAAAACAGGGTGTTAGGCAAGGTTGTGTGGTGTCACCAGATTTGTTTAATATTTATAGTGAGATTATTTTAAGATCCATAAGGGGCATACCTGGAATAACAAACGGAGGTCATAATATAAATAATCTAAGGTATGCTGATGATACAGTCTTAATTGCTAAGAGTGAAAATGAGTTACAAGAAATGTTAGGCATTATAGTGAAAGAAAGCAAAGATAAAGGACTCATCCTTAATAGTAGAATATCAGAAGTAATGGTAACAACAAAGAAAAATACATCACCTCAGTGCAAAATAAAGACAAGTGGAACAATATTAAAACACGTAAATGAATTTAAATATTTGGGAACTTTGTTAACCACAGACGGAAGATGTACAAAAGAGGTGAGATGAAGAATGGCTCAGGCAAAAGCAGCTTTCCAAAAAAATGAGGAAGATACTATGTAATCCATTTTTGACAATAGAAACAAGAAAAAGAGTTCTTAAATGTTATGTAAAGCCAGTCTTAACATATGAGAATACCATGGATAGCTAAGAAGAGTAATGAAGAGGTTCTGATAGAGGCCAAAGCAAATAGAGAGCAAATTTCCAATATTAGGAAGAAACAATTATCATTTTTTGGCCATGTAGTGAGAAGAGAACAGATGGAATATATTGTAACAACTGGGAAAATTGAGGGACGAACAAAGAGGGAGCAAAGAGAAAAGATACCAGACAGCTTAAGAGAATGGCTTGGCAGAAGGTCAACAACAGAAATGATAAATAACTGTCATGATCAAAAGTTGTGGCGAGACATGATCACCTACGCGAGCAGGCCCGGTACTTGATGATAATGATGAATGCAAAAGTAAGCCATCATTTTGTTGTAAAAATTGTAATTGTTGAGTGGACTAACTTTTACTGACTGTACTTTGCAGATCATTGCATCTGTTTTTGTGTATCATTAGTTATTAATATAAATGTATAAAAATTTGTCAGTGGTAGAAACAACTTTAAAACACTGCATTCAAATATCAGTTCCCACTTGGATTGTAATGTTTGTTTGAATTTGTCACCAGTTTGGTCTGAACAAATTAACTGACTTGTTGAGAAGGGATGTTGCAGCTTGTGGGTTTACAGAGGTGCTAACTTTTGCTCTGGTAAGATTTGTTTGAAAGTGTGAACATGCTGAAACATTCTTGACACATATAATAATATAATTTTATTTTTTAGCAAAAAAAAATTATTGGACATGTCTTGTGACATGATTCAAGAACAATAAGAAAATAACCACTAGAAAATGAAATTTGTTAAGATGAATGGCAAGAAACAACCTGAGAAATAGATGAAAAAAAAATGAAGAGTTGAGAAAAAAAGCTAGGAATAATTCCCATCATAGAATACATAAACAGCAGATAAAATGGTTTGGCCATGTAAGACAAAAAGAGCATAACACAACACAAGCTATTAATAAAAGTTACAAGAACACCAAATTTAAGAGTTGACCACAAAAAAATATGGATTGATGGAATATTAGAAACACTAGGAAATATAACAGCAGCAAAGGTCAACAGATGATTCTATCTATTGACCTTTCGAGCCATAGCCGGCCCATAAGGCGTAGACCAAGATACTCCTTCTCTTATCTGAATTTTTGTTCTAGCAGTTTTCAATTCTTTTAAAGATATTTTATCAAATCTCGCCATATCTCATTGAGGGAGCCGATTCCTGCTGCTCTTGCTTCTCTCATCAATGTTCTTCTCAGTGTCTCTCTGTGGCTTCCTTTTTTTCTCTTACCTGTTGTTTCCCACTTGAGGGCTTGCTTTGCTATTCGGTTATTATCTCTTCTCATCACATGTCAACATATGACCATCGTCTTTTCTTTATTACTGAAGATATTAGTGGTTGATTGGTGATTTCTCTAATTTCCTCATATGTTTTGAATTTGTTCTACACTATACCAAGTATTTTCCTTAGACATTAATTTTCGAATGCGTTCAACTTTATTTCTATATCTCTTGTTTTCCAGCTTTCACACGCATACGTAAGGGTTGATAGTACATTTGATTTGAATAGTCTTAAGTTTTGTGTTTGTGTTGATGAGTTTTGATTTCCACAACTTTCAAGGCTTCTGAAAGACATTGCTGCTTTAGCTATTCTGATTCTAATTTCTTTGCTTGTATCCCCTTCTCGATCAATGTGACTTCCAAGATAGATAAAGTGATCGATCTCTTCCACTGGTTTGTTTTCTATGTATATTTTGTCGTCTGTTGGAATTAAGCTTTCCTTGACTTTAGTCTTTTCATGATTAATCTCAAGCCCAATTTTGCTGGCTATTGATGATAGTTCATTTATGTTTTCCTGCATCATTTTTATCTGACTGCTGATGAGAACTATGTCATCAGCAAAGTCGAGGTCCTCCAAATGTCCAACAGATGAGTAAAGGCCTGCAAATTATATCTGCTGATTATACTGCAAGGAAGGCAAAAAGGATTTCTTGCAAAGATTGTTCATTTTTTAAAACCTGAACCTGTTTATTTATAATTTATACACTCATCATCATCATCAAGTACCGGGCCTGCTGGCGTAGGTGATCATGTCTCTCCACAACTTTTGATCTCGGCAGCTATTTATCATTTCTGTTGTTGGCCTTCTGCCAAGCCATTCTCTTAAGCTGTCTGTTATTTTTTCTCTTTGCTTCCCACTATCTCTTCGTCCCTCAATTTTTTCAGTTGTTACAATATATTCCAGTTGTTCTCTTCTCATTACATGGTCAAAAAATGATGATTGTTTCTTCCTAATGTTGGAAATTAGCTCTCTTTTTGCTTTGACCTCTCTCAGAACATCTTCATTACTCTTCTTAGCTGTCCATGGTACTCTCAACATTCTTCTGTAAAACCACATTTCTACAGACCCTGATTCGCATCCATATGTTAAGACTGGCTTTATGAAACATTTAAGAACTCTTTTTCTTGTTTCTATTGTCAAAATCGGATTGCATAGTATCTTCCTCATTTTTTGGAAAGCTACTTTTGCCTGAGCCATTCTGCATCTCACCTCTTTTGTACATCTTCCGTCTGAGGTTAACAAAGTTCCCAAATATTTAAATTCATTTACGTGTTTTAATATTGTTCCACTTGTCTTTATTTTGCACTGAGGTGATGTCTTTTTCTTTGTTGTTACCATTACCTCTGTCTTTTTGCTATTAAGGCTGAGTCCTTTATTTTTGCTTTCTTTCACTATAATGTGCAACATTT
The DNA here is from genome assembly GCA_032433765.1 of Megaustenia siamemsis. Classification (NCBI taxonomy): domain Eukaryota; kingdom Metazoa; phylum Mollusca; class Gastropoda; order Stylommatophora; family Ariophantidae; genus Megaustenia; species Megaustenia siamemsis. The sequence goes on from JAVIAB010000088.1 coordinate 25,112,689, forward strand.
TTTGTAACTCATTTTCACTCTTAGCGATTTAAGACTGTATCATCAGCATACCTTAGATTATTTATATTATAATCTCCAATTGTTATTCCAGGCATGCCCCTTATGGATCTTAAAATAATCTCACTATAAATATTAAACAAACCTGGTGACAGCACACAACCTTGCCTAACACCCTGTTTTATATGTTGAAACATTCCCAATTGGTTTCCAGTTCTTATGGCCACTGTTGGTTGCCAGTACATGTTCTTTATTATTCTTAGATCTTTGCTGTCTACGTTTATGCTTTCTAAAATTTTGATTATTTCCTGGTGCTTTACTTTGTCAAATGCCTTGGTGTAATCTATGAAACATAGGTATAGATCTGTTTTCACCTCTATGGCTCTTTCTACTAAATATCTTATGATATAAATGGTATTGCTGGTTCCTTTATCTCTAACAAAACCACACTGTTCATAGCTAATTTCTGAACTGATTTTGTTTCGCACTCTTCGCATGATGATTCTTAGTAATATCTTAGTCATATGACTTTTAAGGCTTATTGTGCGATGATCATCGCATTCAATCGCACCCGATTTCTTTGGTAGGGCTATGAATATTGATTTGAGCATGTCGTCTGGTATATATCCGCTGTTGTAGATATCATTCAATATTTTTGTTATTATTTCTATTCCAAAATCAGCCATGGCTTCAATCTCTTCTTTAGTTATATTATCTGGTCCAGGAGCTTTTGCTGCTTTCATATTGTGCAAGGCGTCTTCCACTTCTCTCTTCTCTGAGAATTTCTGGTTCCTCTCCATTATCCTTAATATTTACTTCCGTTCGTTCCTCATTATAAAGATCTTTAATGTATTCTGTTGATTGTTCCCTTATGTTCTCTTGATCAATCAACAGTTCTCCTTCCTTTGATCTTAGACATCCAGTTTTTGATTGAGTTTTTCTTCCTGTTAATTCCTCAATTTGTTTGTATATAGCTTTAGCATCTCCATTTTGTTGCATTTCAATCTCTTTGCATCTCTCTTTTAGCCATGCTTCTTTTGCTTCATTGTATTTTACTACAATTTCTTTATTTAATCTCTTATACTCATCTTTATTTCTTCTTCTTGTATCCATTAGCTGCAAAATGTAATCTGTCATCCATTTCTTTCTTGAATTTGTCCTCACTGGTGGTATGAACTCTTTTGATGTTTGTTGCTTGATTCTTTTAGCATTTCCCACTGCCCATCAATGCTTTGTATCTTCTCTATTGCATTGTACCGGTTCTGAATTGTGATTTTATATTTGTCTTGCAACTTCTTGTCTGATTTTAGTAAATCTAAATTTAACTTGATGTTAACTGAGGCTCGTTTTGTTGTTTTTTATTTTACTCTAAGCTTTCCCACAATTGGTACATGATCACTATTGCAATCTGCCCCTGGTCTAGTTTTCACACACACCAGACTGTTTCTAAATCTATTGCTTATCATTATATAATCAATTTGATTACGTGCGTTGTCCCCTGGGTTTTTTTTCCATGTCCACAGGCGTCTTGGATGTTGTTTGAACCAGGTGTTTCCTATCATCATGTTGTGTGTTCTTGCCCAGTCAATAAGTTTCTCACCTCTTTCATTCCTCTCGCCTAAGCCAAAATGACCAGCGTATTCCTCAACTCTTTGCTTTCCTACTTTTGTGTTAAAATCCCCTAGAACTATGGTGTTTTCATGTGGTTTGCTTTTATGAAGTGCCTCATTTAACTCGTAAAATTTATCGTTTCCTCTAGACTGTCTGCTGTTGGTGCATAAACTTGTATAAGATTTATGTCTATTGGCTTTCCATTTAATTTCACTAAAAGGACTCTGTAGGATATTGGGTAAAAGCCTTTCACTGTTCTTGCTCTTTCTGCATCCAAGATTATACCTACTCCTCTTCGGTGTTCAGTACCTCCAGAATAGATTATTTTATGTTTATCAGAATACATCTCCCCTGATCTGGTGAATCTCATTTCGCAAAGTCCCAGTAATTGTAAACCCATTCTTTTCATTTCTTGTATGATGTTTTCTAGTTTACCCTTCTGCATGAGTGTTCTCACATTCCAAGTACCTATCTTTAGAGTTTGTTTTATCTTTATTTTGCTTACAGTAGCTTGATGACGATCGGGTATCACCTGTAGTCCCCTACCAAACGAGGGTTTTCCATTGGAATCCCCCTTAACGTTGTCATTATTTCTATTGTTGTGGCGATTCATGGTTGTGCAAAAAAGTTACAACGGTGGTTTTCTGTTGCCTTCCGTCGGTTTGTTTATGGTTTGCTCCGCTAGCCTATGACTAAAAAGTCTCACTCACAAGGCAGTGGGGTTGTTTTACTTCGGAGTACCCTCCCTCAGTCTTTTACTCTCCCGAGCTTACCTGCAAGGCAGCCACATGTTGTACTGTTTACTGCATACAGTAGAGTATGCTATTATGTAATGGTTGGTCAGGTCAGGTAATTTTACCTGCTACTGTATGTACTGTAATTTATACACTATGTTTTTGTAAATGCCATAAAGTTTACACATATTGGTTGGTCTTTATCCTGTTACAGGAGCTGGTTGGTCCAGAGTTAAGACGTCAGCCTTTGGACAAGAAGGTCCCAGGTTCGATTCCCAACATAAGCATTGGGAAATTTAAAAAAAAAATGAATTGAATCCATGGCTTAACCCCCACTGGTCTCAGGGTAGTGAGATCCGATGTCTGGACTTCTTGGAAAATTATGAAAAACAGGAGGTCCTGTGTGCAATTTGCACACCTGAAAGAACCTTTGGCAGTTGAAAATAAAAAATAGTAGGTTAGAAATGGCTGCTACCAGGGAAAAATCGACTCAAAATGTTAGAAATATAAAAATATTAGAGTATCTCTGAAGTTGGTGAATATCTGCCTGTCTGGTGGGGGACACCTGGGCACTCTGCTGGCAGTGTGAAAAATAGGAAAGAATGATATTCATGCAAAATTCAGTTCCTTGGGACTTTGCTAGAGATATATAAAGGTGGCGAATGCAAACAACAAATATCTAGTGTGACAGTGCAAGTCAGATGTTTCAGAGAATAAAAATACTGCCAACTGGTTGTTGAAGCTCTAGTCTGTAACTATACATGTTCATAACTCACATAGCAAATATTTCTGGCTTTGTTATTCTAGTGTTCCAGAGCAGACATTTCAGACAAGCTTGGCAGGAACATTGAAGATTTAAATGCTGTGCACATTAGCAACCCTAAAACAGTGGAGTTCCAGGTAAACTTTAAACATGTAACTAAATCATTAACTATCCCACTATATGGAGACAATAATGTTTTGTTTTAAAAATTAATTTTGACCACAATTTAGCCTGTCACACTGACTTCATTAATTTGTTAAGCTATTTCCTGGTTTCTTAGAGAAAACTTGCATGGTGGAAATATGTTTCCCATAATCTGCCCCAAGTGTTCTCACCAAGCAACAACTTAGCAGTTTCAGAGTCTGCCATGAGAATTTTTGCTTATTTCTGTCATTTTTTAAAATAGAAACCTGGATACCAGTATATTTAGCAGTGGGATTTATTTTTCTACCAACAATAGAACCAGAATTTATTAGATAATTTGTGCCTTGTTTTGTAATAAACTGTATTGATATAGAATATCTCTGGTACACAAATGTATGGACTTTTAATAAATAAGTTTTAACGTTCAATGACACAGAAATATAATTATCTATATCTGTTTGTGTGTGTGTTTATGCAAATCGTAGTATTTGTTACTCGTTTTATTTCTCTATTGTTACCAGTCCCCACAATACCTGTTATTTCATTTGATATTAACAGGTTGTTAGGACAACTCTGCTGACTGGAATCCTGAAAACCATTTTCTACAATAAAGGAGTATCACTCCCACTAAGACTGTTTGAGATTTCTGATGTCGTTTACCAAGACCCATCCAGAGGTTGGTGCCAAATGCTTCTGAAGATAACATTTTGTTGAATATTTTGGAAGGCCATAATATTAGATAATAGTAATGTTAACATGAATTAAATAGCCTTAATTTTGATTTCTTTTTGCCTACCAAATGGTTTTCTTTCTCTGTTCGTCTTGTTCAGATGTGGGAGCTAGGAATGATAGAAGATTGTGTGCAGTCAACTATAACAGAGCATCAGAGTTTGAGGTCATCCATGGTCTTCTTGATAGGGTCATGCAGATCCTAGAGGTGCAATTTGGTGGACCAAATGGCTATGAGCTCAAGGCAAAAGATGGTATTTTGTCTTTATTATTATTATCAGTGTGACTGTGATATATGTATGCATGTACAGGCATTTGAATAGAAATTTGTTAGAATCAGTTCAGGCCCATAACCATTTCACTGTACTGAATGTAGTCATCATCATCATGTGCCATACCGGTTGGCGTAAGCGATCATGTCCTTTAACAATCTTCTGTCTACAGTGCATCATATCAGTTCTGTTATTGACTGTTTTCCATGCCATGACACTAAGCTATCCAGTATTTTCTCTCTTTGTCGTCCGCGATCTCTCTTTCCTTTTATTTTGCCAGTTGTAATTAAGTATTCCAACTTTCCTTTTCTCATGATGTGCCTGAAAAATGTTGATTATTTCTTTCTGATGTTTTTTTTAGGAGCTGCCTTTTTGTGTTGGCCTTTGAGAATTTGTTAGAATCAGTTCAAGTCCATAACCATTTCACCATTGTCCTGCTACAATTTCTCATCTGTAAGATTAAGATGAGGTAATACCTCCGTCTAATTAAGAAAGCTATACTCATACTGAGCAAAGCTTAAGATGAAATTACATCAAAATTTGCTAACTTGGAACAAACTAACATGGCAGTGGTGTGCCTTTTGAATGATCTAAACGTAAGATTTTGACCTCTAGACAAGACGATCCTGGATTCAAATTCCACCTTGAGTAAGTCATATGGCCTTTACTTTTCTGTCCAATAGAATGTCCCCAACACACCAGAGAAATGGGATAAGACCAGTAACAAGTTTTTAGATTTTTTTTTGGGGTTAAAGTAGTTATAAAATTATGTGTTAACAAATGTAGTTTGTTTTTAATACCTTAACAAACACTCAAAATATTGTCAATAAATTCTGTTTTGACAGATCCAGCTTTCTTCCCTGGACGATGTGCAGAAATTGTGGCCAGGGGTCAGGTCATAGGTCAACTGGGTGTCCTTCACCCTGATGTCATCACAAAGTTTGATCTTAACATGCCCTGTTCAGTGCTGGAGATAACCATTGAGCCATTCTTGTAGAGCTGAGAGGTTTTTCTGTGAGACTTCATATCTTTAGCAAAACACACCAGAAAAGCAAGACAGTCTCCACCTCACACTAACTCGTTTACAAATTATTCTGACCAAAATATCATTCTCATGAAATACTTTTGTTTGCACCATTATTTTCTTGGGTCAAAAAACTTGACTTACACTTCCCTAGCAAGTATAGCCCTAGTCTCATCACTCCTGTTAGTAACTGACCACCAACTAATCAATCTATTTATATGGTTTGCAAGACAAGTGGTCATGATGAAAGTAAACAAGAGTTTCTCAAGTTATTAAATGACTACTCACCAAACTGTTAAGTTGTACACAACAAAAGGAAGGTTGTGATAACGGAGAGAAGACTAGAATATTTCGGACAAATTCAGTACTTTTTGGTAAATATGTTTTCAGTTGATGACACTAATCAGTGGGTAGAACTTATTGTGTTGGTTTGACATGACATTAAAAATGATCATAGTTTAATGCAGCCTGACATCCCAGTTGAGAATAGAGAGGTTACCTAGCTTTGTCAAGTTGAGGAAGATGTTATCAGTAAACTAGAGCACCAACTCCCTCCTTTCATAATGAACAGTGACATTTTCTACATTCATCTTGAACATTTTTTGTAATGGGACTTTTAGAGCTTCTTTATCAGCTTAAGTTGCTTGAATCCAATTTCTTTCTCCTTCTTCTTACATTAGGGGTTATATCTTTGACTTTGGGAATCACTACCTTGCTCTTCTCACACATCATATTTTGATAGGTGATTGTTTTCTTTGTTGTAACTTTATGTTTGTCAAAACCACTGTCATAGAAAAAGCACAGTTGAGATTGTCTGCAAGAGATCAAACCACTCTTTGAAAAATCAGATATGCTTGAATAAATCAATGAGAGGACAGAGGAGATATGTACATAATGTATCGTTTCCGGTTGTTTCCAAAATGGAGGAATTATTTTTCTCCGGCTTGGTATAGAACCGTTGATCAGAGGTTTAACAAGCCGCTATCGTAAAAACGATGTTGTTAATGAAACGTAGACTGAGAAGAACATTGATGAGAGAGGCAAGAGCAGCAGGAATCGGCTCCCTCAATGAGATAGAACTGCTTGCACAGAACAGAGACAGATGGCGAGATTTGATAAAATATCTTTAAAAGAAAACTGCTAGAACAAAAATTCATATAGGAGAAGGTGTATCTTGGTCTACGCCCTATGGGCCGGTTACGGCTCGAAAGGTCAATAGATAGATAGATTGTACTCATACACTTGTTAATGTGTGAAGATAACATGCAACACATCTTTTTAAAGTAAGTAGATGGAGGATAAGGTTGATTGTAACATAAGCTGAAGTGTAGACAAGTTATACTTGGAATGTAGCTTTGAATCCAAAATTGTATCATTTACTATATTTTTTTCCCCTGAATATGTATTTTTTGATTATTTAAACACTTTTATTCATTCATTCTTTCTGTCAGGAAAAGATTGTTTTCCCATCCTTGTTGTGTGGCAGCTCATTTAGTGTCTTTGTAGCAATGTTTTTTTTAATGAATCTGTTATTTAAATTTCCATGCTTCATAAATGCATACTTCTGGGAATCCATTCTGGATTTCCAGCTGTCCAGTTTCTGTACATCGAATAAAGGGACAACCTAATGTCAATGTGTTCAGCAAAACATTACAGACACAGTTTTGTGTTAGTTGCTACTGAACATTGTCTCATTCACTGTTAAATTCTGTACAGGTTTGTCTTTCACATTCCATGGTCTGTTTCTTACTTATCCTATTTACATGTGCTGAAATTACACAGACACTTGTTGATGTAATATTTATTTATCATCCTTCCTGGCTCTTGTTTTCCTTGACCCCTGAAGAGAGATTATCAGCCGTTCTATGCTTGTTTTTGTGGCTCATTTTCAACTAATTCACCTAGTACTGAACAATTAGTTTTATTCACAAAAAACTGCACTATACAGTTGGAGTATATTTGTTTATATGCCACAAATTTCTGTTTTAGGTGGCTCTACTGCTCTACTCTGAGGTTACAGTCTTTTAGTCTCCTCTTCCACTCCTCCTCATACTAATTCTTTAAATATTCTGATTGTTCAAGTTCTCCACTCACAGAAACATTTTGTGTAACTCATATTTTGTTTGTTATTTTAAAAAATGTACTTTTATTTAGAATTTATCTTTGATGTCTTTATTGCCATTGTAAATTAACAGTGAATACCATATATGTATGTACAATTCTCACACAAAAACTTTAAGGCGTGTTTAAGATTAATCTTCATTTCATAAATATGCTTGAATGGGTGTAATAATATCTACGTATAGGACATTTTAGTTTTGACAATTTTTTTTTTCCAAACTGAATGGCAGTTTTACACTGAAAGAGAAAGTGGGTTAAATTATAAATGTCGTTAACAGATTCAAAGATTGAAATGGGATTTCTCATACATATTTTGGAGAAAGCAATAATTTTACTAGCAACAGTTGTAGAAAGCAGGTTATTCAATGCCCTGCCCTTCTCCAAGTGAGTGAACATAGATTCCCAAGTAGGTTTAATATATTTCTGTTGGTGTTGAAATAACTTTTGACTTGAATGTCCAAGGGGGACTACCCTGAGCATGTAGTCTTTATTGTTGGGCCTCATAGAAATCATCATGTCCCAAATGGAATCAAAGTTGTAGTGATGATAAAATTGTGATTTTCCAGGTCAATGTAGACTCTCTTTTGTCAACAGATTAGATTCAAGCCCTTACCTTACACTCTTCCTCTCTAATTAAATAGTTATATTGAATTCTTACTACTTTTGCAATGGTGGTGATATGGACAAACTTGCCACTTTTATGTTTGCATTGAGAGTGTTTTATCTTAACATCTATAGTGACTTAGTTATCAGTATCTTTTTAAAGTTAAAGAATATATCAAATGCCAATTTTGTTGGATTTTTTCCCTTTTTATTTCCATAATTTGTATGTACATTTTTGTTTGCATGAAATATATTTGTTGTGAGATATAAGACTGTCTTGCTGGTGTTGTCCGTATGCTATTGCCTGTCTCCATCTCAAAGTTCTGCTCTCATTTGATGTACTTGAATAGCAAAAATCATTCATCCACTCTTTTTGTTTTCCACACCAACATAGAAATTTAAGAACATTCATGTTATGTTAAAAAAAAATTATGCAGATAAATATTATATAACTGATAGTAAAGTACGAGACTTGAACCGGCGTCTTAGCACGCGAGCTTCCACCCATATGTGCTCGGCCGCCTATCCAGAAATGTTTGGAGATTCGACATTCCTCACCTTTCCAGGGTAATACCCTGGTACCCATTTCTGCCAGCGGCTGGGTCGACCGTGGGGGTATTTTTTTTCCAACCATGAGTACAATTCACACTGCTCCCAGCAGGAATCAAACACAGGTTGTCCGAACGTCGGTAGCCTAGTCGGGTGGTTTACCCAACTAGGCTACGAGGCCCCCCACTAACTGATATTAGTTCAAAGCAAGTGATTTATTACTGAATTAGACTTTTGAAGCATTGCTGATGTCAAATTCAGAAGACAAAAGGTGCAGTAGATAGGAAATGAGGCCAGGTACCATGAATGCATCTTCTTCATTCTTTGACCAGATCTGTCTATCCCATCACTATTCGCAGATTCAGCCACGACAGAAGCTGTTCAGGAAAGCAGCATCCAGCATATGACGCTAATATTTTCACCAAACTATTGACTTATCATGATTTTGCTACAAACCGTCTGTCAAGACGCCAAAGGCCATATATATTATATATATATATGCTAATAATCCCTTTGAATTGAATTTCAACCATGAAATGATGCACCCCCACTCTATAGTTCTTATATTTTACAATTAAAAATATCAACGAATCATACTTTTAAATAATCTTTTTAAAAATCAGTTTTTTTTAAAGGTGCCTTCCCATCTTAAACACTAACAGAATCTGTGTGTGAAAACACTAAACATACAGAAGTTTGAATTTGATGGCATTGGGTAATATACATACCCAAGTCAGATAATCCCATCCAAACCAGCTCCACAATTATGGAATCAAAGAATTAATTAAGTCTACTTACTCAAACACCATAAATCTGCACATCTTCTAAATAACAAGACACAAGCACAAAATATATATTCTTTTTGTATTAAGCAAGCAGGTGGACTTAAGCTTAATTTCTCTAACTTCAGATTTAAAAAAAAAGGAAAAATCTAATAAAAATATTCAAGTTTTTAATAATTTGATTGGATACCATACTGAAGTATACATAATTTAAAATAAAATTTACAGCTGTTAATTAATTAGCAATGAAACAAAGCAATTAACTGATAATTTGCTTCCAATAATATAAAATAGTATTCAGTATAAACAAATGAAAGTGAAGTCATAGCATCTCTGTCTGCAGTGTAACTAGCACCATGGAGTTGAGTATTATAGTATCAAGCTTAGCATAGACAATCAAGGCTAACTTGTAGACGCAGACAGAGAACTTCATACAACTAATACAGATTACAGTTGTTTAAATGTAGATTGGTTTTCAGCACCTATAAATAGTTGTAAATCTACTGAGGAAAAGTCTACTCAGTACATCAAGTACTTTAATAGACTACCATTTGAGACAGGTTAAAGGCATTTCATAGTTATTATGTAAGTTGTGAGTAACTGTAGAACATCTAACCTACTCAATTTTTTCAACTTCTATTCTCGTCAGAATGATCATGTGCAATAATTAATTGCATTAAGAAAACTGATGAGAGCATATGTCAAATGGAGAATAACTTTTTACAATTTCAACCATTTTAGTCCTACTTACTTTCTGCACAAGTTCTGTTGAAAATATAAGTCAAAGATAAGCAAATGTGACTTTTTGCCATCTTTAGCACCAATAACTATAATTAGAGTTGATGGTTGGAAATGGCAGTATTATGCAAGTGAGCATATTTATTTTGAAAATGCAGCCATTTAGATTGAAATAACATGTAACTAATACAAGGAGTCACAAAATTACTCTGTATATATCACGTGTACATAAATGTCTAGAGAAACTGATTGAAACATAATAAAATATTATATATATCTCAAGGACTCTGATACCAATAAGACACTTGTGGTTGCCTACAACAAGGGTTATATCAAATCTTGATGGTCTCTACAAAGCAATTACAGATAACATATTCTTTATTGATCAGATCATATACATGTATATATATTCACACAGACTTCACACACTAGTTAATCAATGAAACATTTACCTTAGATGCATGCTCAAAGTTCTCATAGATATGACAAGCTTTTGTTGTCAACGGCAACATAATAGGTGCGGATGATGATAATGACTAAGTTACCAAAATGGCATTTTTCTCATGAAGATATGAATATCTGAGCCTACTGGCTGGAACATGGCTTAACGTTAGACCATCTAATGATATCTGTGCCGTAGTCTAAGCGTTTTTTCTGTACTCTCACATCCTGTAAACATCCAGCAAAGTTGGTTGTGAACAAGTTATTTGTGTCTTTGCTCAGATCTGGAACACCACCTGAAAATTGAAAGAAATAGAACAATGTCAAATAGATGAGCAGATGTATGTACTGACATGCAACATTCAAATGTTGCTGCAGAATATCTGTGATGTCTGTCCATCAAACCCTTGGTCATGTTAGAAAGGGGTAGCTGGTTAGGCTCTATTTTAATCATGATGTGACTGCTACATTATTTTCCATCTTTCATCAGGCCGGACTTGGAATATTAGGAAACTGCAACAAGGAACACTTTTCAGACTCAGCCTGAATGGTTCTTGCTGCCTATCCACCATATTGACCAGAAGTCCTCTTTCTTTGTATATGATGCAACATATAATTTCAATAATTTTTCCATTGGCTTTCCTTATATATATTTTTTCAATTACTCACCTTTTATTAACATGATAAATGTAAGTGTGAAGCTGATAACAGAAGCAAAAATAGATTGTAAATCAGTGTGGTAAAAATATTGGGTTCAAGTCTATGGAGTCTAGCAGGGATTACCATTGTGTAAGGTTAAATTAAAAAGGAACAAAATTGACATCACAATAGATGTTGGAGACCAACTATCTGAGGAAGGTGACAATGAAGTGAGGACAACTTACACATCAGAATAAATGGTGGGGGGGGGGGGGGGGGGTGCGGAAAGTGTGAAGGCAGGAAAAACACCCACAGCAGAAGACAGTGCAACACATCCAATCAATGCTAGATGAACAATCAGTACATGATTACTTCCAAAGATTGCTGGAACATTTGGTAGAGTGGATATCGGAATGTTCTGACTATGGTGATGCCAGTCCAAACTAAAGACTATGGAGGGCTTGTAACTCTACTTTCTTTCTTTTCTGTCTACAAGTAATCAATGTAGTCGGTAAAAATATTACTTTACTTGAAGGCGTCAATTCTTCACATGATTTGATGTAACCAGCAATGTGTCTTCTGAAAAGTCCCAGACCCATGTCTCTCTTCATTTAGAAAGGTTGTCTCTGGGTTTAAAGAAAGAGTCGATTGTACATTGTTTTGGAACTTAGCAAATCATCTACAAGGTTGTCATTAAAGTTGAGTTTTGTTAGTGAGGCAGAGTGTCCAGTCAACAGACATGCTACAAATGTTCAAGACAACCATCATATTTTAAAGAAGTCATATAGTAAACACATACACCATCTTCTAGCTGACTTTAATTGATACATTATTTGACCCCCAGGAACAGAAGCTTACAGACATACACAAGTATTCTAGGAGCTTTATCTTCTCCCATACCATACACTGTAAACACTAGTACAAGACAAGACATGAGGTTGGATCAGCCTCTGAGATTTCCACACAAACATCAAATTACTCAGAATTAGTCACTTAGGGAATGTTATAAGGTATCCAGATATACGCACATTACATATACATGACCAGGTTGTCATGACTGTGCTTGCTAAATGGCTCATCCCCCACCATTTTGGATCAATACCATCTTTGACCTGCATACAGGCAAGAAAACAATTAGCATTTACAAAGTCAGACTACAAGAACAACCACTACATCTAAGGATTAAGATCAGGAAACAATAGGACATAAAAGACTGCACAGAATTCTTTACTAAAGTCCAATTATCTGAAATTGCAGCCTAGGTCATAGCAGTAATATACAGATTACTCTTCAAAATGATGCACACAAAAAACTGGATGACAAAAATGCAGTAACATGTGGCAATTGACAGTTTCACAGTTAGAACAGCAGCAGGCTACATGTACCACTTTGAAGTTAGAACAGGAGTTAGATATTATATGGCCCTTTACGTCTTGTCAGACGGTCTAGTGGAGGCTATTGCGTATTTTTTTGAGGTATTGTTTTTGCCGAACAGCTTCTCTCGTGGCTAATTCTACCAATGTTTGACAAACACACGCGGTCACATAATGAACAGGTCAGGCTCGCTGGTCCACAGGGTTTACCATCCTTTTTCATGAGTCTCTTCTCTTCTAAGTCCTGTCTTAGAACAGTCTCAAATGTTGTTATACCGTTCCTTATACGTGCTCTCCATGATGTGCGATCACTTGCCAGGTGTTGCCAGTCGTTGCCAGGAGTTAGATAGGGGACATGCTATCTCCTCTATTGTTTATTACCAACATAGACTGCATATGTAAGTTAACTAGCCCATCAGAGAAAAGTGATATTAACAAGCTTCTACTTGGAAGCGATCAGGCACTAATACATAGAAAAATAGAGGACCTACAAGAACTCTTAAATAGATTTAACAGCAGAAATACCAAATACAACTAAACAGGAGTCATGAACATCTAATAGGAGAAACATATCAAATAATGGCTGACAAAACATGAGGAGGCATTTAAATACCCCGAAAGTCTAGTAAGTAGAGTAAAGAGCCCCCGTCACGCCAAGTGGCGTATAGGGAATATGGTGTTAGTGACCATAAATTTTACAGACCTTCGGCACATGATTTTTTGAATAATGTGGTTGGTATTACGCCCGTGCCGCTCTACTTTCCCAGAAAAAAATCTGGTACCCATTTAAGGCTAGGTGAACCCGGAAACTGTTGTTTGGGATCGAACCCTATCTCTTGTCCTTTGTAGTCCAGTTCCAGGAAGTCTAGTGACAAATGTCAATTCACAAGCAGCAGAATTAGATTCAAGATGCAACAAATCATGTCAAATCATTAGCTGTCATCACTGCTGTCCAACAAGAAAATAAAACATGAGACAAAACATCATCTTCTTTCCAACATTATGCTACCAATGTTGACTTGGACTTAAGGCTCAAGAACAATAAGATAAATAACCACCACTGAAATTAAGTGTGTTAAACACATGACAGGAATAACTTCAGAGATAAGATCAGAAATGAACCAAAAAAAAATTTTGGGAGTAATTTCTACCATTGAATGCATAAAGAATACAATCTTCATCCCAACGTTGTGCTACCAATGCAGACCTGGACCCTAGATGCAAGAACAATAAGAAAAATAACCTCTACAGAGATGAAATGTGTTAGACGAATGACAGGATACAGTCTGAGAGATATGATCAGAAATAAAGAACTGAGAAAAAAGCTAAGAATAGCCCCAGCCATAGAATATATAAGGAAACAACAGATAAAATGGTTTGGCCACGTGACGAGGCAGAAAGAACAAAACACAACGCAACGAGCTTTCAACAAACGTTGTGAGAACATCAGATCCAAGGGTCAACCACGAAAAAGATGGGTCGATGGAATATAAGCACTAGGAAACATAACAGCAGCAGAGGCGAACAGAAGAGCAAAAGACCGCAAATTATATCTCCCCTCGACACTGAAAGGCAGATGAGGAAGGAAAGAAGAAGAAGAAGAATGCATAAAGAAACAACAGATAAAATGGTTTGGTCATGTGATGAGACAGAAAGACAATACAACTATAGCTCGTTTCAAATCATCTGCCCAACTTCAAAACGCTATTACTCTCTAACCGTTTGTTAAAAACTTTTGAAATTTTCCAAATGTTATTAGAATCCAAAAGACCCTTTAAATGTATATTTAACAAATATCTTGCAGCTGCAGTTTTCTTAAAGCGGCGAATTTCTTTGATGTTTGTCAAAATTGTAAATTGTGAAGCCCTAAAGAATAGAAATTACCGTAGTTGCTGGTCTATGATTAATTTTCACTAGGTAGAGGCGTGGCCGTAATGGGGGAAATAACTGGATAAAACAAAACACCAGGAGAATTATTGTCTGCTCAGTTCGAGGACGGACGATAATATCAAGGTATACCTGTATGTCCAATTTTCATAGTTGTGTGGTCCTGAAAAGAACCGTTTGTTGAACTAATTTAAGGTAATATAGGGGCCAACATTGTGGGGGCTATATACTTTCATTCTGAATCAGACGAGTCTAAAAGATTAATAACTGTTTGGGGTTGAACATTCCACAAACCATCATTTTTCCAATATTCCTCTTCCTGTTTTAAGACGTGGTCTTCACATTTAGCCCAATAATCTTTGTCTATATTTAATAAAGCGAGATTAGCAAGAGTCTTTACATCGCATATTTTGAATGTTGTATTTTCATCTGCCACTTGTCCTTTTAATTTTGCCCAGATTAGTTCTATTGGATTTAAATGAGGTAAGGTGGCAGCCTCAAACTTATATGACCGTGCTCTTGGATAATCTTATCTATTTGAAAAATCTTTGTCCTCTGTTTTTGCTTTACTAGAGATAGTAATTCAGGTTTTAAGTACATTTTATTAAATTGTATGTGCTCCTTTGTGAGCCATATCTTAATAGTATCTTTTGTACTCAATGACGTCGGGACTTTATCTTCAAGTGCAACAATGTTGTTGTACGCTGCATTGTCCATTATTAGGCAAGATGGTCGATCTAGTGATGGGAGAACAGAATTTTCAATCCAATGTCTAAATATGTGACCATTCATCTCAGAGTGATAATCCCGATTGTCTATGGATTTTGAAAGAAAAATGAGCTCTGCATTCTGTATTAGTCCATGTTGTCGACTATCTGCATGAGCAATTATCAAGCGCTGTCCTTTGCTGCTAGGTATTAATCTCTTAATCTTTCCATCTGATGACTGCCATTCCCTTTGGTTAGTGTGGTGATCATTGATCCATGTTTCATCCAAGTACACAATATCATAAACTTGCGCTGCGCACCTCTTTTACTTCACGTAAGTACTTGCTTCTCATGACTACTATATGTGGCTTCTCACAGATGATGTTTCGTCCATTGGAATACTTTCTGAATGTAAAGCCTGCAGCTCTCACATTCCTCCATAATGTAGACTTTGATATTTCAATACTGTTGTTATTTTTCAGCGATACTTTTAATTTTCTTATTGTAACAGTTTCATTCATACCCAACATTTTGCGAATTTCACTTCTAATAAGTTCACTGTCGAAATTATCCAACATTTTTGCTCTTCCTTGTGATTTTGTATATTTTGAACATTGACGGTCACGTGCTTGAATCCAGCGATTAAATGACCGTTTAGATAAATCCAAAATGTGTCTTGTCCTATTCTCAGGGTTTTCTAAAGAATGAAATAATCTTCCTCGTTTAGCCTCTTTGCAAAAATAGTCATACATTTTTATTGCGATGTTTTGTAAACTGCAGAATTTAATTTTAAGACTCATGATAAATGTTATTGTTCCACGTCTACACCTATGAATGAACGGAAATGGAACACACAATTTGTCGTGTTTTTTACAAGTGTCTAATTGTGTCAAACAAATCACGGGGAAAGCGTGCAAATACGTCAATTCTAACGTGTATGGATTTGTACTCACTATTTTTAGTTTAAAATACTGTAAACATTAAGTTTTGACTACATCAATGGGTTGTTATAAATTTATATAAATCAAATAAGCAACAATAATAACCAAATGTTTTTTTTTATGAAATTAATTCCCTGTTGGGTTCTAATCATTATAACTTTACATGCAAATTTTGAAAAAATTACACAAAGAGATTAAAAAGATATCGATTTTAAAAGTTGGGCACATGATTTGAAACGAGCTATAGCTAGCCTTTAACAAACGTTGCTGAGAACACCAGACTCAAAGGCTGACCACGAAAAAGATGGATTGATGGAATATTGGAAAAATAATAAAAGGAAAGGTCAACAGAAGAGCAAAAAACTGCAAACTATATCTCCTATTAAATGCTGAAAAGCACATGAGGAAGGAAAAAAACTATATTACTCCTCAACACTGAAAAACAGATGAGGAAGAAAAGAAACTATAACTTCCTTTGAACACTGAAAGGCAAAAGAGGAAGGTAAGAAACTGTATATCTCCCTTTGAACACTGAAAGGCAAAAGAGGAAGGTAAGAAACTGTATATCTCCCTTTGAACACTGAAAGGCAAAAGAGGAAGGTAAGAAACTGTATATCTCCCTTTGAACACTGAAAGGCAAAAGAGGAAGGTAAGAAACTATATATCTCCCTTTGAACACTGAAAGGCAAAAGAGGAAGGTAAGAAACTATATATCTCCCTTTGAAAACTGAAAGACAGATGAGGAAGGTAAGAAACTATATCTCCCCTGGAACGCTGAAAGGCAAAAGAGGAAGAAAAGAAGAAGAAGCGCAATGATCTGAGGTTTCTTTTTGAAATAATGTGAATAAAAAAATTAATTGAATAGATGTACGATTGGTTTCATTAAAAAACTAGTAAGTAAAACTGGAATAATCAGGAATAAATAATACATATAATAATTTTAAAAATTTATATCTAATCATTATTTAAAAAAAAAGAGAGATATACACAAGGTAATTTAGTCTGTTCTACAAATGTAGTAGCCAACCTACGTTGCGGAGATGGCACCTGATGATGATGATGACTACAAATGATCTTAATGGTGCATATGGCACAACCCCATTTATGACAGTATGCAAGATGCTGCTGACGTTACTGATCACAAAACTGTTTTACCAGGCTGTAGTACCAATGAAGAGGAGTAAAGATAGCATCAAAGAATAGACAGGTCTTGACTTCGCAGAGTCCTAAAGAATGACTGAAAATAGAGATATATGGAGAAGGTTGATGGAATCTGTCAGTAACACTCCAACAACTCCCAGGGTTATGGAATGAAGAATTAGAGAGAGATACATACCAAAGAAGATGTTTCCTGAAAGCACAAGATCTATGAGTGGTCCACGTGAAGCACCTTTTGTTGCACTTCTTTGGTCAATAGTAATGCTTCCATCTCTGTCTTGCCTATGAAAGAAATAAATGATAGTAAAAGTATTACTATATACATGATGGGGTTAAACAAGGATGTATTTTATCGCCCTTGTTATTTGGAATTGTTATGGACTTCATAATGAAGAAATGCTGCACTGGTAATAAAGGCATCGAATGGATACAAGGAGACCATTTGGAGGACCTCGACTTTGCTGATGACATAGTTCTCATCAGCAGTCAGATAAAAACGATGCAGGAAAACACAAATGAACTATCATCAATAGCCAGCAAAATTGGGCTTGAGGTCAATCATGAAAAGACTAAAGTCATGAAAAGTTTAATTCCAACAAGTGACAAAATATACATGGAAAACAAACCAGTAGAAGAGATCGAGCACTTTATCTATCTTGGAAGTCACATTGATCGAGAAGGGGATACGAGCAAAGAAATTAGAATCAGACTGGCTAAAGCAGCAATGTCTTTCAGAAGCCTTGAAAAGTTGTGGAAATCAAAACTCATTAGCACAAACACAAAACTTAGGCTATTCAAATCAAATGTACTATCAACCCTTACGTATGCGTGTGAAAGCTGGAAAACAACAAGAGATATAGAAACAAAGTTGAACGCATTCGAAAATAAATGTCTAAGGAAAATACTTTGTATAGAATGGAACGAATTCAAAACAAACGAGGAAATTAGAGAAATCGCCAATCAACCACTAATATCTTCAGTAATAAAGAAAAGACGATGGTCATACGTTGGACATGTGATGAGAAGAGATAATAATCGAATAGCAAAGCAAGCCCTCATATGGGAAACAACAGGTAAAAGAAAAAGAGGAAGACCCAGGGAGACACTGAGAAGAACATTGATGAGAGAGGCAAGAGCAGCAGGAATCGGCTCCCTCAATGAGATAGAACTGCTTGCACAGAACAGAGACAGATGGCGAGATTTGATAAAATATCTTTAAAAGAAAACTGCTAGAACAAAAATTCATATAGGAGAAGGTGTATCTTGGTCTACGCCCTATGGGCCGGTTACGGCTCGAAAGGTCAATAGATAGATAGATAGATATACATGACCAACTTCTTAACATCATATAACATAATTATTTTCTATTTATTCAAAGACTAATAAAAACATTTTCAGAAAGAGCTTTCATATAGTGGAATTTAATTATGTTAATCACTGGAGAACATCTGAAAGAAGTAGACATTACTGCACATGACTACTGATGCACTAGGTTTGCTGAAGAAAAAATTTAATTTGTTTAAAAAAAAACATAAAATTTCTTTTACAACCATAAATTATATATTGCATTTGGTGAGAATTGTAAAACTCTTAAGTAACGATAATTACAGTGGAGGAATATATGAGACAATGACAAGTACAATTTCTAATTTGGTTGCTAAGCTATACAAGTATAATTCTAGCTCTGGCAAGTCAATTGTATAGTAACTTTGACATTTAAAAAATAATACTATTTTAACAGTTGAATAATAACACTAGGATCAATAGCATAATAAAATAGAATAAAATAGCAAAGGGAATTATTGTCACAATTAAAATGCAGAAATCCAAGCAATACAGTTGGCAACAGAAAAACTGCTAAACAGTAATCTTAGCCCACAGCCTATAGTGTTTTTGACAGATGCATGATCAGCACTCCAGGCACTTAATTCCAGAAAACTGCCATATTTGCAGAATTATTAACTGAACTCAGCAAGCTCCACAGGGTTGCCCTGCAGTGGATCCCATCTCACTGTGGAATACCAGGAAACGAGACAGCAGATCAGCTGGAAAAAGCGCAATAGGCACACAACCAAATGCACCGGTTACATACCATCAGAAGAAACAGATAATCAAATCAATCAGAAGACCACAAGCCCAAAATCAGGATGTCTTTCATAATATGAATAGATGGGAACAAGTTATTATACGCATCAGAACAGGGCACAATCGACTCACAGTCACATGTATAAAAAATTCAAGATAGGCACCTCAACTATATATACATGTGAACAGGCACCACAGACTGCTGAACACATACTTTAAAACTGTACTTAATATAGTAGACTGAGGAAAATCCATTGGTCCATAGATACAACACTACAGACAAAATTATATGGGCCACTGCAAGAATGACAAAAGATAGTAAAATTTATACAGGAAACGACATTGCAGATATATACACTATTTCAGGTAAAAGAAAGAAAGATAGATAGATTAGATTAGATTAGATTAGGATTAAGATTAAGATTAAGATTTAGATAAGATAAGATAAGATGGATGGACAGATAGATAGATGAGTTGAATACTTTTAGGACTGTTTATAAAAATATTGTTACCTCTGAACGACCACATGATGCTCGAAACCATCATCTACTGTTACTGCAGACCGAATTGATGCAGCTCCACTGCCTAGGTTAAATCTGGTGAAATGCACAAACATTCTTGTAAACAGTAACAAATAAACTGAAAGGTCTCACAATTTATAAATTGTTTTTGTGTAAATCAATTCTAACAACATCTATGATATTGCTACAATTGCATACCCAAACTCCACAAATCCTTCCTTCAAAGATATGGCCAGGTAATCTTTGGTATCTTTACTCCAAACCTCATGTCCCTGCCAAAAGATCAAACCATTAGGAGTGGTTGTAGTGATGCTAAAGCTGATTTCCTCAAAGACACCTCGAAAATGAGGCAGTACACTTCGATTAAACTCCACATAACCATCAGCAGCAAGTTGAAAATTGGTATCAAGCTCTACTCCTGGATGAGAGAAATATAAAATGTTAAAATGGAATGCTCATGTTTATTTTTTTTTAAAGTCAATATTTAGCTTTAACTTACTTGACTTAAATCTCTTTTAGTTGTAAGCTGGTTGCTCTTTACAGCCCATGCCACTCATATAAAGGTTCATGTCTTCCTTGGTTGTTTAGCAGTTGAGAAGAGTTTCCAATAGTTGGATGTGTTGGGAAGATTCTGGTATTGCAGATCTATTATTCTATTTCTATTCTATTGACCTTTTGAGCCTAAGCCGGCCCATAGGGCATAGACCAAGATACTCTTTCTCTTATCTAAATTTTTATTCTAGCAGTTTTCAATCCTTCTAAAGATATTTTATCAAATCTCGCCATTTGTCACTGTTCTGTGCAAGCAACTCTGTCTCACTGAGGGAGCCGATTCCTGCTGCTCTTGCCTCTCAGATCAATGTTCTTCTCAGTGTCTTTCTGGGTTGGCCTCTTTTCCTCTTACCTCTTGTTTCCCACATGAGGGCTTGCTTTGTTATTTGGTTATTATTTCTTCTCATCACATGTCCAAAATATGACGATCGTCTTTTCTTGATTACTGAAGATATTAGTGAGATCTATTAGGTAGAGACAATATAGTAACAGATGATCCACTGTTTCCATATGGTTTTTCTCAGTGCTAGCAGCTTGATTCATGCAAGGGATTTAGATTTTTTAGATGTTGATGTCAGGCACTTGCAGTAGAATTCACTTCTGAGACAGGTTAATGAGAATCCTGAAATAACGTCTTCTTCTTCTTTCTTCTTCTACCCTTCCTCTATTGTCGTTGGTGTCGAGGGGAGATACAGTCTGCGATTCTTTGCTCTTCTGTTGGCCTCTTATGGTGTTATCCCTCCTACTGACACTAGATTCTCTTTATTCATCTCTTTCTCGGTCTTCCTCTTAATCTGGCGTTTTCGTAGCGTTTGTTTACGGCTCTCTGAGTCATTGTTAGTTCTTTTTGTCTTGTTATGTGGCCGAACCAATTTATCTGTTGTTTCTTTATGTATTAGATGGCTGATTCAATTTCGAGTTTCTTCCTCAGGTCTGTGTTTCTTATTCTGTCCCTTAAGCTGTTTCCTGTCATTCTTCTGACACATCTAATTTCAGTGGTCGTTATCTTTCTTATTGTTCTAGAGTCCAGCATCCAATTCTGGCAATGATAGTACAGAGTTGGTAGAAAAAGAAAAAGATATAACGTCAATTTTTTAAATTCCACAATTTTCCTTTTTTATATCCTATATAAAAAAAATCTTTTATAAAGCTACTACCCAGCCTGGAAATAGATTATAATGCATTTAGTGAAATTTGCCTTGCCTTAAAAACTTAATGGCATGTACTTTGCTTGTCAGGGTGTGTAAATCATGGCATATAACTCTCAAAGTCAACTTGCACACAGCTGTGAATGAGAGAGGTAATGTTGTTTGGGGAAACAAAAGCAAACAGCCCAAGTTGTGGAGAACCAGGAAGAAAATTAAAAATATGCCTTAGTTAGAAAAAAAATTACAACTTTTATCAAAGAAGCTAAGCAAAACACTTGGACAGAATGTGGATAAAAGATGAGACTTCAAGATAGCCACAAGAGACTTCTACAAAGCAGTAAAAGCAACAAGAGAGAAAAAAGAGAACCACATCTCACTAAACTCATAAATGACAAAGACGGTCAGCCAATATAAAATATGTACCAAGAAATAAAGAACCAGGAATAGACAACATACCAGTAGAAATAATAGCAGCAACAGCAGTAGAAACATGAGTTACATGGCTGCACAGAATATTCAATGCAACATGGCACCAGCAGAAAGCCCCAGAGGACTGACAACAGGCAATCATTGTACCAATATGGAAAAAGAAAGGTAGTAAGAGAGACTACAATCAATATAGAAGTATCTCCCTTCTCAAATATATGGGAAAGTTAAACACAAAAATTATGGAAAAAAAAGCTCAAATCAATAATAGAACTAAAGTTAAGTGATTCTCAAATGGGGTTCCTTAAAACAGAGGGTGTACTTTTGTACTATTCATCCACTTCCAGTCCAAATGGCGGATAGACTTCAGGAACGCTGAGGCCCTGTCTGAATAGTGTTCCTTGTTGCAGTTTCCTCATATTTCAAGTTCGGCTTGCTGCTTGAGCTACTGAGTTTAGTGCTCTGTGCACACCATGAGCTGTGTTTTTCATCAAGATCGTGTTTCAATATTCCGATTGCTTATGATGAATGTTGATATCGTATAACTGATAGTTCAGCTGCGTTCACCTTCGGTGAAATTTGCCTTATGTCTTTTGGCATGTGCTGTAGCTGCTATGATGGGAACTGCAACTGCCTTTCTTTGTTTGAATCTTTCAATGAGATAAGATGTCAATTTGGATGATTCCACTGGCACGGGTGGTTGAGCAATTATAGATTTTAATTTGTTTGCAGTTATACTAACCACTATTCATCCTTAAATAGCATAAAAGATGATAGAACACAACCAAAATATGTACACAGCTTTCAATGATGGAGAAAAAGCATTCGACTGAGTAAACAGAGACAAATTATGGGAAATACTAAAAACATATGAAGTAAGCCAACATCTAACCAATCTAATAAAAAATTTCTACATCAACAGCAGCTGCACAGTCAAAACAGAATATGGCTATAAAGGTCATTTTGAAGTTAAATCAGGAGTAAGACAGGGGTGCATACTATCTCCCCTATTTTTTATTACTTACATGGACAAAATATGTAAGTTAGCCAACCCATTGGAGACAGAGGAGATTAACGAGCTTTATTTGCAGACGATCAGGCACTAATACAAAGAAAAATATAAGACCTACAAGACCATTTAAATAGACTAAAAAATACAAGTACTCAATACAACGTTAAAGTAAACATGAACAAAATAGAAGTAATTAATATTACAAAAGAAAAATAGAATACCAACATAACAATGGATGGCAGACAACTAAAACAAGTGGAGGAATTAAAATATCTAGGAAGTCTAGTGACAATTGACAATTCACAAGCTACATAAATAAATTCAAGATGCAACAAAGCTTGTCAAATTATCGGACAGCCATCACTACTATTGTCCAACAAGGAAATAACTCTAGAGGCAAAACGGGCACTCTACAATACAATCTTCATTCCAACATTGTGCTACAAATGCCAGACCTGGACCCCTAGATGCAAGAACAATAATAAAAGTAACCACTACCGAGATGAAATGTGTTAGACAAATGATAGGAAACAGCGTGAAAGATAAGATTAGAAATGAAAAACTGAAAAAACAAAAAAAAAACTAGGAATAATCTCCATCATAGAATATATTAAGAAGTAACAAATAAAATGGTTTGGCCACATGACAAGGCAGAATAATCAAAACACAACACCACAAGCCTTCAATAAATGTTGTGAGAACACCAGACCCAAAGGCCGACCACAAAAAAGAAGGATTGATGAAGTATTAAATACACTAGGAAACATAACAGCATGAGAAGCCAACAGAAGAACAAAAGATGGCAAATTATATATCCCCTCGACACTGAAAGGCAAATGAGGAAGGAAAGAAAAGAAG
This sequence comes from Megaustenia siamemsis, assembly GCA_032433765.1. NCBI lineage: Eukaryota > Metazoa > Mollusca > Gastropoda > Stylommatophora > Ariophantidae > Megaustenia > Megaustenia siamemsis. The sequence goes on from JAVIAB010000088.1 coordinate 25,136,504, forward strand.
AAGTAGATGACATACACATATATAAATTCAATCACATATATTTATAATATTTATTTTAAGTAGTAATTTTCAAACCATTTAATGATAATTAGCAATTATTAAACCATTTCAGTCATTCTACAAGCTCACACTGAAATAACCAACACAGAAATAAGACTCACGAATATCACATTGGTGTCCTATCCAAGAAGGAGGACATTCACATTTGTAGTCCATGTCCAACAAAGCCACACATGTGCCACCATTCAGGCATGGCTGCCTAGTGTTGCAGGCATTGATCCTAGTCTCACAGTTTACTCCTACAGAAATCAAATAAAAGGAAAATATGACAGAATAATTTTTTAAGCTTTCTGAATGCTGTTGTGATGAAAGAATCAAGAACTTGGTCATTAAAACTAATTTAAAAAGGAAAAACTTATTCAATTAATTATTAAGGACTTAATATTTCAAATTGTACAACTACTCAATACTTTCTAAAACCATGTCAAAGTCTGTTATTATATTAGAATGAAATAATTATGGATACTAGAATTGCAAGAACAAGAAAAACAAGTAATCCATACCAGAAGTAGAAATGAAAAGGACAAGAAACGGTAGTAACCATTTCATAGAGTTCTACCTCTACAAAGTATAGGAGGATAATAAGATCACAACTAATTACTGGTGCAAACAATTATAAGCAAGAATACTCTAACACATAAACAATGAAATGACCAAAATATTTAATTAGTAACGAATTATGTTTCATACACTCAACAGATTTTATAATAGATAATCAAATTTAGCACAACAGAAAGAAAAGTTTAGATATCACACATGGCTAAAACCACTGCATTCTATAAATTAAAATATGCTGCAAGATTTTCATGAGTGTGGCACCAATATAAGGACTGAGTAGTTGCACAACTTAGAGGAAACTATGCACACACGCATGCACACACACACAAAAACTGGATTAAAACAACAGAAATCCTCATAAAATTATAGAGGATACAACAGAATCAACAAGGAATATAAAAATAAGGAAATTGCTATAATAGCTAAATGGGAACAAAAACACAGTAAACACTATACTCCATATGTATTCATAAGTGAGCCAACAAAATATTCTGAGGCAAAATGATAAGAAATCACAAAAACAGCACATAATCATTACAACTGCTGATGAACCACAGCATTACAGCCAATCCCAGTATGGAAGAGATGGATTCAGCAAACTACTTTCTCTAACTAAGAATTCACCTTGGAAAAATTGTATGCAAATAATATACAAAGAGAATTGAGCCTTGCAGCCAAGAGAACAGCCTTCAAGATTAAGAACCTCGGATAATTGTGAAATTGCACTACAAGCACATGCTATAATCTTTAGAAGATATAACGGCAGATTGTATCCAAACAGCTGTAAACCTGTCACGTTTTTTAGTTAGACATAAGCTCATGGAGAGGACAATCAACATCAGATTAAGTTGACATCTAGAAAACAATACACCATCCTACTACACAAGTAATGATTAAAGCAACACAAATTCATAGACATCTAGGCCACACATCTCACACACAAAAATCTTCAGGAAGCAAATACGCAATAATGTGATTATGAACAAAACATTTGACAAGGTGTGGAATGAAGGAAAAAATTCAAGATGTTTAGATATGCATCCAAAAAATAGTATAAAAGTGGATTGGTTATTACCTCATGGACAAAGCAAATGTGTTAAATGCAAAGACAAAGCAACCAAAAAAAAAATGGGCAATAGAAAAGGTGTCTTTCAAGGTAAAGTCCTCTCACAAGACTATTCTTCATATGCATAAACAACATAACAGAAAATATCCACAAAAAGGTCAACAATTTTCATGCTGATGACATGACCATTTTGACTTCCGAAGTAAACATTACCCCTGCTGCTAGCACAAACCTGGGAATCTAGTCTAAAATGTGATTAACCAAAAATTAATGAGGACAAACAAGCATAAATTATTTTCTCATTAACCAATAAACTGTAACCAAGCCATTTTCATTTGAACAGCCAAGCACTTTTAAAAAATGAGACTTCTATCTACTCACGTTAGACTGCTATATGACATGGAAATCACAAATAATAAAGACATAGCCTAGGAAAATTATGATTGGACTATCATGAATTTACTTTGTAGCTTATGAAGAGCATATAAGTAGTAGTGGTGGTGGAGGTGATAGTAGAAGTAGTAGTAGTGGTGGAGGTGATAGTAAAGTAGTAGTAGTGGTGGAGGTGATAGTAGAAGTAGTAGTAGTGATGTTAGTAGTAGAAGTAAGTAATGGTAATTATAGTTGTAAGCAGTAATAGTAGTGGTGGTGTTGGGGGTGATAGTAGAAGTAGCAGTAGCGGTGGTGGTGATAGCATTATTAGTAAGTTGTCGTAGTGGTAGTAGTAGTAGTGACTGGTGATAATAGTTGCATGTAGTAGATATGGAAGTAGTAGTAGTGATGGTAGTAGTAGTAGTAGTAGTAGTAGTAGTAAAAGCAGTGGAAATAAATAGTAAAGAATAGTGACACTGTGACCTTCCAGGCATGTCGTAAGAGGCGACTAAGGAAGTTGATCGATGGCCTGACAAGCTGTCATTGTAAAAAGTATTGTTATGGAAACAGCGCCATATATTTTAGAGCAGTGATCTCCGCAAGATGTGCCACTTTGGCACGCAAGGTTTCTGTTTTTGAGATTGTGGTTCTGCCCTATGTGCTGTCTTTTGCTCGAAAGGACAATAGATAGATAGATAGATATGAAGAGCTGATAAAAATAATCATAGCATTAAACAAAATATGTTACACAGAGGAGGAGCTCTAACGTTAAAAAAATGAGGAAAGAATAAAACATGCTGTGAGAGTTGGTTGCTGAGATGATCTTTGTTGACTCACCTGTAAAATGAGCTTTACAGTTACATTTATATTCTGTAGGAGAAATACCAATGCACTCAGCATAATTCTGACACACCTGTCTCAGACACACTGACTCAGATGAACAGTTTTCAATATCGAGATTCTCTATTGCATCCTCAAAAAGCTTAATGCTTTTATTTCCAACTGTGAGCTGACAAAAAAAAAAGTAACTTTTTCATTAAAAAAATAATAAGTGTTAAGATATAAAAGATACATTCAGTCTTACTTTATGTTCATTGAAGCCAAATTAATTACCAGTATACAAAAGATATATCCAGTCTTATATTATATACATTGAAGCAAAATTAATTGTCAATATACAAATGATGTATTTAGTGTTACGTTATATTCACTGAAACAAATTAATTGCCAGTATACAAAAGATAGATCCAGTCTACATTATATTCATTGAAGCCAAATTAATTGCCAGTATAAAAAAGATATATCCAGTCTACATTATATTCACTGAAGCCAAATTAATTGCCAATATAAAAATATATATCCAGTCTACATTATATTCACTGAAGCCAAATTAATTGACAGTATAAAAAGATATATCCAGTCTACATTATATTCACTGAAGCCAAATTAATTGCCAGTATAAAAAAGATATATCCAGTCTACATTATATTCACTGAAGCCAAATTAATTGCCAGTATAAAAAAGATATATCAAGTCTACATTATATTCACTGAAGCCAAATTAATTGCCAGTATAAAAAGATATATCAAGTCTACATTATATTTACTGAAGCCAAATTAATGTGCAAATGAAAAATATAAATTGAAATTCTAATGACTCCTTAAGATGGTTCTAAAAATGAACATGTGATCAATATATGACCGATTGAGTCCTGCTTGTTCTTTTCTTAGTTTTTTTATCTACTGACTTCTTTAATCTTTCTAATATCATGCTGTTGAAGAGCTTACAAGGTATAGATATTAATGTGATTCCTCATCAAATGCTGCAAAATTATAAATCTCCTTTATAGGGAGCTTCACAATCACGTTATTTTTCTATTGTTGTGGTGGAGATTCATTCTGCCACACTTCACTGAACAGTGTTAAGAGACGATTTAAGATGTTGTTGTGTTATCTCCTCTTCTTCTTCTACCTTTCAGCTCCCTGTGGAACATAGGTCTTCAACAAACACTTTCCAATTCTGTTTCTTGCCATTCTTTTAAAATCATACCATGTCTTCCCCATCATCTTCATCTCTGCTTCTATCTGTCTTCTCCAAGAATTCCTTGGTCTTCCTCTTTGTCTTTTCCCCTGGGGATTCCAAAAATGGGCTTGTTGTGTAATGCTCTCAGTTGGCTTTTGCAGTGTGTGTCCTATCCAGCGCCATTGTTTTCGATGTATCTCTTTATCCACTGGTATTTGACTGGTACATTTCCATAATTCTATGTTAGTGAATTTGTCCTGCCATTTCCATCCTGTTATTCTGTGTAAGCATCCATTAATGAAAGTCTGTATCTTCACGATTGTCAATTTTTTTGTCCTCCATGTTTCACAGCCATATAATAGGACAGACTATGAATTGTACAAGGAATTGGAGGTGTTATCTCCTGATGCCTAGTTATTTTGAGTTTCTAGATGGATTATCTAAGTTCATCAAGTGGGAATTCTTCGCAGGACACATCTGATGTAGACAAAACAACTTGCTGACTGAGATATGAGATGTTTAATGGTTGTGGTCTATTTAATATTCCTTTGCAATGTTCAATCCATCTTTTCATCTTTTTTTTATGTTTTTCCTCTAGCAAGATTTTGCCCTTCTTGTCTTTGAAAGGGACATTAGTTGTATGTGGATGATTGCACAATTGTTCCATTATAGAGTGTAAGGCTTTGCTGTTTCCTGTGTTTGCTGCTATTCAACTTTAGTGGCTTTCGACATTTAGACCAGCTTGGGTTGTGAACAAGACAATACATTTGAGGTCATCATTGGTTCCCCATAACTTGTCATGTAGGGTTGTTTCTGTGGGCCATATTTGTTTTCTTAAGGTGTTTAGAGTGGTGCAGTCCCATAGTGTAAGCTCTGGAGTTTGTTTGGATGCTCTACAGTCACATGTTGCAAAATCACAGAGTTTTTGTGTAGATGTGCTCTGGGGCAACAACGATCTGTTCTGAGTCTGAATATCTTGGTCTGCTATGTTTTAACCCTAGATTAAGATACCATAGAAAAATGTATCGCATCAAAACACAAATTCCTCAAAATTTGACATTTTACTGTATTTAAACATTACCTTCCCCATGTACCTTCCTAAATACCACTTTATTGTGATCCCTGAGTGCTTAATTTGTCTCCATTGCTGTTTGATTTTTTTTTTTTTTTTTTGAGATCGTGAGATACATGGCTTAATGGAAAAAAAAAATATTGCCAATTTTCAAGAAATTGGTAGTTTTTCCATTTTTTTTGCTGTGACTGTGGAAATTTCCTGGTCATAGGCAAACATCAGCAAAAAGGACACCACCATCTTGGGTTGCACAGGAAGCGCAATCCTCTATTTATGTTTCATTGTGCAGTAGTTCTAATTAGGTCAAAATTTTCTACAGCATTGAATTAAACATTTTTTTCAACCTGGTGTATAAGTGATATTCCTCAGTATTAAGTATAGCTATTTTTGCTGCCCATTTCTACTATAAATTAATCATCATTACATTCTTCTGTGATTCTGTACTATTACAAAATTAATATGAATTAAAGCTGTTCTGTCCTCGATTGACTACCAGATAATATTAATTATCTTAGCTATTTAATGATTTAAGAAAACAAAAACAGAAACTCACTCATCCCTGCAAATATAAGCATTAAGTAAACAATTTAATAGTAAAGGATGTATTAAAATAATAAACTTCATGGACATAGAGAAATGTCTGCCACTGCTACTCCTATTTAACAAATCAGTTGTGAGCTTATTGACAAATAACAGTACCTCTCTAACACATCCAACAATTCCATCCTGAACACCTGCATTAGGATTTATTGTTTCCAATGGGTCAACACCACCAAGATATAGATTGCGCTTTAAGTTGAGACCAACAGTTCCATTACCTCTTGTGGTTCCTGCATATATGAACACAGAGTGAAATCTGTACTGATGAAATAGTTGCAAACTTCACATCAACTTCACATTGAAGTTACTCTAAAAACCATTCTGCTCACAAAACACTGAAATGTCAAAGAATGCTCAAAGTCTATGTAAAGACAAATTGAAACTATTGAAATAATTAAACTATTTATAAATACATTGGATTATACTGCTCATATTTGACATATTCAAATAGGTAAGTTTTTAGTAATACAAACATGCTGGGTCTTGTTTTATTTTACAACAAATGACACAGTGATATGACACTTTTTCCTATTGTATAGTAATATGACAAAGTTAGATATTTTACTTCTCACAGCAAAGGTACTGCAATGTCAATACACAATTTTATTAATGTTGAATATGAGGGGCTATCAGAAAATTGTCAGACTGTAATTACCGTGAAGTAGCCATTGGACATATTCATGCAAAAATCAGAAAATCAATGCTGCCAAGTGTTCTGAGTCTGAACGCATATGACATCATGCTCTCTAAATACTATAAACCTCTACATGCTATTTTCCAATATTGTGAGGAGGCTGCTGTGTGATTAGCATGATGATTGATAAATCTTAGAAATTCAAACACTGTGTTTGCAACAAACTTATGTGAATCTTGGCAAATCTGCAACTGAGACCCTCAAAATGTTTCTCCAGGTCTTTGGTAAACAAACTTTAGGTCAATCACAGGTCTTTGACTGGTGTACATGTTTCAAGGTCAGTCAACTGTCTGTTGAAGAAGACAGAATATTTGAACGTGCAGATGCTGCAAAATTTCTCCCCAGGCTGTTGACACTCAACCAAAAACAGAAGCATTATGAGTATGCCTTGAGCTGCATGACATGACTAATGATGATGAAATTGTAATCTCTAGGATCATCAAGGGTGATGAAAGTTGGATTAATAGTTTCGATCTGAAGTCAAAACACCAGTCACTGTGAAGGAAGACCCTGCAGTCACTGAGGCCAAAGAAGGCAAGGAAGGTCTGTAGTGCAAAAAATATACAAACTCGTTTTTTTTCTTTACGAAGTAAAGGACATTGTTCATGTACATAGAATCTGCTCCTCCAGGCACTACAGTAAATTCTGAATTGTTTTGCTGTATTTTGAGGAGCTTGAAAGATGTGCAATGTGAAGGATCTAAATTTAGGCACAAAAACCATTAACTATGGCGTCATACACACCTGCTCACTCAGAACAATGACATTTTAAAAAAAAATAGAAAATAATATGCTATGCTCTCCATTATTCACTTGACTAAACTCCTTGTAACTTCACAGTGTTCCCTAGACTGAAAGTGAAGGGGTGCCTTTCAGCAATGTAGATGGCATCATTTTTGGGATCGTACACAAATTTGAACAGCCTTGAGGTGCCTTTGAGGCATGGTGGATGGATAGGGATCACTGTGTAATTCTCCAAGGGGATTATTTTGAAGGTGTTGGTGACTACTTTTAAATACAGTGAGCCAGTAACTTTTTTCTAGGCATAGTCCAGGAACCTTCTGATAGCCCCTCAGACCACTTTCTTTTTTATTTATCATGGTTCTGTAGATCTTTCACATCTAAATATAACTTAATTATATCACAAGAATAATATTGCTAGAAAATATTTAATAACATATACTATTACATAGATCATTATCTTAAATTACTGGTAATAAACAAAAACTTCATTAAAAAAACCAAACTTTAAGGTGCATAATGTTATATTATCATATATAGATATTTTTGAAAATAATACCTTACAAAATATAAGAATATAATAACACAATAAAAGAAAAGAAAAATAAAATATAAGAAAACTTGAAGACACTTAAAAATAACTTTGAGACACTACAAAGAACAGTAACATGATATTGTTTAAAAAAGTTAATCTTCTTCTACTTCTTTTCTCTTTTCACTGATACCTAAAAGGTGTCTTGGTTTATATCATTTGTTGTTCTTGAGCTGCTCGAATTGTCTGAATTAGTGATTTTCCTTTGTTGTTACATGTCTCTGTCACTGCATCTATCCATCTTCTTCTCGGTCTTCCTCTTGGTCTTTTTCCATGCATTCTCAAGAAGAACGCCCTTGATGGTGATTGGTGAGGATTCATTCTGACCTGGTGGCCAAACCATTTAAGTTGTTGTTGTTCTATATATTCTTGGCAGGGTTTTGTTCCTACCATTTTTCTTATGGTTTCATTTGGTATTCTATCTCTTCTTGTGTTGTTTGTTACTTTTCTCAAGCATCGCATCTCACATGTATTTATCTTTCTTAATTGTGATTTAGAAAGGGTCCATGTTTGACTTTCATAGCACAAAGTTGGTACGAAAATGCTATTTATCATTTGTTGTTTAGCTGGCATAGAAATGTTTGGATGTCTTAGCAATGGTGAAAGCTGGTATGTGACAGCATTTGCTTTTTGTATTCTCAAAAAAAGTTAATGACTTCAGCAATTATGTTGTCATCTAAATGTAATTTCCAGAATATTCTCTTGAAAAGTCATCTATGTAAAAAAAAAAAAGAAACCATGCCCTATCTATGAAAAGTGCAAGAGAACATAGCAGTTAATCAACTATTTACATCATCTGCCTTGTACAGTAACTAAACAAAGTTTAAATATTATAGGCCTACCTAAAGCAAAGAAAAAAAAAACAAAATCAAGAAAAAAAACAATGCAGCAATTAAACACAAAACAAGCATGTGAACATAGAAGAAAAAATTAAACATTTGCAAGAATGCATTTAACAACTGCTTCTCTGGTTCACAGTAGATGTTAGTAGAAACAATGAGAATGCAAATTTATTCCTGATGCATAATTATAAGCATATATAAATATATAAGTAAATATAGAATAGTCAATTTTAATAAGTCATTATGTAAAATACATGCCATTCACAAGCTTAATTAAGTGCGCACGTACACATGCACACACACACATATTCCTAATTATTGAGCAAGTTGTCTATTTTTGAAAGTGTTTATAAGAAGTTAATAGGTGAGTAGATAGCTGAATCTATAAGATACATCATTAGTCAGTCATGTGAACATCAGTTTGATTTTTAATAGGGTCAAGGGTTGGAGTGAAATAAAAACCTTTTTCTGTAGACCTATACTACACAGCAACTGTACTGGAAGTGTTGTATTTCCTGCCTCTCAGTAAACTCACTAGAAGACTCCATAAAGAAATGGGATCATGCTGTGACTATCCTTTTTCAGCATTAAGTTACTGATCAGCCGCTTCATTAATTTCAGTTGTACAACTGTAACGCTTGTTATGTTGTTATGATATTAAACAAAACAGTGTTTTTAGACATAAGAACCAAAGACTTAGATGGGTGGGATATGTTAGAAGAATTGACAACAGATGCATCACGCTAAAAAATATTGTATGAGTAATCTATAGAAGAAAGTAATCTGTGTGTAGATCAAAACTGCCTGCTAGGCATCTCTGCAAGACTTCTTAGAAAAAATAGCATAGAACATTTAGAACAAAACTAAGAAATGGAACAGAATTAAAAAAATGAAAGGAAGTTAATATTAAAAGATAAAAAGCGCAAGGGGGCAAAGAGGTGAGATCTAAATCATAAATTTCCTTTGTTTACACTATTGCAGTATCTGCTATCGATTGGTAGAATCAATTATGAGTGAAGTTACTTTGGAAAACAGCATCTGTCAATTAGTACTAAGATCAAAAACAGTCTGCTTTAAACTATTTGTAAAAAGGCCATACATTTAATGTTATGTTGGTCATCAGATTATCTTCATCGTGCAACTGTCCATAAGTGCTCAGGTCTCCTCCTCAGCGAATCCTGCCATGTGAAATGAATGAGAAATAATATTATGCTGGTTCACAAGTTTTCCCTTGTTCTTCCTGTAGCTCTCTTGAATCCCTCTTGGCTTGAAGATCCGGTTGTTGCATCAAAGCTGCTGATTCATGAACATCATCAAAATCTTCATCTCACAATACTTCTTTTAGAATCGATCACATAGCCACATCATCCAACCTAATGACATAGTATACGCAACGTTTGTCAACAGTGGAAATTTTCTCAATGCTTGATTCACTGAAAAGCAGAGTGTTTAATTTGTAACACTGGTGCTGGATCCTTAAAGTGGAACCTCCAGTTGACTTTAGCACAGCGATCTACATTATAACTGGAGGTTCTGTATGTATGTCACACACATTTTACATCTAATGTGTTATTGTGCATAAAGACTTTCTGCCAATATATCATAAGCAAGGTTACTATCTATCTAAAATCACATCCAAAATAACAGATTATTCCAGAAAGAAAAGTAACACACCTAACTCCATATTTAACACTTCTAGAGTCCAAGGAAATGTCTGGTTAAAAAGTTACATGCTAATTTTTGATGATTTTAGTCTGTGGAACAGGTTTTTCTGTTTAGTCCACCATTGTGTAAAGAAAGAAAAAGATGTGCAAAGTTAGAGATAAAAGCTTCATTGTGATAGTTTGAATTAGTTTTATATAATGACATGAGTTTTAAAAGCAAATTTACAGAAAGAAAAATACTTGTACATAAAAAAAGATGAAGCACTGTAAAAAGCTACTGGTAAAGTTATAAATAAAATGTTAAGGTATTAATCTCTACTTGATCATCTCATCTGTTCATTCAGGTTTTCAACATTTTGTACTACAGCAGTTTGTCTTGTATAGAAATAATTGACATTGAATAAATCTGTGGTTGTAATGAAAACAAAGTATCTGAATTGTCTAAGGTATTAGTTGATCTTACTGTAGATAGAAGATTGTGGAGGGACATGATCACCGACGCCAACCAGTATGGCACATGATGATGATGATTAGTTGATCTTACTATACTATAATTCTGATTAATAATGCCATTAGTGCTGGTATCTCTGCCACGTCAGTCAGTCAATTGTGTCATGACTGGAGAGTATTATGGATTATATAAACTTTAATTATACTACTATAAAATAATAATTTACGTCTAATCTCTTTTAAAATATATTTCAGGTAAAGAAAATTAAAACTGAGCTATTTGTTTCAAAACTGATATAACTTAAGAACTTAGGAACTTTTCAAAACTACAGGTAATTGAATTAAACTGCAAATTAATCACAAATTAATAAATTTAGTGCTTCTCTTAAAAACTTGTTTTCATTTGCACATCACAGATGAGATGACAAGTCGTAGACAGATATTGGCCATTACAGACAGAAAACAGAGTGTTTGAAAATGAAATCAGTAGTTGCAAACAATAGAAATGTGATTGCAAGGTGTTAGCGCTCAATTTGTTTATTGGTACCTCTGTTTATATCCCCTCTGTCCGAGCGAGAGAACAGGAGACCATCACTAGGTCCCTCTAGGTCAAGAAATAAAACACAACATTATGCACAACATTACATGTCAGAGGTCACAATAATGTCCTTTACAACTAGTAATTTTTGGGAGATAAAACTATGAAGTTATGTTTCATTATAAGTACAATTGGTAAACAAATATAAGCTAGAAAGTAACAAACAATCTCATAATTTAAGTCAAAATAACAACTTAGATTGTAAAATAATCTTCAGTTGTATCAAAATAAGTCTCTTCAATGTAGTATCAGAGAGAATGCAGTCTTAAGAACTCTACAACTGGCAAAACAATATTAATGTAGAAAGAATGATCACCTGTTAGAGTGAGCTAGATGTATGTATAATCAGTGAGCTACTGGAACTATAAGTGTGCACACACTTGTTCTTTAATGAAAGCAAATGAGCACCTGTGGGCTTGCCTGGAGTGATATGATATCAACTCTAACAACAACAAATATGTATTACCAGTTATATATGTGTCCTTTTTCACAGTTCCCAGTTAGTTCAGTGTAAAAAATGTTTCTTGTGTAGATGTGTACTAGACATTGCAATCATGGTATACAATCTGACAGAAATGGGGTAGAAGTGGAAATAAAAACCATAATCTGTACAGCAGCGGAGGATGTTCAGAGGAAGCAAAGGAAGCCACGATTCCAATATTTTATCAGAATATATAACACAATCACATTCCCGGTCCATAAGTTAAATATCAGTAGCCAGTCATTGTATTCCAACAAGCTGTGATATAGCTCAAGTAATCTGCGCCATTACTAATAGACAGGCTTCTATGTCTGAGGAAATCAAATTTACTTCAATGATACAATAACATCTATCAACCTTGTAATGTGTATGAGAATTATAGGTGGGCAATTTCAGAAATTTAGTGAACTGGACTACAAAGGACAAGGGGTAGGGTTCGATCCCAACCGACGGCTTCAGGGGTTCACCCAGCCTTAAATGGGTACCGGATTTTTTTCTGAGAAAGTAAAGCAGCACGGGCGTAATACTGACCACATAACCCCAAAAATCATGTGCTGAAGGTCTGTAAAATATAGGGTCACTAACACCATATTTCCCTATACGCCACTTGGCATGACGGGGGTACTTTACTTTTTACTTTTAATTTCAGAAATTGCTTCCTCGTTGGTATGACATTGGTGAATTAACTAATCAGATGCCTAATCTCTTTATCACAACATATACAAGTTTAATATCACTGTGCTATATCTTTACCCCAAAAATACTTGATAAAAGTTTAAGAGATGCAGTAAAACCATGTTTTTCATAACTTACATCACACAAATAACTAAGTTACTATGATGTAACTATAATAATGATAATTTGGGGCAATTATTGAAGGAGATATTTTGCATAGCATAAATTGCTGTATTCTTTATGTCACAAATGACCAGGTTAAAGGTCACTCTAGAAGTTTGAATGGCCATACAGAAGCAAACAGACTTGTGAGTTGCAGGAAAAAATCTTTGAATGGACTTGACAGGTGATTCTAGATGATGTTGAATTTTTTAATTGAATATTCCGTTTTCACTACAAGAGAAGAATTATCTTACAGCAAGAGCATCTAAAAGTCCACAAATGGAGAAATAATATTAGAAGTCATGATATGCATTGACCAGAGATGGTTACCGCAGAGAGAAATCACAAATAAAAATCCCAACTGGTGCAGCTAGAATTCACAATCTAGGGGAGCAGAAGTGCCTGTGGTCACCATAGCAGGGTCGACGCACCATCAGCTGACCAAAACCCAGCAGTTCTACTTCCTCGTGGTCTCCTCTGGTAACAGTCTCAAAACAGGCTGTCTAACAGAAACTAGGATTGCCGTGTTCCCTGTAGTGGTGGCAGTTACTGATATAGAAGACCCAGCATTGCAGTACCTCTGGGCTGGACTAGTAGTATCCTAGCATAGCCTGGAATCGACAAACTCCAACTTCTCCAGTAAGAGCCGGGAATGTCAAGAAAGCCATTATGACCCGCCACATCAATGAGTCAAAGGCAACCCTGCCCACATCAACTTGTGGCATTACATCAACGATAACAACTTACAACCTCTTTGTCTCGAGACCAGCGTCTTGACTCAAGACCAACTAGTCCCTCTGTGTCCATCTCTTGATATTCTCAGTTCACTTTTCCCTTTGCCTGTCCCTGTCTTGCAGTTTCCTTTCTCATATGACTTTCATTAGGTTACAGAGAATTAACAGTTTATAAATAATGTCATTAAGATGTCACAAAGTGCATCAGTTGCAGACTGCTTTGTTGGTTTGTAGCCATGAAAATAAAAAAGCATAATGTCATGATTGTTTCACAAATGAAACCAGCTGTAGGCCATTAATTCAACAATAGAGTCGCCATGATCACAGCTTGTGGTTCCTTCTTCATCCATAAATAGAATTATGAAAATATTCTAGTTTGTCTTAAACAATCTCTTCTTCTACCTTTCAGCTCCCTGTAGAGCACAGGTCTTGAAGAAACATTTTCCAAGCCATTTTGTTTCTTGTAATTCTTTTAAGATCATTCCAAATCTTACACATCATCCTCATTTCTGCTTCCACCTGTCTTCTCTGTGAATATTTTGGTCTTCCTCTGGGGATTCCAAAAAAGGGCCAGTTATGTGATACTCTCAGTTGGCTTACACAGTGTGTGTCCTATCCAGCACCATCGTCTTTGCCGTATCTCTTTGTTCACTGATAAGTGACTGGTATTTTCCCATAATTCTACATTAGTGATTTGTCCTGCTATTTCCATCTATTTATTCTGAGCAAGCATCTGTTAATGAAGGTCTGTATCTTCATGATTGTTATTTTTGTTATTCTCCATGTTTCACGGTCATATAATAGGATTGATTGGCGTTGACGATTTTTATTTTTGTATTTGAACTAACAAAACATAACAGGTAAAGAAAAAGAGGAAGACCCAGGGAGACACTGAGAAGAACATTGATGAGAGAGGCAAGAGCAGCAGGAATCGGCTCCCTCAATGAGATAGAACTGCTTGCACAGAACAGAGACAGATGGCGAGATTTGATAAAATATCTTTAAAAGAAAACTGCTAGAACAAAAATTCATATAGGAGAAGGTGTATCTTGGTCTACGCCCTATGGGCCGGTTACGGCTCGAAAGGTCAATAGATAGATAGATAGATTTGAACTAATTTCCTTGGATTTCCAATGGAGGCTTCTCTTGCTTTTTGTATCCTTATTTTGGTATCATTCTCTGTTTCTCCTTCTTTCTCTATATTAGTAGTATCTGATATATGTATGATTTTACGGCTAGTAAAGGTATTTCTTCTATTGTTATTTTGTTATTGCCAACTACATTCATTCTCATGATTTTGGTCTTATCTCCATTTATTTTCAGTTCCAGCTGTTGTGATTTCTCATCAAGTATGCTCATTTTATATTGCATCTGTTGATGATTATGCGATAGTAGAGAGCTATGTCATCAGCAAAGTCAAAGTCATCAAATTGCTTGGTCAATGACCACTGGATTCCATTTCTGTTTTGTGTTATTCTCATAATCCAAACTATGGCCTGCAGAAATAGAAATGGAGATAGAAGACATCCCTGCCTTACTCCTGTTCTTATTTCAAATGTTTCTGCAAGCTGCCTTTCGAGTACAACACTACATTTAATTCTTTCATACATTGTTTTTATCAGGTTAATAAACTTTATGGGGACTCTGTAATGATTCAGCAGCAACTTCCAAATTATTCCTGTCTATAACTATCAAATTATTTATAATAGGTATACTACAATGAATAAGGGGAGAAAGTATTTCAATGTAGGGTTTCTTAAAGAACAAGGAATTAAAGATAAATTCGCAGTCACAATATTAAACAAATACCAAGTCCTACAACAACTAGAAAATACAATAAATATAGAAGATCATTGGAAACAGGTAAAAGATATATGGAAAGAGACATGCGAAGAAACACTAGGGAAAAGAGAACGCCAGAATAAGGCATGGGTGACAGCAGAGACCCTAGACAAAATTAAAGAAAGAAAGAACAAGAAAGCAAACATAAATAAAAGCAAAACGAGAAGTAATAAAGCCAAGACACAGGAAGCTTACCCAGAGGTGAACAAAGAAGTGAGAAGATGCATTAAAAGGGATAAGAGGAAATATATAGATGAACTAGCTAAAGAGGCAGAAGAAGCAGCAAATAAAGGGAATATGAAAGAACTGTACAACAGCACAAAGAAATTAGGTGCAAAATACAAACAGATCAATGCCTTTATTAAAGATAAGAAAGAAAATCTGCTTAGTAATATAAGGGAATAAATGGAGAGAAGGAAAGAGCACTTTGAAGAACTTTTCAATAGACCCGGCTCAAATAATCCTCCAGGTATACTACCAGCAGAAGAAAAGTTACACGTTAACTGTGGAAAACCAAGCAAAGAAGAAATAATGAAAGCCATCAAACTATTAAAAATGGTAAAGCCACAGGACCAGATGAAATTCCTTCGGAAGCCATCAAAGCAGATATTAACACCTCTACCAAGATGTTACATGATCTATTAGATAAAATTTGGGAGAGGGAAGAAATACCTAAAGACTGGAAAGAAGGTTATATGATCAAACTACCAAAGAAAGGAAGTTTACAGGAGTGCACAAATTATAGGGGAATTATGCTACTATCGGTGCCAGGAAAAATATTAAGCAGAATCATTCTGGAGAGACTCAAAGAGGCCATAGAGAAACATTTGAGAGATGAACAAGCAGGTTTTAGGAAGAGCAGATCATGTGTTGATCAAATAACTACTCTACGTATAATAGCTGAACAAAGTTTAGAACTAAAATCCCCACTTTATATTGGATTCATAGATTACGAAAAGGCATTTGATAGTTTAGACAGAAGAATGCTTTAGAAGTTGCTGAGTCATTACGGAATCCCCATAAAGTTTATTAACCTGATAAAAACAATGTATGAAGGAACAAAATGTAGCGTGGTGCATGAAGAACAGCTTACAGAAGCATTTGAAATAAGAACAGGAGTAAGGCAGGGATGCCTTCTGTCTCCATTTCTCTTTCTACTGGCCATAGATTGGATTATGAAAATAACTCAAAACAGCAGAAATGGAATCCAGTGGTGACTGACCAAACAACTTGATGATTTAGACTTTGCTGATGACATAGCTTTCCTATCACACAGCCATCAACAGATGCAGGATAAAATGAGCATACTTGATGAGAGATCACAACAGCTAAGACTGAAGATTAGTAGAGATAAGACCAACATTATGAGAATTAATACAGTTGGCAATAACCAAATAAAACTAGGAGAAATACCTCTATTAGATGTACAATCTTACATATATCTGGGTAGTAATATAGGTAAAGAGGGAGGAACAGAAAATGATACCAAAATAAGGATATCAAAAGCAAGAAGAGCTTTCATTGCACTGGGAAACATATGGAAATCCAAAGAAATTAGGTTAAATACAAAAATAAAAATTTTCAACTCAAATGTTAAGGCGGTCCTATTATATGGCTGTGAAACATGGAGAACAACAAAATTGACAATCACGAAGATACAGACTTTCATTCATTAATGGATGCTTACGCAGAATAAAAGGATGGAAATGGCAGGACAAAATCACTAACATAGAATTATGGAAATGTACCAGTCAAACACCAGTGGATAAAGAGATACAGTGAAGACGATGGCGCTGGATAAGACACACACTACGGAAGCCAACTGAGAGTATTACACAACAGGTCCTTTTTTGAATCCCCAGGGGAAAAGACAAAGAGGAAGACCAAGGAATTCTTGGAGAAGACAGATAGAAGCAGAGATGAAGATGATGGGGAAGACATGGAATGATCTTAAAAGAATGGCTAAAAACAGAACGACTTGGAAAGTGTTTGTTGAAGACCTATGCTCCACTGGGAGCTAAAAAGGTAAAAGAAGAAGAAGAAAAAGAAGAAGAAGAAAAAAAAGAAGATAACTATCAAATACCTTTTCGTAATCTATGAATCCATTATAAAGTGGGGACTGTAGTTTCAAGCTTTGTTCAACTATTATACTTAAGGTAGTTATTTGATCAGTGCGTAAGCTGTTTTTTCCTAAAACTCGCTTGTTTATCTCTGAGATGTTTCTCTATGGCCTCTTTTAGTCCCTCTAGAATGACTCTGTTTAATATTTTTCCTGGCACTGATAGTAGCATAATCCCCCTGTAATTTGTGCACTCCTGTAAATTTCCTTTCTTTGGTAGTTTGATCATATAACTTACTTTCCAGTCTTTAGGTATTTCTTCTCTCTCCCATATTTTATCTAGTAGATTTTGTATCATTTTGGTAGAGGTGTTAATATCTGCTTTGATGGCTTCATCAGGTCCTGTGACTTTACCATTTTTTAGTAGCTTGTTGGCTTTCATTATTTCTTCCTTGCTTGGATTTCCACAATTAACTTGCAACTCTTCCTGTGCAGGTAATATATCTGGAGGTTTATTTGGGACAGTCTGTTCAAGAGTTCTTCAAGGTGCTATATCCATCTCTGCATTTGTTCCTTTACATTCTTCTTCTTTCTTCTTCTATCCTTCCTCTGCTGCCGTTGGCGTCGAGGGGAGAAACAATCTGCGATTCTTTGCTCTTCTGTTGGCCTCTTCTGATGTTATTCCTCCTAGTGACTCTAGTATTCCCTTTATCCATCTCTTTCTCGGTCTTCCTCTTAATCTGACGTTTTCGTAGCGTTTATTTAAGGCTCTTTGAGTCATTGATAGTTCTTTTTGTCTTGTTATGTGGCCGAACCAATTTATCTGTTGTTTCTTTATGTAATCGATGGCTGGTTCAATTTCGAGTTTCTTCCTCAGGTCAGTGTTTCTTACTCTGTCCCTTAAGCTTTTTCCTGTCATTCTTCTGACACATTTCATTTCGGTGGTCGTTATCTTTCGTATTGTTCTAGAATCCAGCGTCCAATTCTGGCACTGATAGCACAGAGTTGGTAGAAAAATTGTTGTATATTGCCCTTTTTGCTTCCGTAGTTATTGCTTTGTTTTTCAATAGTGTTGATACTTGGCCTATAACTTGGCATGCTTTGTTACACCTTACATCTATCTCTGTCTCTTGGTTATTGTCTTGTGATAACGTGCTACCCAGATATTTAAAATTGTCTACATGCTTCAAAGTAGTATTATCTATTATAATGTTTAGTTTTTCTTTCTTTCTCGCTATTGCCATTACTTCGGTTTTGCTTATGTTGATCTTCATGTTGTATTGTTTACAAGTGTTGTTTAGCCTGTTGATATGTTCTTGTAGGTCCTCAGTTGTTTCATGTATCAGAACTTGGTCGTCTGCAAATAGTATTTCATTTATTTCTTCCTCTCTTCTGTTGTTTCTAAATTTTCTGGTACGCATATTTCGTTCTCTTTTGTGTTATCGCTTGTTATCATCCGTGTTGGTATATTTCCTTGGATTGGGCATGCTAATTTGCATATATTGTCCATATATCCTTTACATTACTGAGCAGATTTCCTTTCTTATCATTAATAAAGGTACTGATCTGTTTGTATATTCTGCTTAATTTTTTTGGGGCCGTTGTAGTGTTCTTTCATATTTCCTTTATTTGCTGTCATCTCTGCCTCTTTAGCCAGTTAATCTATATATTTCTTCTCATCTCTTTTAATGCAACTTCTCACTTCCTTGTTCACATCTGTGTAAGTTTCTTATGTCTTGGCCTTATTACTTGTTTTGCTTTTATTTATAATTGCTTTCTTGTTCTTTCTTTCTTTCTTTCTTTAATTTTCTCCAAGGTATCAGCTGTCATCCATGCCTTATTCCTTTCCCCAGAGTTTCTCAGAGTTTCTTCACATGTCACTTTTCCTTTACCTGTTTCCAAAGGTCTACTATATTTATTGTATTTTCTAGTTGTTGGAGATCTTGGATTTGTTTGATACTGTGAATGCAAATTTCTCTTTAATTCCATGCTCTTTAAGAAACCCTACACTGAAATATTGTCTACCTTTATATGTTGCAGTATATCTTTTCAGTTTAAGTTTTTCTAACAGAAAATGATGATCTGAAGCCACATCTACTCCACTATATACTTTTACATATGTGGTCAATTTGATTCTCCATTCTATGATCTGGTGACATCCATGTAGCTGTATGTATTCTTTTATGTTGGAATATTGTTCCTTCTAGAGTCATTTGATTGAAGGCACAGAAGTTCATGAATATCTCTCCATTCTCATTTATTTCTCAAAGTCCATGTTTTCCCATGATCTCTTCAAAGCCTTGGTTGTCTGTTTCCACTTTTGCTTTTAGACTTTTATGAAGATTATAATATCTTTGGTTCATCTTCCATCAACCTGACATTGCAATAGTTTATAGAATTCATATTTAACTAAATTTTCCTTATCATTGGTTGGTGTATACCATTGGATAATATGTATTTTTATTGTTTTTTATGCTGTTTTAAATGTGGCTCTTATTATTTTTGGCCCTATGGCTTCCCATTCTATCAGTACTTTCTTTATTTCCCTTGTAACATTATAGTCACCCCATCACTATGTTGTGCTCCAGGTTTCTGGTGTCCTGATGGTAAAATCATCTTTATTGTGTTTTGTTTTATCCTTTCTGCTCCTAACCATCTTGTTTTGCACATTCATAGAATATCTGTTTTGTAATTTGTCATTTCTGCTGCTACTTGTGCAGCTTTCCTTGCTCATTTAGAGTATGTACATTCTAGGTTGGGAGCCGCGATAGCTCAGTGATTAGTGAACAGGACTACAAAGGACAAGAGGTAGGGTTCAATCCCAACTGACGGCTTCCGGGTTCACCCAGCCTTTAATGGGTATTGGATTTTTTTCTGGGAAAGTAAAGCAGCATGGGCGTAATACCGACCACATTACCCCAAAAAATCATGTGCCGAAGGTCTGTAAAATTTATGGTCACTAACACCATATTCCCTATACGCCACTTGGCGTGACGAGGGCACTTTCCTTTTTTTTTTCCATTCTAGATGCCAATTCTGGAGAATTGTCTTGAACAATGCCCTTGAACTATGAATTTTCACATATGTCCTGTGTTTTCTAAAAGTGTCAGTCAGCCAATATTCCAGTTATTTTGATTGTAAAATGTGGAGACTGATATGTGCTTCATCCATGTTCACTCCTACCTACAGTCTGCTAGCATTTGCTAATCTGTGCAATGAAAAATGACAAGCAAGAGCACAGGATTGTGTAGACTTGCTATGTTCTGGATTGTAATGATTTCAAATTATCTTCATATCCACTTAAAGTCATTCTCTGGACAGGTATAATTTACATAATAAAATACTCGGTTCAGCTGATGGAATTAAAGATCAAGTTTCTAAGAAAAAGTTATAGTTATAGTTATTCGCAGGCCCTGGTATCGCAGCAAATGAATGAAAATCCATAATTGCTCAATCCCCCCGTGCCAGTGTAATCATCCAAATTAACATTTAATTGAATATCCAAACTAAAAATGGTGCAGCTGCAGTCCCCATCATAGCAAACACAGCACGCGTCAAAAGATATAAGAAGGTGTATTAGCACAGAACGCGAACAAAGCAGAGCTGTCCTTCACCATACAATATCATCATTCATCAAAAGTCTACTACATTAGCATCACATTCTCAGAGCACCTGTGCTTGATCTGAAAGGTCACTGGAGAGACCATCAAACATTTCTTCATGCCAAAATATTCTAACAGATAATGCACATTTGCAATATTGTTTAACTTTTGTTTGAAGTAGGCCTATAATAGGATACCAAATGTGAACAACGAAATAACAAAATCTTCAATGCATATATTTTCTACGTGAATGAGCGTGCATAAACAGGAACTATATAAATATATTTGTAACAAGTGATTAAAACACTATATATTGCATGAAGCGCACTTCCAAAAACATGGAAAAACTGATGAAGCATAAAGTGAGGGAGAAAGACTTTACATTTTTTTAAAAATCCATTGTAAAGGCAGTCTTCACTGATCTACTCCCAATTATTTGTTATAAAATAAATGCAATTTGGAGAGAGAGAGACAGAGCGAGAGAGAGAGAGAGAGAGCATAAAAGAAAGAGAGAGCGAGAATATGCGAGAGAGCATAAAAGAAAAAGAGAGACAGAGAGATTGTTGACAGAGAAAGAGAGCAAGTGATAGGAAGTGAGAAGAGAGAAAGAGGGCAAAAGTGAGAAAGGGAGGGTGAGAGAATGGAGAGTGAAGGTAGAGTTAGAGATACATCAAGAGACAACAAAAGAAACAAATGCATTATATGATTCATTAATTGTAATCTTAATGATACAGGCATAATTAAAAAAAAAAAAGGTAGTCATGTTTCTGGAAATGTCTACAATATAATACAGTGTGCCATGATCTCAACTCCGTGGATATAACATCAACAAATATTCATTAGTTGATGCATAGGCCTATGTCTGTGGGGGAATGGAAAACAATTTGAAAACTGAGGAATTATGTGACTATTGTGTCAGCATGGGAAAAGCCAAAAGCAGATGTGTTAACAAAAATGTTTCAAGTTTATTTTCATAAAAAATGTTAACCTGATGGAGTTGGAAGCAGCTATAAGATTCTACAAGTAAGAACTGGCACCCTCATTTTTATGATGATCTGACCCTGTAGTAGGTTAAACATGATTTTTAAATGACTTTGTGTATATTGATTGTGCTTAATTTTCATTTGATCTTACAATGTATCCATTCTTTTATAAATAATTTGTATATATCTGTATGACTCGCTCAAAATTGTGTAAAATTCAGGAGTGCTTTTAATTATTCCATGCTACTTTATCAGTGTGGTCTATTTGTAATTATTTTTATATTATGATTCAATTATTCTACTATTGTGTCCTATGGTTCATCTTTGGTCTGCATTTCTCTGATCTCTCTTTATTATGTAATTAATTTCTTTACTGTTATAATACCTATCAGACACTATATAGAACCTCCAAGTTACAACATCTTGATATTCCACTGCTGATAACAATGTTCTGATTTGAATTTCTATTTTTTTTTTAAACAATAGAAATTATATTTATAAATACAACCTTTGTACCTTTTCCCTTTTCAGCACAGATTCAGTATAATTTGTCCTTCTTGTTATGTGCAGCAACTTCATTATTTTGGTCAGGTTTACTATATTAGCTATTTATTATTGCTCCTCAAAATGTCTGTGCTTCTAAAATGACATCACACAAATCACTGGTACTGAGAGTTACTGCTCTTCAGAATCCAATGATGTATAAATCTGTCTTGTAATTAAACATTTCCCTAACCTCTGAGCGTCCCTTGCCAACCAACTGTTAGGTGGCTTGAAATGGTTTGGCATGCATTGTTGCCACACCTGAAGAAACTGCCTTAACTAATGGTTAACTAAATCAAGTGAGAGCAGTCCACATTCTTTAAACCTCTTTGAGATAGAAACTTTTCTTTCCATGCATGCAAAGTGTAGATCCAGCAAATTGTGTGGATGACACTGAAAACATTCAACTTGCTGTGGAGCATAAAGAATACAGTGAGACACACAGCAAGCTCCTAATTATCCACTCTATGCTTTCCTTTCCCCAGTCATCTTGACATTTTCTTGTCACTGGACCAAGCACAGAAAGGATGAGAGAGTAAGAACGATGCTCACATAAATTCCCTTTTTAGTCACTTTATCATCAACTCACAATTCATCAGCATACCATTTAAGCACATAATTAAAAATGCAAAGAAATAAAAATAGCATTGACAGACAGCTGCATGAGTAATGAACATATTTTCTTGAGGAAATGCAACAAATAATCTTGATCATAAACAATTTTTGTTAAATCTAAGACTGCATTAAGATAACCTGGATGCACTTTTGACCAAAAGTAACAATTGACATTCACTGGTGTTATGAAAGATCATCAAGATGTATGTTTGACAAAAGCTATGAGTGGAGCAATGTACTGGACAGATCTAAGAATTTTCCTTCAATGCACCTCTATGGAAGCTGTGGAATAAAATGGGGAAGATAGAATATCCAGCACCGCAATCATGCTTTGCAAACCACAGCTAAAATGACATGTAACCAGACATACCAGATAAATGTATTCTAAAGAAACTACTTAATGATGCACTGTAAAAGAAAAGATCAAAGGACGCACTAAGATGTTAATAAAACGCTGCAACAGTATCAGCCTTAATGCTTGGGAAATTGTTGCTGTCAATCAATCAGCATGGCAAATCAAGAATTATAAGGAAGCAGCAATTAATGCTGAAAAAATAGTGACACTGTGACCTTCCAGGCATGTCGTAAGAGGCGACTAAGGAGGGTTGATCGATGGCTTGACAAGCTGTCATTGTAAAAAGTATTGTTATGGAAACAGAGTCATAGATTTTGGAAGCAGTGATCTCTGCAACATGTGACATTTTGGCATGCAAGGTTTCTGTTTTTAAGATTGTGGTTCTGCCCTATGTGCCATTTTCGGCTTGAAAGGACGATAGATAGATAGCAATTAATGGAAAAAAAAACAAAGAAATGTGTGATACCATCCTAAAACTATTATTCTGCAAGTCAAACTTCTACACAACATCATCATCCTCAACTGCATTGGTCTCATCATCCATTTCAAAGCCCACACAAACAAATATTGACACCACAGTCCCTCATGGCCACTAAATGGTGAGCAACATGTATAGTTGTTATAACTTGCTTTTATTTCTATTTTTCTGACTACCTTTATATTGTTAGGAATACTCAGAGATGGTAGTGATCGGTACTCAACATGCATATCTCTTCATATTCTCAGCTTCCTACATATATTAATCAGACAATCAAATGAAAAATGATATCATTGATGGATGACAAAGAACTTATATGTTTTAACTGTTATTCATTTCATAATTCAAGTTACTGCTGAAGTTTTTTGTACCTACATTTAAAGAGGCTTTTTAAATTGATTAAACACAATATTAAAAGGGCTTTTTCCCCACACTGTATTTCAATGTGATTCTGTAGTTTGATTAAATTTTAAAATCGATTTTGACAATCATAATATGTCACTTTGAAACGAAAATTAAAAGAAAATTATAGCAATAAGAGAGAGAATCACTTTTTCTAATTTACGATGCCAGTTGTGGCTATCTGCAGCAAGTGATTGTTATGTCAACTATGTTGTAGACTAGTATCACATTATTGCAACTTTTCAGCATAGTTGACTTTAACAGTACATATGAAGCAAATTAAGGACTAATAATACATCCCTTACCCTCCTCCAAAAGATTTTTAAAATAGAGAGATCAAGATCGCATCTTCAAGTAAAATAAAACATGCTAATTGTTGTATTCAATATGGTGTTACTGATCTATTCATATATAGTGTAAAAATAATGGTGAATGCCACTAGTACATGACAAAAACCCATACATAGGTTTGTTGTGGTCAAATTAGCAAACGTTCTGTTTGATATGCAAGTATACTTACCATTGACAGGCAACTCATTATTAACAATCAATACTCCATCTCTGTCTTTGCGATATGCAATAACTGTTGTCCAGCTAAAGAGTTGCAGGGGTTGTCGACTTCTCAGTATTGCTGGGCCTAGTTATGAGAAAACATGCAGTTTATTTATAATCCAAGAAGCCCAACAGCACCTATGCTGAAAGTGACAGTGACTCATAACTGACTGTTTGTACCAACATCATTAGCTATAACAAATGAAGTGCCCAGTCTACCTTCCCATGATAGCCCTTATAACACATTATCCAGTCTGGCCAAGTAATTAGGAATTGAGTGGGAAGGTAATCCATTAACCAGAAATGCCATACTGAAGTCAGATGTATTCCTGCTTGTTGTAAGTCACAACATAACTCATCTGAGTTCATTTACACTGCCTTTTAAAGACAAACAGTTAAAATGGTTAGTTACTGGATGAATGCAGAGAGAAAAAAATAATTTATAGTTGATCTCAAAGAAAAAGAACCTAATGTTATAAATCACTATGATGATAAAATAACTTTTTAAGCATGACAACAATGGAAAACTTTTTGTGAATGTGACTTTGAAACTGATTGCTAAATATAAAAAAGAAGTTCACAACTTATAAGAAGCAGGTTCAAACAACCATTATTGTAAATTTTAATGAAAAATATTTGATCAAAATATATTTAATCAGATAAAAGAAGGAATGCAGAGCAGATGTAGTTTATAAAATTGTCATAAACTTCAATTACCAGAAGACTAATTCATTCAGAATCTCGACTTCTTATGAATTTTCACATCAACAAGACATGTTGTAGACATCAACAGACATGTTTAGTACCTCAGTTAATTATAAATAAAAGTGCAGTGAATGCATTTAATAGGAAGTATGTAATGTGTTACAATGTTAAAATAAATACCTAAGGAAACACTTGGTAGAGCGTGGAAGAATTCAAAACAAACGAGAAAATTAGAGAAATCACCAATCAACCACTAGTATCATCAGTAGTCAAGAAAAGATGATGGACATATGTTGGACATGTGATGAGAAGAAATAATAACCAAATAATGAAGCAAACTCTTATGTGGGAAACAACAGAAAGGAGGAAAAGAGGCTGACCCAGAGAAACACTGAGAAGAGCATTGATCAGAAAGGCAAAGGCAGCAGGAATTGGCTCACTCAATGAGATTAAAATGCTTGCACAGATCAGAGACAGATGGCGAGATTTTATAAAAGATCTTTGCAAGGATTGAGATTGCTAGAAAGAAAATAGAAAAATAGAAAGAGTATCTGGGTCTATGCTCTATAGATAGATGCAATAGTCAATAGATAGATGTAATGCGTCTTTTGTTTTTTGGTGCACATGGTGCGTCCAAGATGACGACGTATCTTCTCTAGACCGTTGTCAATGAAGCATATTTTTATTTATGTGAGCTTCTAAAGGACTGAAATCAATTGCCTATGGTGCCTCCACGTGCTGTAGAACTGACTGACTAGAGTTGGCTAGTCTAAAACATGGAAACAGGTTCTGGACCGTGCAACTGAGTTCAACGTTCAGCAACCATATCAATCATGACGACAGTAAGTATACAGATGAAGCA